>OX463784.1:2403167-2850667 GCA_949825025.1 Siphlonurus alternatus | reverse complement strand
TAACGTAAATCACGTGCCACTGCATTTTGTGTGCCACCTGTTTTTGTTCTACAGCATTATATATATTGTATACCATATTGTATTAGAATCTTAGGGTTAACTATTTTTTTCTATGTATTTTTTTTTCTATGTAATTATATATATCTCATGTTCTATTCTTCTAAAAATCTCAACAAAAATTTATGTATATACTACGGCTAAAGAGGGATTGAATTCCCTGAATAGCCTCAGCCCTTGTGGCTGAATGTACAATGAATAAATAAATAAATAAAATAAATCTTTTAACCCATTAGAGCCTGAATTAATTTTTTGTTTCAAATTTAATTTTTTTTGCTATAATTTGAAAGTATTAGGTCTCTAAGTGAGAAAAATCAAAATTCTAATTTTTTTAAATTTTAATTGAAGTTTTAATTGACAATTAAAGAGTGATGCTAAATTGCATCGCTAGGCTCTAATGTAGTCAATTTCTGCTTTTTTGCTGTTTTGAGGTTAAGACCTCTTACAGTCCAAAAAAGTTTTTTGGGGGTCTCTAATGGGTAGGCCCTTCTGTTTTATGTCAAAACAAAAATTCAGAGGGTCCCAAATGGGCCCTAAAGGCAAAGGACCCACTTTGACATCACTTATAGAAACAAAATAAAGTGTCAAAAAAGGTAATGTCTATTCAAATTTGTTATTTGTGTGTTGAATATATTTTTGTATGTTACTTGGAAGCATATGAAAGGATTCCAACGGGTCCCAACAAGGGGTCCCAAGGGTCCCAGAGTAGATTTTTGCTCTCTATTCTTTTTGTCATTGTAATTGATAACCATGATATAGAGAGTATTATTTGAACTTATGGCATTGCAAGTCCTAAGATACAAGATGCAAGTTACATGGTGGGGCCCATGCAGGGCCTCAAATGAGACCCAGGGGCCCATAATACTCTTGCTCCTATATTTTAGTTTGATATTTTATATTTTTTCTAATGCGATCCTCAGTGTCTTTATTCCAGTAAAGTGTAACCCGTACCCTCTAGCTAGCGATAATTTTGTAAATATACAGTTACCTTGAAAATTCGGTTAACCCTTTAGTAGCGCAAAGGCAATGAGCATTACATTAGAAAATATGTAAGATGCCAAAATACAATATAAGAGCAAGCGTATTATGGGTCTCTGGGTCCCATGAGAGACCGTGCGTAGACACCGCCATCATGTTTATACCTTGCAATGCTAGCTCAAAAACAGTACACTCGAGTGTATTGTTTGAGCTAGCATTGCAAGGTATATCCCAACATGATGGTGGAGTCTATGCACGGCCTCACATGGGACCCATAATACGCTTGCTCTTATATTGTATTTTGGCATCTTACATACTTTGATTATTTTCTAATGTAATGCTCATTGCCTTTGCGCTACTATAAAGGGTGACCCGTTTTTTCAAGCTAACTGTATATTTACAAAATTATCGCTAGCTTGAGGGTACGGGTTACACTTTACTGGAATAAAGACACTGAGGACCGCATTAGAAAATATATAAAATACCAAACTAAAATATAGGAGCAAGAGTATTATGGGCTCCTGGGTCTCATATGAGGCCCTGCATGGGCCCAAACATGTAACTTGCATCTTGGGACTTGCAATGCCATAAGTTCAAATAATACTTTCTATATCATGGTTATCAATTACAATGACAAAAAGAATAGGGAGCAAAAAACTACCCTGGGACCCTTGGGACCCCTTGTTGGGACCCGTTGGAATCCTTTCATATGCTTCCAAGTAACATACAAAAATATATTCAACACACAAATAACAAATTTGAATAGACATTACCTTTTTTGACACTTTATTTTGTTTCTGTAAGTGATGTCAAAGTGGGTCCTTTGCCTTTAGGGCCCACTTGGGACCCTCTGAATTTTTGTTTTGACACAAAACAGAAAAACAGAAGGATCTACTCATTAGAGATCCCCCCAAAACCATTTTTTGACTGTAAGAGGTCGTAACCTCAAAACAGCAAAAAAGCAGAAATTGACTACATTAGAGCCTAGCGATGCAATTTAGCATCACTCTTACTTGACACGGCATATCACCCAAAATATTTATGTCAACTAACTTTTTGATTTTTTACTTCAAAGTGTAGTATGTAGGGAGCATTTTCATATAAGAATGAAAATGTTACTACAATTTTTAAAAAAGTTATTAAAATATTTGCAAAATAACTTTGAGCAGAAGGCGAAAAAAATTTGTACCCCAACTTTGATTTACCGTCTGATGGGCAATTTTTTTAAAAAAATCAAAATTGATATATTAGCATATCTATAGTGTCAATTCAAATAGTTATTGACTGTTTTTAGCAATATAGCATCGTAACTTTATTTTTAAATATTTTTTTGCCAGGGAGTGTTTTGCGATGCTAAAATGCATCGCTAGGCTTTAATGGGTAATGCATACTAAAAAATTATTAATTAAAAATTATGCTTTTTTGTATTATGCATTCATTCATATATTCATATATATTGCATACATATATTCATTTTGTTTATCAATTATACAGCTAGATTACTTGTAAATATTACCTTAATTTATATATTTGGAAGTTGTAAAAATATGTTGTTTAGCAGCATCAGTAACGGCCGTCAGTGGTGTTACAAAATCACCTCATATTTTAAAAGGGAAGCTATTAAAATATTTGGTTACTTTACGGTAAACAATTTTACACTGTTGCAGGTACCATTCACCCTTGTCTAAAAATGAGCCTAATAGTCAGAATTTGACCATCTAAAATCTATGGTCAGACCATTGAAATGAATGGTCGGACTATTGAATTCATTGGTCATGGTCAATGGTCATGATATTTTGACTACTTGGTTCAGTAGTCAAGATTTTTTCGACCATGGCACTAATGGTCGGACTACTGAATTCAATATGGCACTAATGGTCGGACTACTGAATTCAATGGTTATGGTCAATGGTCATAGTCAATGGTCATGATATTTAGACTAATGGTTCAGATGGTCAAGATTTTTTGACCATGACATCAATGGTCGGACTACTGAATTCATTGGTCATGGTCAGTGGTCATGATATTTTGACTACTTGGTTTACTAGTCAATTTTTTTTACCATGACATCAATGGTCGGACTACTGAATTCATTGGTCATGGTCAATGGTCATGATATTTTGACTTCTTAATTGGTTCGATCACTATAGTCAATTTTTTGACCATTACATCAATGGTCCGACTAAAGAATTCATTGGTCATGATGGTCAATGGTCATGATATTTTGACTATATTTAGTAGTTAAGATTTTTTTGACCATTACATGAAAGGTCGGACTATATACACATATATGAATTCAATATATTTTAAGGATTTTTTGGTCAAAATTTTGTGACCATTGACGTCAGTAGTCAGATTTTGACCATTAACGTCAATGGTCAGTGCTGTGCGCAACTGCGCATGCGCGGGTCACGTGATGTATCCGGTGCTAGAAAAAAACATGGCGTCACCACGAGGAGCATATTGAAGATAAAATCTCTGAATTCGTATATTTTAAGCAGTTTTACATCAGATAAGTACCTTTTTTGCACATAAAACTTATTATGAACTGTTATTTTGTGAAGTTCTTGTTTCTTTGTGTCGTATTTTTTGTTCCAGGTGGCCTTAAACAGTCAATGTTTATCGGCTCTTGGGACATGTGATAAAAAAGATCGACGGAAAGGAAGCCATTATTGGTAATTATATACTTCAAAAAAGCGCTTATTTGCCATGATAAAAGAATTTGAGTTTTCAAGCTATGAAATATTAATTTATTCCAAATAACCTCGGTTTTTAATGCTTTCATCATGTCTTTTATTAAACTCGATCTCTATATTATATTATAAAAAATTAAGTAAATGCATCATGACTTTTTTACTTAAATCTTCATTGATTCTGCATATTATAAGTCATGAATATATATGTTTTTCGTCTTGTTTGTAGCATTTTTACCTGAGTAATAATGAATAAATTACTATTATACTATATTATTAACCTCGAGGAGCTGTTTATAATGCTTTCATGATGCATGTCTTTTAACTCTCTATATTATATATAAGTTAATGCAACTTTTTACTTCTTGATTATACGTTCTTGTGAATGGTTCTCGTCTTATTTGTAGAATTTGTATTTTGAATTAAGTAAAATATTTTACCAATTCGAAGTAAAAATGTTGAAATTTAATTTTATTACATGTTTTAGCAATACTTCCCCTATCGAATCTGTGGCTGAATAAAATGAATGCAGCATCGTGATGTACAGCACGCGGGAACATCTTCAAATGACCATTGGACCACTTGAACACTTGAAACTGCATGACGACTGGACCATTAGACCGTGCCTACTGGACCATTGGACCATGACCAAAGGACCATTTGACCGTGACCAATGGACCATTTGACCGTGACCAATGGACCATTAGACCGTGACCAATGGACCATTGGACCGTGACCAATGGACCATTAGACCGTGACCAATGGACCATTAGACCACTGTGACCAATGGACCGTTAGACCGTGACCGTTGGTTGGTTGGTTGGTTGGTTGGTTGGTTGGTTGGTTGGTTGGTTGGTTGGTTGGTTGGTTGGTTGGTTGGTTGGTTGGTTGGTTGGTTGGTTGGTTGGTTGGTTGGTTGGTTGGTTGGTTGGTTGGTTGGTTGGTTGGTTGGTTGGTTGGTTGGTTGGTTGGTTGGTTGGTTGGTTGGTTGGTTGGTTGGTTGGTTGGTTGGTTGGTTGGTTGGTTGGTTGGTTGGTTGGTTGGTTGGTTGGTTGGTTGGTTGGTTGGTTGGTTGGTTGGTTGGTTGGTTGGTTGGTTGGTTGGTTGGTTGGTTGGTTGGTTGGTTGGTTGGTTGGTTGGTTGGTTGGTTGGTTGGTTGGTTGGTTGGTTGGTTGGTTGGTTGGTTGGTTGGTTGGTTGGTTGGTTGGTTGGTTGGTTGGTTGGTTGGTTGGTTGGTTGGTTGGTTGGTTGGTTGGTTGGTTGGTTGGTTGGTTGGTTGGTTGGTTGGTTGGTTGGTTGGTTGGTTGGTTGGTTGGTTGGTTGGTTGGTTGGTTGGTTGGTTGGTTGGTTGGTTGGTTGGTTGGTTGGTTGGTTGGTTGGTTGGTTGGTTGGTTGGTTGGTTGGTTGGTTGGTTGGTTGGTTGGTTGGTTGGTTGGTTGGTTGGTTGGTTGGTTGGTTGGTTGGTTGGTTGGTTGGTTGGTTGGTTGGTTGGTTGGTTGGTTGGTTGGTTGGTTGGTTGGTTGGTTGGTTGGTTGGTTGGTTGGTTGGTTGGTTGGTTGGTTGGTTGGTTGGTTGGTTGGTTGGTTGGTTGGTTGGTTGGTTGGTTGGTTGGTTGGTTGGTTGGTTGGTTGGTTGGTTGGTTGGTTGGTTGGTTGGTTGGTTGGTTGGTTGGTTGGTTGGTTGGTTGGTTGGTTGGTTGGTTGGTTGGTTGGTTGGTTGGTTGGTTGGTTGGTTGGTTGGTTGGTTGGTTGGTTGGTTGGTTGGTTGGTTGGTTGGTTGGTTGGTTGGTTGGTTGGTTGGTTGGTTGGTTGGTTGGTTGGTTGGTTGGTTGGTTGGTTGGTTGGTTGGTTGGTTGGTTGGTTGGTTGGTTGGTTGGTTGGTTGGTTGGTTGGTTGGTTGGTTGGTTGGTTGGTTGGTTGGTTGGTTGGTTGGTTGGTTGGTTGGTTGGTTGGTTGGTTGGTTGGTTGGTTGGTTGGTTGGTTGGTTGGTTGGTTGGTTGGTTGGTTGGTTGGTTGGTTGGTTGGTTGGTTGGTTGGTTGGTTGGTTGGTTGGTTGGTTGGTTGGTTGGTTGGTTGGTTGGTTGGTTGGTTGGTTGGTTGGTTGGTTGGTTGGTTGGTTGGTTGGTTGGTTGGTTGGTTGGTTGGTTGGTTGGTTGGTTGGTTGGTTGGTTGGTTGGTTGGTTGGTTGGTTGGTTGGTTGGTTGGTTGGTTGGTTGGTTGGTTGAGTTAGTCTTAAGTTAGTAAAAATATATATGCTACCTTGTAGAAATATTATCATTCATAAATAAATTTAAAATATAAGAATTAATTTTGTGATTTGACAGAATTTTAATGTAATGTGCACTAGAGTTATAAGGCTATGCCTTTTCCGAACACTACTGTAAAACTCAATGTCAAAAATAACAACAAAAAAATGTAGTTATGTAGTATAATTATATTAATATTTATGTAACATCTGTTTATGGTCTATTATGTTTGAAGAAATGAAGAAATAATTACTAGTCAGTAAAATTATTTCAAATAAATATGTTATAGGCCATGCACTCTTATTTTTCTTAATTTTATTATTAGGACAGTTAGCAGAATTTGCATGAAAAATGAATAATATGAAATATTTTTTGTTCAGTGCTTTCATATTATAATAAATTATAGTGAACTATTATAAAATTGCAATAATAGAAATAAGATCAATAAAAGAAATGTTATGTGGTAAACTAGCATAATATGTAATTATGTCTTATTTTAATTGTGAACCTAATGAATGTAGTTCATTGAATCTACACTAGAGGCGCTCTAGCATAGACATATATTAATGTGATATTATCATAATCGATTATCGATCCTCACTCTGATTCTTACCTCTGTACCCACAAGACGTGTAAATAAAACCTACGCTCATATTATAAAGTTATCTTTTATTTCATTATTAGATAGCAATTAAACATGGTGTCAGAATTGTAGTAAATTACTTAATCTGTTAAAGTAGAAAATAAAAACACGTCAAATAACGAGTGGTTAGCGGTTATCTGCTGATAAAAAAAAGTTCGCGAAGGAAAGTCTGCACGTGCACACCATTTTTGAAGACAATCGTCACAACAAAAATCGGCAAAAATCTTCGTCATCCTGCAGTAAAACCAGAGGGATAGAGTCAGAGTCAACGAAAAGAAGGGAGTGAGAGCCACGTTTGTCCATATTATGTAATAATTTTGCATATTAAAGCTAAGTAAAAATACGTAATTAGCACGTTTGGGCATCCCGAAATTTGGCCTACCTTCATTTTCGACAACTAAACCGCTGAGAATCGGCAAGACCGGCATATGAAGACAAGAATCCAGCATACTCCATTGAAGAGGTCTGGATTTAATCATTTCAACAATCTTGTATGCAGTCAAAATGAATCAGCACGATGTTTAGCAACATCGCATCAGAGACGCAATACACGGACCGTATGCATACCGTCGATTCAACACCCGCAGCCTAGCAAACAGAAGCGGAAAGCAGCAGTCACCAGTCACCCCGAGGAAATCTTCTGAAAAGGAGACAAGCCACCCAACAAATATGGCATGGCGCGTACCATCTAAGCAACGCTAAACATTGGTAAGAGTTGGGCACAAGGGTCCTCGAGCGGAGAACCACACGACAGCAGTCGAACTCCAGCGCAGGGTAACAAAGCTGTAAAATCGGTATAGTACGGTACAGTATCATATAATCATATGCATACCTGTAAACTGGCGGCATTACCGCAGTAATGATAGAGTCTATGTGGATGAATAGGGTACCCTAGTTGAAAAATAAAGGCAGTAGTCAAGTGGTGACTACTGCTAAGTGATAATTTGAGCAGTGGTCAAGTAGTCACTGCCCAAGTGGTCGCAAGTAGTCACCAGTAGTCACTTTCAAGTAGTCACCAGTAGTCACTTTCAAGTAGTCACCAGTAGTCACTTTCAAGTAGTCACTTTCAAGTAGTCACCAGTAGTCACTTTCAAGTAGTCACCAGTAGTCACTTTCAAGTAGTCACCAGTAGTCGATTTCAAGTGGTCAAATTAATTTTAAACGTTTTTTTAGTATTTTCTCGCGATATATCCGTCCATCATCACGATGCAGTTTTTTCCCGTTTCAGACAACAGATAGATAAATTATAACTGGAACAAGTAAAGAAATTATTCTTTCACATTTTTAACTTGAATTATTAAAATGTAATTATAATACTTTGTAATAATTCAAGATAAAAACGTGACAAACAAAAAGGACGAGAAACATCTATAATATACATACCAATTTTACGCTCCATGCAATATGAAGCACTTTTTAAAACATTTACTTTATTAAATTATTCCTATTAACTTATTAATTTTAATTTAATTTCTTTAGTATTTTTTTAATTTTTTACAGCAAAATGAAGGAATAATATTTTTTAATTCATACTTTATAAATAATAAAAAAAAATATATATGAAAAAAAACACGTTGATTATTAAAGATTTATAATTATTATATAATAAATAAAATACATAATAAAATATGAACATCTTTGAAGAATAATTACCAACGGCTTTCATCTCGGCGTCTTTTTTATCAAGTTCCAAGAGCCGATAAACATTGACTGTTTAAGGCTACCTAGAACAAATAATTTGACACAAAGTAACGAGAATTTTAATAAATAACATTTCATAATACGTTTTAGGTACTGAAAAGGTACTTATCTGATGTAAAACTGCTTGAAAAACAAATTGTTCCGGAAGCTCTGCACACACAACCCCGTCTCACATGTGTTTAGTGCCACCATTTTAGATAATTTTCTTCATCACGAGAACCCCGTACAATTGACTACTTGGTAAGTGATCACTTTCTTAAGTACTCAGAATTTTGTGACAACTAATTAAGTAGTCAAAATGCTAAGTGGTCATGATGTTTCGACTACTTGCATAAGAAGTCACAAAATTCTGACTACTTACCAAGTGATCAAGATTTTATGAACACTGAGCGCCGACTACTTGCATAAGTAGTCACAAAAATCTGACTACTTACCAAGTGGTCGAGATTTTATGAACACTGAACGCCGACTACTTGCATAAGTAGTCACAAAATTCTGACTACTTACCAAGTGGTCGAAATTTTATGAACACTGATCGCTGACTACTTGCATAAGTAGTCACAAAATTCTGACTACTTACCAGTGGTCGAGATTTTATGAACACTGAGTGCCGACTACTTGCATAAGTAGTCACAAAAATCTGACTACTTACCAAGTGGTCGAGATTTTATGAACACTGAACGCCGACTACTTGCATAAGTAGTCACAAAATTCTGACTACTTACCAAGTGGTCGAAATTTTATGAACACTGAGTGCCGACTACTTGCATAAGAAGTCACAAAATTCTGACTACTTACCAAGTGATCGAGATTTTATGAACACTGAGCGCTGACTTCTTGCATAAGTGGTCACAAAATTCTGACTACTTACCAAGTGATCGAGATTTTATGAACACTGAGCGCTGACTACTTGATTCAGTGGTCCGACTACTTAACAAGTGGTCAAGATTTTGAACACTGAGCACCTGAGCACTTGCCTCAGTAGTCCGACTACTTGACCCAGTAGTCTGACTACTTGTTTTAAGTAGTCAACTACTTGTTTTAAGTCGTCAACCACTTGACTACTAGACTCATTTTTTGACAAGGGTACTGGTCGAGTCATATTAATAAAAATCCAGTGAAATACCCTGCAATAATAGTGCAATGTAAATTAAATTCATTAATCATTGCATGGTAAAGCCTTGAAAAAAATGGGGAAATTATTGTGTCCAAATAGCAAATACTAATAATCGAGATACTAGTTCACTAAAATGGTAGCGGTGCAAGAGACAAAGGTCTCATAAATCACCCTCCCAGTGACCACATGGACATCCCGGGGACCTTGCGAACATCCCCGCAAGATCCCCCGACATCCCTGAACGTTTTACGTGCTAGTTTTCAAAACCCTTTAACTTTAAACATGTTTTCCGTGTTCTAAAAACGGTTTTAGCTACACTTCGAAAATAATTTTCTAGGTTTTTTAATATTTTTATGAAAGTCTCTCAGAACATCCCCTGGGGATGCAACACGGCTGTCCCTTGAACATCCCCGGGGGACTTTGAAAGGACCCTTTAGTCAATGTTTTCATTAAAATCATAATATGTGCTGTTCATTAATTATTATGTACTGATTTTAAAAATATACAAATATAGTTAATATTATTTAAAATATTATATGAAAATATTAATATTTAAAATAAGACGTGAAATTTTACTTAATATTAAAGTGCGTAATTTGCACAGAAAAATATTTTTTTTTAATAAAATATACTCGTAGAAAGAAATATCTATGAAAAATGAACAAGGTCCCATCAAAGTCCCCCGCGGATTTTAGAGGGACGCTTGAACGTCCCACAAATGTCCTCGGAGGGACCTTTAAAAATTTCTAAAAAATTAAAAATATTTTTTTTTAATGTCGAAGTCTGTTAACAATTAGAGATGCATTTGAGCGTTGCAATTTATAATTAATTAATGAATAAACATTTTTTAATTAAAATTATAAAATTTTATTTTAAATTATTTTAAATAAATTTAAATCTCAATATATTTAATGTTGTATTAAATAATAACAATCTCCCAATGTACCAGTTTGCTTAAAAAAATAAAAAAACGCAACTTCGCTCGTAATATTAAAATATTATACAACACCCAAAACTTTACAATTTATATACCCAAATAAACCACACTTTAGTAACGAAGAGCAATATCCAAGTTGTCTACGACGTCGTCTATCAACCAAAAGGTCCGAGTTCGATTCCCGACGCACCCAAATTTTTTATTTGGTAATCTTGTAGTCCTCATTCTAAAAGACCCTAAACTTCTTTAATATAAATTTTAAGATGAATTAATACATAATTGGCAAGTGAAAATTAGGGAACATCCCCGAGGGATGTCCACAAGACGTCCGCAGGGACGTCCTTTTTTGATGGACATGGGGGATGTCCTTGGGGACGTCCAACAAGGACCTTAGAGGGATGTCCCAGGGGCGTCTCGGGGACGTCCATGTGGTCACTGGGCTATTACACGACCCTACCAGAGAGCAAGGCTTATATTATCTATGAATCGGGGACGCCTGGTTTGGCTAATTTTGCAAGTGTCTTTTGGAGGGGAATTGTATGTATAAAATCTTTCAAAGGAAAGAATAAATAAAATATAAATACATACCATACTGTTGTAATAAAGGCTGTCTCTTCAATAAATAATATAGAGAAGCTATGCCAGCCAACGCCGCAATTTAATAGACAAGGTGGTTGGTAAGAACGTAATCTGGTATTGTTTTGCAGACGCAGTCGAGCGAGCTCGTATTCAGAGTCGCAAGGGACAAAGACCTGTCACACCTTTTTTGGAGCGGTAGCTGTGCTGCTTTCGAGGGTGCATTTGGCAGAGGACGGAAAAAGCAGGGAGGAATCCTCACATCGGGGACACCCGGTACCAGAGGCCGTAATCCGGCTGGAGGACAAGCAGATCGAGGGACAGGCAAAGTCAATAACAGTCATGCGCCACCCCCCACCCCTTGCTAACAATATACCGTCTAGTCACTAATGCCCTATAAATAAAAAAAAAACCTTGAAATGGCTTAAATTGAAAGAGGAAATTGTAATCCTGCAATTTTAAAAATATATATATATATATAAATATATATATATATATATATATATTACAAATATACAGTAATGTGAAAGAGGAAATTGTAATCCTGTAATACAAATCAAATACCGGTATTACAAATATACAGTAAATTGAAAGAGGAAATTGTAATCCTGTAATATATTAAATAAAAAAAATATATATTACAAATATACAGTAATGTGAAAGAGGAAATTGTAATCCTGTAATATTAAAAAATATATATATATATTAAAAATATACAGTAATGTGAAAGAGGAAATTGTAATCCTGTAATATTAAAAAATTTATATATATATATTACAAATATACAGTAATGTGAAAGAGGAAATTGTAATCCTGTAATATTAAATAAACGAAAAAAAAATATTACGAATATAAAGAGGAACAACTCAAGGTTGTAAATCCCAATAAACAATGAAATCTACAGCCACAGCAAATAGAAAACAAAGGCAAATGTAGTAAATTTTGTGGCATACTAGTATTAAAAAATTTGACAATGTCAAATAAAATGCACAAAGGGCTGTAAAATTGTATCCTCATCATTCCTTTACCAATGTTACCTAAAACCTAAGCCCAAGGTAAAAGGGGATATCCATCTTGATCACACAATATCCTGTCTAAAAAAACCTCACTAAATCCTGCTTGAGAGTGACAGTAATACGGTACATTAGAATTGACGAGTAAATTCAAATAACGTCAAAAATCCGTTGAATCATTTGTGGTCCTATATGAAATAAGAAAAAAAACTCAAAACTATTATCCAAGGGTGCTAATTAATGATAAAACACTATAATTATTGTATGTGAAATCTCAAATTATGGAAGAAATACAGTATAATTAAAATTGTCAACAATAATTCAAAAAATAATATTTTTGTATATACTGTAAATAATAATAGTGCAACAGCAAATTGAAATTCAAGTCTCAAAATAATAAAGCTAGGTTGTCTTTTGAAAACATAGTGCAAATAACTTGATATAGTTAATTAACTAAATATACAATTCAAATGTATCAAAAGTCATATAATAATAATGAGTATTCAGCTCAAATAATTAATCAATGTCAAAAGTTATACCTAAATTTGAGATAAGCTGCAATAAACAATATTTTGTATTCTGTGTGAACACTAATGCAAAAAATAATATGGTATTCTTCATGCCAAAATATTTAAATTGATGTGAGCAAACTAAATTATCCCCCCCCCCCCAAAAGGGGAAAATATTGCAATAGTTGTGTTGACAACATCTCAAGTTGTACTGTTGAAGTTTTGAAATATGTACAAATAACAAGGGGAAAATAATCTGATATAATGGCAAAGTCTTAAAAGTTGTAAGTTAAAATGTAAGCTCAAATTATTCATAATTGGGGGGGGAAAAAAAAAAAAAACAATAATGATTGTATATATTATAGAAGCAAAGATGATATTGTAATCAGAAATTTTTAAAAGTGCAGTTCATAAGTAATCACAATAAATAATCATAAATCTTGATTGTGTCAAAGCTGATAATGTGCAGCATAAACAAATCAGCAGTTAATTAAGACAATAAATTAGCACAATGTTTTGAATAATTTAAATTTGATATGGGAGAAAGTTGTAACTTCCAAGTTTAATAATAAATAATTTGTGCCATATGTCAGCAATAATCATAATAAATTCCCAATAGTTAATTTCAATGTCAAATTTAACTCAATTAATATTTATTGTTTTAAGTTAAAAACAACAAATTCTAGTAAAGTATGCAGAGGGAGAGAGAGTACTGGAATGAGAAGATAGATACAGTAATGTTAAATTTAAAATCTAGTATGGTTTGCTCAATAAGGTGCAAATTTAGAGCACTAAAAATTACATAGCTTCAGTTGATATTAGCTATTTTTGGTAAAATTCTAACATCTCATTTTATTTATCTCTAAATTAAGCAATAATCTAATAATATTATAGTCAATGCAATAATAATAAGTCAACTGTATTTTAAAAAAAATATTTAATAATGCAGACTAAATGCAAAATACCAAGACATAATAATTATGTAAAATATGTGTATATAGTTAGTATTCAGACTGTGTACCTTGAGTCTCTTATTATTTGATATGTCATGAATGCAAACTGTGTGCATTTAATTCAGATACACCATCATCTCATATTTATGCAATGCAAATTTTTTTCAAGCACAGGTCAATGACCTAATATAATTGTAATGGTAATTTACTAAATTAAATATATTTTCATTGTAAGTTATATCCTTGTAAATTCAATATAATATATATGTTGTTCTTTTTGTTTTGTAACAATTAATCTTCTTGCAAACAAACAAACAAAATAATATATGAATTATTCAAATTAATTGACATTGTCATATTTTAGTATTGTTAACAACTAATAAAATATTCATACATGTATTAATTGTTTGTGGAAGATATGTTTTTTCTGTTCTATGGACAAGTGCATAAATGAAGCACAGATAATCTATATATATATATATATATATATATATATATTATAGTATTATGTATTTCTTATGTTCTTTTTTTCAGCAAGGGTGTTATGTATGTAAAGAAAGATTAATCATTTTTAGCTAGATTTCTTAATTCTGTAATAGAGCAGATATGTTATTTTCAATTTGATTTGTGTAAAAATATCTTATAAATAAGTAAAAGGTAAAGAGTCCGAAAACTCTAATCATAATTGCAAGTAAAGTTAAAATATCGTTAAAAGAGTTCTATCGTTAAATTGTCATTAAATATAAAGTGATTGATCGTCCAACGTTTTGGATGGGCAGAAAGACACTAATGCAGTTCAATCAAGCATTGTAAACACAAAGCTTAAAAGAGGGAGATGTGGTAAACTAGCATAATATGTAATTATGTCTTATTTTAATTTTGAACCTAATGAATGTAGTTCATTGAATCTACACTAGAGGCGCTTTAGCATAGACATATATTAATGTGATATTATCATAATCGATTATCGATCCTCACTCTGATTCTTACCTCTGTACCCACAAGACGTGTAAATAAAACCTACGCTCATATTATAAAGTTATCTTTTATTTCTTTTTTAGATAGCAATTAAACATGTTACATAGCCAAGCTATATAAAATTTTCTTCTTAGGGATTAACTAAAATATTTCAATTTGTGATTAATGATTGTGTAATTATATACGTGCAATATATTATAATGAAATATCAGCATGCAACAAAGATGACTATTGTAAAGTAGAGGGGTTATTGCAAACAATATATATTATATATATATATATATATATATATATATATATATATATATATATATATATATATACTTAATTAACAAATCATATTAATATTTTATTCTAGCTTCTAATTACCCTAGTCAAAAAGTAGCTTAATGGTCAGACTTGGACCACTTAAAATAAATGGTCGGACCACTGAAATAAGTTGTCGGACTACTGACTTCAGTAGTCCGACCATGAATCATGACCATTTGGTAAATGGTCAAATGGTCAAATGGTCATGGTTAATAGTCAATGGTCATAGTCAATGGTCATAGTCAATGGTCATAGATAATGGTCTTAGTCAATGGTCATAGTCAATGGTCAATGGTTGACTACTTGGTGAGATGGTAAATCGTCCTGGTCTGACTACTTGGTAAACGGTCGGACCATTTAGGAAGTATTATAGTCATGGTCGGACTACTTGGTAAATGGTCCGACCATTTACCATTTAAAAGTAGTCACACCAGGACGATTTACCATCTCACCAAGTAGTCAACCATTGACTATGACCATTGCATGACTATATGACCATTGACTATGACCATTGACTATGACCATTGACTATGACCATTGACTATATATGCCATGACCATTGACTATGGCCATTGACTAATGACCATTGACTAATGACCATTGACTATGACCATTTGGTAAGTAGTCACTTGCGTGCGCATCCCATGCATGCGCAGTTGCGCATTTCGAGTGACCATCAAATGAAGCATCGAAAATGGCGTCCGGTTCATCAGAAGCAGAGTTCCTACAAATTAATCGAAATTCAAGCACTTTAATGTCAGATAAGTACCTTTCCAGTACATTAAACGTATTATGAAACGTTCTTTTGTGATGATCTCGTTACTTTGTGTCGAATAATTTGTTCCAGGTAGCCTTAAAAACTCAATGTTTATCGGCTCTTGGGACATAATAAAAAAGATCGCCGGAAAGAGACGCTATGGGTAAATATTACTTAAAGAAGTGACTGTTTGAAAATAATTGTTTGCTGATTTCTTTTTTAATTAATATTGTGATGATATTGATAAAATTTAATATTAAATTGCGTAAAAAATTAATATAATTTTTTCTTTATAATTGTTTTGTTTGTAGCATTTTTGCTATCTTTTACTAATTCAAAGTAAAAATTTGGAAGAATAATTTTGACCATTGACTATGGCCATTGACTAATGACCATTGACTAATGACCATTGACTATGACCATTTGGTAAGTAGTCACTTGCGTGCGCATCCCATGCATGCGCAGTTGCGCATTTCGAGTGACCATCAAATGAAGCATCTAAAATGGCGTCCGGTTCATCAGAAGCAGAGTTCCTAAAAATTAATCGAAATTCAAGCACTTTAATGTCAGATAAGTACCTTTCCAGTACATTAAACGTATTATGAAATGTTCTTTTGTGATGATCTCGTTACTTTGTGTCGAATAATTTGTTCCAGGTAGCCTTAAACACTCAATGTTTATCGGCTCTTGGGACATAATAAAAAAGATCGCCGGAAAGAGACGCTATGGGTAAATATTACTTAAAGAAGTGACTGTTTGAAAATAATTGTTTGCTGATTTCTTTTTTAATTAATATTGTGATGATATTGATAAAATTTAATATTAAATTGCGTAAAAAATTAATATAAATTTTTCTTTACAATTGTTTTGTTTGTAGCATTTTTGCTATCTTTTACCAATTCAAAGTAAAAATTTGGAAGAATAATTTTATCACATGTTCCAGCATCATTCTCTACTAATAAATCTGTGGCTATATAACTAAAGTTTTAGCTGCTCATGATGTACGGCGTGATGTGGCACCATGCAACTACATGACCATTGGATCACTTGAAACCACGACTACTTGACCATGAAATGGACCACGACCACTTGACCATGAACTTGACCACTTGACCATGAACTTGACTAGACTTGACCATGACTATTTGACCATGACTATACTTGACCATTAGCCAATTTACCACTGGCAGTAGTCAACCACTTGACCATTGAGTTATTAATTGACTAGGGTATATTCAACATGTAATATTTGTATACACTTTTTAGAACATTCAACTCCCAGGTAGAAAATTCCCATTACCGCTGATTGAAACCCATTAAAATTTCAATGGGTGTCCATAGGTTTTGAACAATTTTTATGGGTTTTTAAAGGATCCATTAGAAAAACATTGAAACCCATTGAAATTCCTATCGGTTTCAATGACTTTCGATCATCCACCAATTATTTCCCATTGGATCCTATAGAGACCCTTTAAGTTCACCATTGAATCTTGTCACCCAAAATAGGTGGCCCAATAGATTCTATTGGTTTAAATGTACCTATCCCCTTGAAGTCTTCTATGCATGTTAACGCGTTTGGGGGGGGGGGGGGGAGGGGGGGGCGGGGGCGGCAGACTCGCGGATCCAAAAGGGAAGCGAGAGAGGGTGCGAAGCAAAGTCCCCTTCCCCAAATATTGGTCCCAAAATATTTTGAAGGTTTGTTACCAGGCACACAACACCCCCTCCTTCCCAAGTTCACATTGATAAATAAAGCTCCCGACAACCCCACCCCCCGGAGCTGCGCGCTGGTTCGGCATCAGCCTCTGAAGACGTTAATTGAGGTATATAGATGGGGTTGTTGTATAACTATAATTTATTTTAACAATAAAAATATTATAATAATAAATAAAATGTGGCAGTGATAATTATAATTAATATTGAATATATATTATATTTATTTTACAATTAAATCAATTAAACTATGTAAATCATATTTTTTATTATTAAAAATAAATTATAATTTTAATTGCACTATTAATTCAGCTATTAATTAAAGATAATTTATAACCACAATAAATAAAAACGGTATGTACACATACGTTACTTAATAATTAGATAAAAATATGTTAATCTATAATTCAATTAACCGATGAAATATAGTCTACGGCAACAAAATATAAATTGATCTCAATTCTTAATATTTTTAAAACTTTTCAAATGATTTATTATTATTTATTTCAAACAATTTTCTATAATATCATATCATAAACTTATTATAATAATAATTATTTTGCAGTGATTTAATTAATATGGAATACATATATTTATTTGACACTTAATTAAATCAAATAAACTATGATTCAAATGCGATATTTTTTAAATTATATAAACAGTTACTATATATATAATTATATTATATTTATATATAATTTGTAATTATGAATTTAATTACTTAAATTTAATTAAAAAATCAATATATCTATATTCCATATTAATTATCACTGCAAAATAATAATTATTATTATAAGTTTATGATATGATATTATAGAAAATTGTTTGAATTAAATAATAATAAATCATTTGAAAAGTTTTAAAAATATTAAGATTTGAGATCAATTTATTTTGTTGCCGCAGACTATATTTCATCGGTTAATTGAATTAGATTAATAATAAGCATAATTATTTATTTACATAATTATATAATCATAAAAATTTAATTAATTTAATTTTATCTCTTATATTATATTAACATATTTTTATATAATTATTATGTAACTTACGCGTAAGTGTTTATTTATGATGGTAATTATCTTTAATTAACAGCTGAATAATACTGCAATTAAGGATAATATATATTTACCAATAAAAAAATATATTTTTAATTATTGCAGAAACCGTTTTAAATTCAAAATCCCGCTGCGCATTTTTGCCGCTGCGTGAAGCGTGGCACTCGTGGCACTGGCTGTCAGCAACGTTCCTTTATACAGGTTAAGACACGCACGCATTTCGAAAGTCAATTTTGGTAAATTTCGGTAAATTTTCAGGCCCCATTGCACCGCGAAATTTCAAAAATAGCATTGCATGATGGGCGCATTCAAAATTTCGCGGCACGATGTGGCCAAAAATACTTGAACGTGATTGGCTAAACCCTTTAACATTTGGTCCAATCGGTGACTTAACCTGTATAAAGCCAACCTTGGCTGTCAGCTGAAATTTTGTGTCTTTGTTTGAGAAGTGGCGAGCTGTCAAAACTGAAGAATACTTTCGTTTTTTTTAAGAATTAGGGAAGTAAAACTTATTTCTTTCAGATAAAGGTGTTTAAGAATGTTTTACTTTGTGTTTTTTCTGTTGATCCATGTGTTTTGAGACTTCTCGACGCGAGAAAGAGACGTAAAAACAAGGACCGACCTCGGTGGCGTGGCCTGCCGGTCAGCGTATAGATGGCTGATGTTTTTAAAACATCAAAATTAAGACGTATGCATATGCATACCGCATACCACGTAAAGTAAGAAGAAAAATGCATGTTGTTATTTTTTATAGCATTTATGTGTGTTTAATTTCTATTTTTTGTGCAATTTAGTTGCTGTGTATATATATTATTTAAATTAAAAATGTTTTGAAAGTTTTCATTTTTTAATTAATTATTAAGAGATCAATAATTAGCAATTAATTAAATATAAATACATAGTAATATTATGTGTACTTAATTGTGCCCATATTAAGATAGTTCTGTGTGTATTTTAGTGGGAAAATAAAATAATATTAATGTTGTAGATGTTTTATTACTATTTGTTATGGTTATAATTTGCCATTAACTTGTGCTCTTCCCAGTGACCACATGGACATCCCGGGGACCTTGCGAACATCCCCGCAAGATCCCCCAACATCCTTGAACGTTTTACGTGCTAGTTTTTAAAACCCTTTAACTTTAAACATGTTTTCCGTGTTCTAAAAACGGTTTTAGCTACACTTCGAAAATAATTTTCTAGGTTTTTTAATATTTTTATGAAAGTCTCTCAGAACATTCCCTGGGGATGCAACACGGCTGTCCCTTGAACATCCCCGGGGGACTTTGAAAGGACCCTTTAGTCAATGTTTTCATTAAAATCATAATATGTGCTGTTCATTATTATGTACTGATTTTAAAAATATACAAATATACAAATATAGTTAATATTATTTAAAATATTATATGAAAATATTAATATTTAAAATAAGACGTGAAATTTTACTTAATATTAAAGTGCGTAATTTGCACAGAAAAATATTTTTTTAATAAAATATACTCGTAGATAAAAATATCTATGAAAAATAAACAAGGTCCCATCAAAGTCCCCCGGGGATTTTAGAGGGATGCTTGAAAGTCCCACAAATGTCCTCGGAGGGACCTTTAAAAATTTCTAAAAAATTAAAAATATATTTTTTTTAATGTCGAAGTCAGTTAACAATTAGAGATGCATTTGAGCGTTGCAATTTATAATTTATTAATGAATAAACATTTTTTAATTAAAATTTTATTTTAATTTATTTTAAATAAATTTAAATCTCAATATATTTAATGTTGTATTAAATAATAACAATCTCCCAATGTACCAGTTTGCTTAAAAAAATAAAAAAACGCAACTTCGCTCGTAATATTAAAATATTATACAACACCCAAAACTTTACAATTTATATACCCAAATAAACCACACTTTAGTAATGAAGAGCAATATCCAGGTTGTCTACGACGTCGTCTATCAACCAAAAGGTCCGAGTTCGATTCCCGACGCACCCAAATTTTTTATTTGGTAATCTTGTAGTCCTCATTCTAAAAGACCCTAAACTTCTTTAATATAAATTTTAAGATGAATTAATACATAATTGGCAAGTGAAAATTAGGGAACATCCCCGAGGGATGTCCACAAGACGTCCGCAGGGACGTCCTTTTTTGATGGACATGGGGGATGTCCTTGGGGACGTCCAACGGGGACCTTAGAGGGATGTCCCAGGGGCGTCCCGGGGACGTCCATGTGGTCACTGGGTTATTTCCTAGGTGCCCTGCAGCGTACGGAATGGCAAGTGGACTTCGGCACAGCCCTGTACTCAGGTTTATATAAAGATTGAGGGCCGCTTAATGTTCTCTTTAATTTTCCAGTTCCATTGCATTGCCACCTATTGGGACCTGTCCGATTCTATTGCTACCCATAGAAGTCCATTAAGGCTGATTGGCGTCAATGGGTAACCGTACGAATTTGGCGCTCTAACATCTGTTTCAGGCCCACTGAAACCCATGGGATCCAATGGGTGAGCTTCCTATAGGAGCCCATAGAAACCCATGAGAACCCATGGGTGAGCTACCCATGAGAGCCCATAGAAACCCATGAGAACCCATGGGTGAGCTTCCCATGGGAGCCCATTGAAGCCCATTGGTTCCAATCGGTACCAATGGGCGTTTTTGAGCGCCAAATTTCTGTGGTTAGCAATGGGTTTTTAATGGATTCAATGGGATCTCCCTACCTGGGCTATAATTTTTTTATGTGTTCAGTGTCGTACGTTGCTCACTTTTTCGTTGCAAAAAATTAACATGCCTAAATTAAATTAAACTTCCCACACTAAAATATAGCTGACTTTGGTTGCTTTTTCTCTAGAATTTTAACTCATTCAAACTCTGAGCAGAATATTCTCCAAGCTTGATTTTTATGCATAACATATTCAAATTCATTATAACTAAAACAGTTGGAGGACAATTTTTTAACTCTCTACAACTTGAATCGTACAACTCATTACAACGCAATGTATCTCAGATTAACGAAAATAAAAATAACTCATTGTAACCAATTATAAATGTACTTTCCCACAATGGAAATTAACATAATATATCCCATATTAACTTTGAAGCATCCAACATAATTAAACTTTGACAAACAAAGCATTTTTCTAACTTACAGCAACTCGATTCAATAGAAAAATGGCATTTAAAAATCAATTCAAAGCAACTTCAATTAACTTAACTTCTGAGTCCTCTTCTTCAAAGGATTTTATCTTCTTCTAACTGCAGATTTAAATTTAAAAACAATATAACCCAATGCATGTCAACCAAAGTGTTGAATAGAGAAATGCAATGTTATATAACAGAATTCAACAAAGGTAGGGCCATATTTGTCTCAACAAAAGGCAACACTCTTGCAACAAAACTCAACTATAAATTGTAGCAATAGGAGACCATGTCATTGCCAACAAAAAACAACCCTTTTACAACAACACTTAACTAAAAATTCACCAAAGCCACAGCAATGATGGGATCTATTAATTCCAACAAAAAGCAACTCTTTTGCAACAACACTCAACTAAAAAATCGCCAAAACCACAGCAATGATGGATTATTTTAGTTACAACAAAAAGCAACTCTTTTGCAACAACACTCAACTAAAAATTCGCCAAAACCACAGCAATGATGGATTATTTTAGTTACAACAAAAAGCAACTCTTTTGCAACAACACTCAACTAAAAATTTGCTAAAACCACAGCAATGATGGACTGGTTTACTTCCAACATAAAAAACTCTTTTGCATCAATACTCAACTAAAAATTCGCCACAACCACAGCAATGATCGATGGGTTGTTTTTATATTACAGTTCCAGCTAAAAGAAACCCTTATGAAAAAAAAAAACTTTACAAGAAATTTAGCAATGAGAATGAGAGAGACAATTTACTCCTTTAAATTGTGGTAATTAAAGTAGAGTGAGCGATTTAATTTTTTGGAATATTTTATTTTCTTAAAATAGTTTAACCTGCCTTCTATTGAGAAATGAAAACCAAAAAATTCCATCTCAAAAAGCTTCACCACAAAAAATTCCCAAAGTTGGTGTTTCGGAGGCCTTAAATTAACATGCATCCTTATGGAACAGAAAACAGCGTTTTACTCCAACTTCGTCTGAACTATGGAACCAATTAAAAAATACGTACGTAATCCATGATGAATTCTTTAATGGATTTCCATGTAAAAAAAAATTTTTACATTGCCGTTTTTCCGAAACAAAATATTGAAATTTTTGCGGGTTAATTCCCATAAAGATTTTCAAGATTTTTTCCGGAAAAACCACTCCGAAAAATTTTTTTTTTATTTGAAAATCCATTAAAGAATTCATCATAGATTACGTACGTATTTTTTAATTGGTACCATAGTTCAGACGAAGTTGGAGTAAAAAGCGGCTTTCTGTTCCATAAGGATGCATGTTAAAGGCCTCCGAAACACCAACTTTGGGATTTTTTTGTGGTGAAGCTATTTGAGATGGAATTTTTTGGTTTTCATTTCTCAACAGAGGACAAGTTAAACTATATTAACTATATTTTGAATAAAATATTCAAAAAAATGAAATCGCTCACTCTACTTTAATAACTGTTTAAATTCACTATATATAATAGATATGGAACAATTTGCAAATAATTAAGATATGCTAAAAATAAAAAATATATAATATATATTTTATATGCAACGGCAGACAGATGGGAAAAAAAATAGTGTTTTATACATATACCCAGGGACCGCATGGGTATCCCCGCGACACAGCCGGAGCGAACGTTCCGCGAGAAATGCCCCGCGAATATCTGGAATTGCTTTACGTAGGATGTAGGAGAGACATATAGGAGACAAAATCACAATGGAGTATCGACCTCAATTTTTTTATTGCAGAGAGGGTTCCCTGATTTTTTACAGACCGGGAACTATTTTTAAAAAATTATTGAAAGTCCTTTTCGTGACGTCACGAGACGCCGCTCCTTAAAAAAAAATAGGACTTGCCACCTCGTGACGTCAAAAAAAGGACATTCAATAATTTTTAAAAAATAGTTCCTGCGGTCTCTAGAAAATCTGAAAAAAATCAGAGTAGCAACCCTCTATCCATTTCTCCAATAAAAAAAATTGAGGTCGATACTCCATTTTATTGAACTTTTATATCAAATGTCCCTTACGTGTCTTGCAGGGATACATTAGGGAGTATCCCATGTATGCCCCGCAGGTGCACTCATGGGACATTAGTATTTTTTTTTAATATGGTTAAATTATGTTATTTTAAAACATTTAATTTAATCCTAAATAAAAATAAATTAATTTGTTAAATATCATTGAATATCCCGCATGCAGGTGTCTCTGGAGGACACACACACGGGGCATTGTCGGAAATTGTAAATATTTATATGTCATCATATATATATATATATATATATATATATATATATATATATATATATATATATATATATATATATATATATATATATATTGATTAAGCATGAGTCTATTGACTTTTTGAGCACAATTGAGGTTAATTTTTATTATAATTATCCCGATAATCCGAATGTCCTGTAACTGCACCTGGGGGTTAATTATTCATGGGACATAAAATTTCTTCTCATGAAATGATATATATTTTAAGCTACTAAAGATATTCTTTTAATATAATATACAATAATGGTTGGATTTTTTTATTTCATAATTACAAAAATTTATACATAAAATTATGCTTTGCTGATTTTTTTCAGATTTTTGGAGTACAGGAACTAATTTAAAAAAATATATATTTAATAAATCTGAATTAGGGTGGTACAACCTGATGGGACAACCATGATGTCATCAATAGCCAATCACAACAGCAACCGTATACAATAATTATTCTAATTAGCATTCACTATTCTAAAATTATAGTTAACTTTAAATACACGCCGCTTATATGATGTCCAGACAAAATTTAAAACCATTTTCTTTGAAATTAAATATACAGTATAATAATATTATAAATACCTAAAATGGGATATCGACCTCAATTTTTTTATTGCAGAAATGGATAGAGGGTGCAAAGTTATGCTACCCTGATTTTTTTTTTGATTTTTTAGAGCCCGGGATGTATTTTTAACAAATTATTGAAAGTCCTTTTTGTGACGTCACGTGGCGACAAGTCCTATCTTTTTCTTTAGGAGCCGCGTCTAGTCACGTCACGAAAACAACTGTCAACAATTTTTTAAAAATAGTTCCCGGACTCTAAAAAATCTGAAAATATCAAGGTAGCATAAATTTGCACGCTAGCTAGCTTTATCCATTTTTGCAATAAAAAAAATTGTGGTCAATACTACATTGTGTCCCTTCATCATCATATTAATTATTTCATATAGCATATTAATTAGCATGGCACAATAAAACTTATTATATAATATATTATTAGTATCTAGTATAGAAAGTTATAACTTTCAATTAGCTTGAAGTAGAGTATGAGCGATTTCATTTTTTGGAATTATTTTTTTTTTTTTTCTAAAAATAGTTTAACCTGCCTTCTATTGAGAAATATGAAAACCAAAAAATTCCATCTCAAATAGCTTCACCACAAAAAATTCCCAAAGTTGGTGTTTCGGAGGCCGTTGACATATTATATATGCATCCCTTATGGAACAAAAAACAGCTTTTTACTCCAACTTCGTCTACTATATGGTATCAACCAAAAAATGCGTACGTAATCTATTATGAATTCTTTAATGGATTTACAAATAATTTTATTTATTTACGGAGCCGTTTTTCCGAAAAGATATATTAAAATTTATGCGAGTTAATTATTCCCATAAGGATTTTCAGGATTTTTTTCCGGAAAAACGGCTCCATAAAAAATTGTTTTATTTGAAAATCCATTAAAGAATTCATTAAAGATTCTATATGTACGGATTTTTTAATTGGCACCATATTTCAGACGATGTTGTAGTAAAAAGCTCTTCCATAAGCTAGGATGCATGTTAAAGGCCTCCGAAACACTAACTTTTGGAATTTTTTGTGGTGAGGCTTATTTGAGATGGAATTTTTTGGTTTTTATTTCTCAATAGAGGGCGAGTTAAATTTTTAGAAAATGAAATTAAAAAAAAAAAATGAAATCGCCTAAGGTGGATCCACATGGCGATTTCCAACCTGCGACGCGAAGCGAATAATGCGCACTTGCTGTAAAATCCATTGGCGGCCGGCCATATTTGGGGATTAAAAAAAAAAGTATAAAAATTAATGCGATATATTCGCCGCCGCAATGTCGAATTCGCTTCCGCATAGGATATTATTTCACAGCTTGTGTGACAAAATCGCGTCGCATAGCCCCGCGTTGTCACCATCTGAATTCGCCTTTACTCTACTTTAAGCTTCATCCCTCTCTAAAACGAATTATAAATATATATGTAAAAAAAAATTTTTTTCTTTAAATTTATTTTCTACTGATATCATTGCATGTTCATTGTAATCTATCGTATTTAAATAATATAAATTATAAAGATATTATAATCATAAATTATGTCACTTTTTTAAATTTGTCGTTAATGAAAATTATAAGCGCAGGTGTGGATCAGCTATAGGGGGAGGGCAGGGCTATTCTTCTATTGGTGGAGGGGAGCTGCCCCCCCCCCCCCCCCATTTTTGGATTTAACACACATGTGCAACATATATATAATATACAGTATAATAATATATATATATTATATAAAATCTTTTTTCCCATTCCAATTTTTTTTAACATTGATCTTATGCGCAGGCAGCCCCCCCCCCCCGATTTTTTTTTATCCATGCCTGTTTAAGCGTGTGCTTATGGGATTAGAGTAATTAAAATATGGAATTAATTTATGCATGCTATTCCTGGGTGGGATCTATCATATATATAATTTTATGAGGTGATCGATCGAGTCCCATGATGTATAATATATATTTAAACAATAAAGTGCACTAAATTAACTCTTATTAAACAATTATAATAAACTTTTTCCACCATAAAACACTATGAATATCACTTGAAAGGTGATATGATTTCATTTCGTTTAAATTATGCAATTAAAGAATTAAACTATTTTCTGACATAACTTTTTCAAACATTCCGTGCGCCTTGTAAAAAATATTTCTTATCGTTTCTGATTGGACAAGTTCAAAATTGTAAGCCAATCAAAATTTAGCACCGACCGTTGATCGATAACGATCGATCGATAATCGATATGAGATATGATTTTTTTATTTTCTAATGGCGGCGAAGAAGAAGTGATGTCGGTGCCAAATTTTCGTTAATAACTGCAATTAAATCTGTGTTACGATGTTTTGTATGATATATTTAATGAAAATACATAACGAACTGTGAGAATAAGGTATGTTTTAGTGTATGTATATTGCGTCCTTGGTTAAAATTGTGTTTTTCTGAACCACGATTTGTTTTGTTTATGTCTGATATCTGCAAACGAGTGGACCTCGAGTGGACTATCTGTTCTGTAAGTTTCTTAAAATTGAATTTCCAATCGTCAGCATCATTCTATATGGAAATACCGGGTATGTATAATACCATATTGTTTATATAGCAAAGTTCCCAAGCGTATATTAACGAGAAAATTACAGGTAATGATGTTTGAAAATAAATTAAATTTTTCCTTCTATGCATAGGTGTCGTTGACTGATTTCAAGTTTTTCAGTTCCCATTTAGTTTAATGTGCATACAATAATTTTTATCATAAATAAATAGTCTATTACAATTATTTTAACACTATATTATAGCAGTATGCACACGGTATGCCATACTGTACAGTACAGTATCTAAAATAAGCATGCATACATAATATAATATATGCTGTATGCATATCATATTTATAATATATGCTGTATGCATATCATATTTATAAATATGCTGATGAACGATACAATGGTTTCAAGGTTCTTCTTCTACCTGCATATAATGCAATCCCTATGCCTAGACAGTACATTTGCCTTGGATTGTAAAGGTGCTGTCAC
Organism: Siphlonurus alternatus; assembly: GCA_949825025.1. Taxonomy (NCBI): domain Eukaryota; kingdom Metazoa; phylum Arthropoda; class Insecta; order Ephemeroptera; family Siphlonuridae; genus Siphlonurus; species Siphlonurus alternatus. Next base: position 2,823,453 of record OX463784.1, on the reverse strand, counting down.
ATATGGTCGAAAATTACTACCGGAATCATGCCGTAGCAGCCGCAGATAAACGATAATGTACGAAAGCTTGCTGTATACGGCATGCCATGGCATAAATAATATTTCTGTTGTTTGAAAGCTCTTAAACTTGCCACTAACCTATAAGTGTCATATAAACCCACCTATTTTTAAAATTAAACTTAAATTATTTATTGTGTTCAATGATGTGCTGATTCCGTCTTGTGCAGTGTCAACAGGTAATGTGAGTGACAATCTCGAGGCGGTGTCTCAGGCAGCGTCCAATCTCAGTGACGTCCTCGCTTGATGAAGGAAGGAGGAGAAGCGGACCCACCAGACAATCTCTCTGCCAACGTATCTGGCCGCTGCACTCCCAGCATATCAGGCAGGGACGCACCTCCAGTCAGGTGACGGACAACACAGATGCAGCCAATGGACACTAGGGACAACCATGGTGAGTCCTCGGCCTGTAGTTTTCTATGTACGTTATCCTTCAATAAGTGATTTATAGGTCAACTAAAAATAATGATTGTGATTTATTTTTATTTATTTTTTTACTTTGAGGGCTATACTATATACAGTATTTTTATAATTGGGAAATTAATTTTGTTGGTTGCAATACTAATTTATGTTTCATACTTTACTCAATGTGAAAGTGTCTCGGAGGCAGATTCTTTGTTACGTAGTGACTAGTCGCTATTAAATTTAGACAAGATGGCTGCCATTTAGCGGAAACTTCAACTAGACACAAACTCACTTGCATTTCAGTCGTTATGATGGCAAAGTGTCTCGGAAGCAGATTCTTTGCTACGTAGTGACTAGTCGCTATTAATTTTAGACAAGATGGCTGCCATTTAGCGGAACCTTCAACTAGACACAAACTCTCTTGCATTTCAGTACGTTATGATGGCAATGTGTCTCGGAGGCAGATTCTTTGTTAAGTACTGACTAGTCTCTATTAAATTTAGACAAGATGGCTGCCATTTAGCGGAACCTTCAACTAGACACAAACTCACTTGCATTTCAGTCGTTATGATGGCAAAGTGTCTCGGAGGCAGTTCCTTTGTTACGTACTGACTAGTCGCTATTAAATTTAGACAAGATGGCTGCCATTTAGCGGAACCTTCAACTAGACACAAACTCACTTGCATTTCAGTACGTTATGATGGCAAAGTGTCTCGGAGGCAGATTCCTTGTTACGTAGTGACTAGTCGCTGTTAAATTTAGACAAGATGGCTGCTATTTAGCGGAACCTTCAACTAGACACATACTCACTTGCATTTCAGTCGTTATGATGGCAAAGTGTCTCGGAGGCAGATTCTTTGTTACGTAGTGACTAGTCGCTATTAAATTTAGACAAGATGGCTGCCATTTAGCGGAACCTTCAACTAGACACAAACTCACTTGCATTACAGTACGTTATGATGGCAAAGTGTCTCGGAGGCAGTTTCTTTGTTACGTACTGACTAGTCGCTATTAAATTTAGACAAGATGGCTGCCATTTAGCGGAACCTTCAACTAGACACAAACTCATTTGCTTTTCAGTACGTTATGATGGCAAAGTATCTCGGAGGCAGTTTCTTTGTTACATACTGACTAGTCTCTATTATATTTAGACAAGATGGCTGCCATTTAGCGGAACCTTCAACTAGACACAAACTCACTTGCATTTCAGTACATTATGATGGCAAAGTGTCTCGGAGGCAGTTTCTTTGTTACGTACTGACTAATCGCTATTAAATTTAGACAAGATGGCTGCCATTTAGCGGAACCTTCAACTAGACACAAACTCACTTGCATTTCAGTACGTTATGATGACAAAGTGTCTTGGAGGCAGTTTCTTTGTTACGTACTGACTAGTCTCTATTAAATTTAGACAAGATGGTTGCCATTTAGCGGAACCTTCAACTAGACACAAACTCATTTGCTTTTCAGTACGTTATGATGGCAAAGTATCTCGGAGGCAGTTTCTTTGTTACATACTGACTAGTCTCTATTATATTTAGACAAGATGGCTGCCATTTAGCGGAACCTTCAACTAGACACAAACTCACTTGCATTTCAGTACGTTATGATGGCAAAGTGTCTCAGAGGCAGTTCCTTTGTTACGTACTGACTAATCGCTATTAAATTTAGACAAGATGGCTGCCATTTAGCGGAACCTTCAACTAGACACAAACTCACTTGCATTTCAGTACGTTATGATGACAAAGTGTCTTGGAGGCAGTTTCTTTGTTACGTACTGACTAGTCTCTATTAAATTTAGACAAGATGGCTGCCATTTAGCGGAACCTTCAACTAGACACAAACTCACTTGCATTTCAGTACGTTATGATGGCAAAGTGTCTCGGAGGCAAATTCTTTGTTACGTACTGACTAGTCGCTATTAAATTTAGACAAGATGGCTGCCATTTAGCGGAACCTTCAACTAGACACAAACTCACTTGCATTTCAGTACGTTATGATGGCAAAGTGTCTCGGAGGCAGTTCCTTTGTTACGTACTGACTAATCGCTATTAAATTTAGACAAGATGGCTGCCATTTAGCGGAACCTTCAACTAGACACAAACTCACTTGCATTTCAGTACGTTATGATGACAAAGTGTCTTGGAGGCAGTTTCTTTGTTACGTACTGACTAGTCTCTATTAAATTTAGACAAGATGGCTGCCATTTAGCGGAACCTTCAACTAGACACAAACTCACTTGCATTTCAGTACGTTATGATGGCAAAGTGTCTCGGAGTCAAATTCTTTGTTACGTACTGACTAGTCGCTATTAAATTTAGACAAGATGGCTGCCATTTAGCGGAACCTTCAACTAGACACAAACTCACTTGCATTTCAGTACGTTATGATGGCAAAGTGTCTCGGAGGCAGTTTCTTTGTTGCGTACTGACTAGTCTCTATTAAATTTAGACAAGATGGCTGCCATTTAGCGGAACCTTCAACTAGACACAAACTCACTTGCATTTCAGTACGTTATGATAGCAAAGTGTCTCGGAGGAAAATTCTTTGTTACGTACTGACTAGTCTCTATTAAATTTTTTAAATCAATTTTTATATGGTTTTTCTATATTCAAACCATAAATTAGAATACATTATAATTTTAAAAAAATTGCCCCTACCCCCAAAATTATAAAATTTGGAAGTTAGGGGGAATTATTACTAATTCAAACATTAATTAACCCTTTCCAGCAAAAAAAAAAAAAATAATTAAAAAAAGTAATTAATATCGAATTGCTATTTTAAAGTAAAATGACACTGTAGGCGCCCAGAGGCTCCATATGGTACAAAAACTTCAAATGCCCATAAAAATTCGAATTTGATAAGAAAAAAATTTTTTTTTGTAAATTTGGGTTACATTTACTTAGCTTTATAAGAATTTCATACTTGCAAGAAAAAATTTTACCAAAAGTTTTTCTGGGCGCTAATGGGTTAATTAAAATTAATTTTTATAATGAAATAATGGTTAAATGATTTCACCGAGTGAAACGAAGCATAAAAAAATAATTAAAAAGTTCTTCTACCTGACTGCATGGGATTCGAACCCACGTTGACAAATGAAATTACAAATTTGAAGTCCAACGCTTATCCGATCAGGCTATATACCCGAGTTTAGAGTAGGGGGAAGAGATTTCAGTACATGTATTGTAACTTTTGTTTAAATCAAAATGGCGGTCTCGACCATATTTCACATGTCACTGCGATATGTTTTGAATTATTATAACAATAAACACAAAATGATTACAAAATGATTATAAAAAATATGAAAAAAATTGTGCGGTAACTCATAACTTCTGAATGTTTGTATTTATTCCATAAAATAATAAAGTTCGTGTAAGACCAATCTTGATGCAAGTAAATTTCGAGACCAGGGACACCATGGTGGCCACCAGATGGCAGCACTTTCAAAGAAAAGATTCGAGCTTCATGAAAATTTCTTTGGAGTGGTTGTTTCTACAAATTGTTTGAACTTTGTTGAACACAGGTTTGAATCGCTGATTAGCATTGATGAACAGGTAAGATGGTACGTACTCCCTATATATCCTCCTTGGTCAGAGGCTTGAGCAAGAGCAGCATTCTCTATCATCCTTGGCCTAGTTGTTAGGGGGTAAGTAGAAGCAGAAGTAGAAGAATGGGTAGTTGCTACAATGTACCCACGAGAAAATAAGAGTGAAAGCTCACAACAAATTCACTCGCACATATTGACTCCAATTAACCTAAATTTCGCCCCTTTTTGGAGTCAATATGCGCGAGCGAATTAACGTGTATTGATGCACTTTGGCGATGTTTGGTACTTTATATTGACGCATTTTCACGTATATTGACGAGTATTGACGTGAATGCCTGCCGAAATACTTCGCTCGACTTCACGCACTTTCAGGTATATTGGCTCGCGCATATTGACTCCAATTCACCTAAATTTCGCCCCTTTTTAGAGTCAATATGCGCAAGTGAATTAACGTGTATTGATGCACTTTGGCGATGTTTGGTACTTTATATTGACGCATTTTCACGTATTTTGATGAATATTGACGAGTATTGACGTAAATGCCTGCCGAAATACTTCGCTCGACTTCATGCAATTTCAGGTATATTGGCTCGCGCATATTGACTCCAATTCACCTAAATTTCGCCCCTTTTCTGAGTCAATATGCGCGAGTGAATTTGATATCATATATATTGGCACATTTTCATGTAATTTGATTAATATTAACAAATATTGACGTAAATGCCTGCCACCAAAATACTTCGCTCGAATTCACACACTTTCAGGTATACTGGCTCGCACATTTTGACGCCTTTTCGTGAACTTTCACACTTTCATTGATTAATTTTTTTCCTTAAGTCCATTCATTCAAATTCACTCATTTTGACGCTTTTTCAGGAACTTTCACGCTTTTATCAACCATAATTTTTTTACAAAGTCCAGTCATTCAAATTCACTCATTTTGACGCTTTTTCACGAACTTTCACGCTTTTATCAACCATATTTTTTTACAATGTCCAGTCATTCAAATTCACTCATTTTGACGCTTAATTTTTCATGAACTTTCACACTTTTATCAACCATTATTTTTTACAAAGTTCAGTCCTTCAAATTCACTCATTTTGACGCTTTTTCATGAACTTTCACGCTTTTATCAACCATATTATTTTACAAATTCCAGTCATTCAAATTTAATATTTTTCAAACCTTTTCACGAAATTTCATACATTTAACAAGTAATTTTTTCACAAAGTCTATACATGCAAAATTCATTCATTCCCACGAATTTTCACACCATCATTTACCAAATTTTTACACATGGTCTCATGCATTTTTCGTTGCAGGCTAGCTCACCAAACCATTGGAAGTGAATGCAGTCCCATGGCCTCAGTCCCCATGGATACCTGAAATGTACGAAAAATCCACAAAGAAACACGCGCAAATTTTTACGTACAGTAATAAAGATTGTTCTCATTTGTCAAACATCGAAAGCAAAATAAAAACAATAATTTTTACAAACAGAAATATATATAGGCCGGTATACAGATATACAGCTAGTATAAAATGAGAGGCTTTTATAAAAAAAAAACTTACTAGGCTGACTATATATAGCAGTATAAGGTTTTCACTACTTTTTATAATTAATGATTCCTTTGAATAATTTAACTATTAAAGGAATTATTTTTATACTTCGTCATAATTAAATAAATTAAGAACTGTTTTTACTTATCTGATAGAACTTCTCGTCGTGGCTTAATCTTCGATATTTTATGCGACTCCAATTAGATCTGACATTTTGAAAACTCGACCGGCAAAAATGCAACATTGAATTTTCTCTTTTTACATCATAAAAAGTGCGAAAAAATGGCAAATATTAACACTGGACAAACGAATGGTAACCTAACTTCATTGTAATTAACTATTTAATGTTCAGGAATAAGTAAAACTTCACTTAAACACCTCATAAATCACCATATACACACACGAGGAGCTTTCTATAACCTCTCTGCGTCAGCCATCTTGTGTTACTACCAACCGCCAAGTCACATGACTTCCGGTCATGTGACCAGATTTGTAGAACATTTTTTACATGAAGTCCCCTCATGCATATTCACGCATTTTCACACTTTTCCACGCACTTTCACCCATTTGTCGACCAACATTTTTCATTAAGTCCCTTCATGCATATCCACGCATTTTCACACTTTTTCACGCACTTTCACCCATTTGTTGACCCCTTTTTTTTAATAAAGACCACTAATGTATTTTCACGAATTTTCACACATTTTTACGCACTTCGACCATTTGTCGACTAATTTTTTTCCTAAGTCCCCTCACATGAATAAAAAATTTTCACGCCTTGTTCCATGACGTCACTTTTTGCTGGTCATGGGACGTCAAATTTCCTACCGAGAGATGCTGAAAATATGTTAAAATACATTAATATGCACTAAAGGATGTTGTTAAAAAAAATTGTCGAACAAATAATAGTTCAAAGTGCGTGAAAATGCGTGAAAAAACATTGGGGTCTTTACTAAAAAAAATGGTCAACAAATGGGTGAAAGTGCGTCAAAATATGTCAAAATGTGTCAATTTGCATGAGGGGACTTTATAAAAAAAAAAGGTCAGCAAATTGGTGAAAATGCGTCAAAATATGTCAAAATGTGTCAATTTGCATGAGGGGACTTTATGAAAAAAAAAATGGTCAACAAATTGGTGAAAATGCGTCAAAATATGTCAAAAATGTGCCAATTTGCATGAGGGGACTTTATGAAAAAAAATGGTCAGCAAATTGGTGAAAATGCGTCAAAATATGTCAAAATGTGTCAATTTGCATGAGAGCTAGGGGACTTTATGAAAAAAAAATGGTCAACAAATTGGTGAAAATGCGTCAAAATATGTCAAAATGTGCCAATTTGCATGAGGGGACTTTATGAAAAAAAATGGTCAGCAAATTGGTGAAAATGCGTCAAAATATGTCAAAATGTGTCAATTTGCATGAGGGGACTTTATGAAAAAAATTGGTTGACAAATAGGTGAATGTGCATGAAAAAGTTTCAAAGTGAGTGAACGTACTTTGCATCAAACTGGCTGAAAGTGCGTCAGTATACATGAACTGACTTTATAAAAAATGTTGGATCATAATTGGATGAAACTGCGTGAAAATTAATGAAAATGGGCGAGTGGAATCAACTCAATTTGCATCAATAGAGGTGAAGTTGATACTAAATTAAAAATACGTCAATTTATGTGAAAATGCGTAGAGTTGCTCTAGTCAGCTATGTGAATATTAATCAGTATATGTCAATATGGATGGGCGAAATTGCTTGAAATACACTTATTTTGTTAAATTATTAAAAATTTGTTAAAATGCGTGAATGACGCATCAATCTGCATGAGAGAGTCGTCAATCGGCTTCAACATGTGGGAAAATGTGTGAATTTTTCACTCGTATTCACAATTTATTCGCATTTATTTTCTCGTGGGTAGTTCCACAATATCAGCTGTTTAAATTCAGGCATCAATATTTATAAACTTACTTTTATGGAGTCATCAAATATGTCTATGAGTGCGTTTGAATTCACGGGCCAGCCCGGGCTGGCCTGGGCTGAAGCGTTTTTTGTCGTCAAGTGGGGCCAGCCCGGCGGCCATTTTTCCTCCTCTCAAGACGTCACTTCCTGGCTGGCCCAGGCTGACGCGGGCCAACGTTCCTTTATACAGGTTAAGCCACCGATTGGACCAATGTTAAAGGGCTAAGACAATCACGTTCAAGTATTTTTGGCCACATCGTGCCGCGAAACTTTGAATGCGCCCATCATGCAATGCTATTTTTGAAATTTCGCGGTACAATGGGGCCTGAAAATTCAACGAAATTGACGCACGAAATGCGTGCGTGTCTTAACCTGTATAAAGGAACCTTGACGCGGGCGGACTCCAAGGTGGCTGGATAGTGGAAGGAGAATCAAGATGGCGCGCCAGAGTGAGCAACGCCGACGTGACTCTCCGCTCAAATTGTCTGTCCTCTCCTGGTAACTATCCCTATCCTATTCTATATATTAATCGTCTTGATTTCTATACTCCTATCCCCAGTCAATTTGATTCATAATCATCATCTCGCCTCACCGCATCCACATAATCCTACTTTGACCCTGCTCTTCGGTCGGCCCACAGGAGTCGACACGTTGAGAATCTTTCAAATTCCTGCCATTCCTTGCATGTTGTCGCCTGCATCATCAACCTACATTATTGCACCCCACACCACACCGTCAACCCAATGTCCTAAAATCCAACCAATTCCTTGTATGGTTTTGGTTCACCCACGGTAACACGTGGTGGGCATATAGGTACCACTTCCATCATCACCTTGCATATCCCACATTCCATAATCATCCTATCCATTGTTCGTCCATTATCCTTTACAAGACCCTGCAAAAAACAGTTCAACTATACAATTGATCCAAGTTACTCAGTACGTGGAATTATAGCCGTTTAGGCTCCTTCCAACAATTGTAAGAAGAAGAAGAAGTGGCTGGATAGTAAGGTGGGGACACGGAGCTGCTGCCCCCTCGCGGCCAGTGAGGAATTACAAAAAAATAGTTGAGGATCGCTTTTTTGGATCCAATTTCATCCGCGAAAAAATCAAACGATGGAACTGGAAAAGCCATCAAAAGTCGTGTTTACAGTATAACTGTGGGTAAAATTGTGATAGAAATAAACTCTATGTTAAATTCTGAAGAAGATAGACTCATTTTAAAAGAATTTTAATGGTTCATCGGCCCGATGTTCATGGATTTCTATTACACCGTTTGAATTTTTCGCGGATGAAATTGGATCCAAAAACGCGATCCTCAACTGTTTTTTTGTAGTTCCTCACTGGCCGCGAGGGGGCAGCAGCTCCGTGTCCCCACCTTACTATACAGCCACCTTGGCGGACTCTACAGTGCGCCTGAGACCTAGCGGACAGACTGGGAACTAATTATGACGTTTCATACCACACGACCAAGGTCACCGCCATTTTACCCAGAAATCAACAGTATAATATGATCTGTTAATTTTGTGCCCACAATTAATTTAAATAGACCTACACAGCACAATTTATTTAAATCATATTGATAATATTTTTAATTTTTCTCTCTTTCTAAAATAAAAGTGCATTGCATACGTAAAGAGAGACCTCTAGAAATTTAACCAAATTCTGGACGCATCGCTGTTCTTATATAGTAATTTTGAGCTTGTTATATAAGGGTAAGGCAAAAACTTGCCCAAAAAAAAAAAAAATCCCTCATGAAAATTATGAAACACCTTAAACTGTTATTCTACTCTACATCGATCGAATCCCCTATCAGTAGCTAAAATAACAGTTATAAACAAATTTGAGCCAGTTTTTAAATTAGGTTCTTAATTTTTAAAGTTAACTATACTCCAACATGCATAAGTGGAACTCGAATCCCATTTTAATTAGCAAACATTAAAAATTCATAAATCAAAAGTAGCTCGAAATTGTATACCTGATATTTTAGCTACTGCTGATATGATAGGGAATATAATTATGTATAAGGGAACAATTTAAATTTTTTTCATAATTTTCACGTGTAGCAATTTTTTTAACATTGGGTGTGTTTTACCTTACCCTCTTGAAACTGTTTTCATGATACAGATTGTATGATGTCACTAACATACCACATACCTGAAATTTGAGAACTACTAGAGCTGTAATTTTTGATCAATTAACGATACAAAGGTCTCAACTTCTTACTTCCACAAAAAATATGACAGCAAATTAGGAATTTCAATATAAAAGCTATACCCTTGCTAGAACACAAACTATATATATTTTTTTCAGTTTAACATAAACTTTATTATTTTGATGGTATGATAAACATAATACTTGATATTAATTAATAATATTTAATAAGGAACTACAGAAAAGTAATATTACAAATATTTACATTATTTGAATGAAAATAAATATTTCAATTTTAGACCAGCTTATGTGAATTGCTTCTATATGTAATATATTATTATCAAACATCCACAATAATTATATAAATTATTACATGAAGAAATTGTCTTAGAAGGTACAGTAGCCAGTCCAATGGAACCAGCTCGTTGTCAGGAGTCTACTGAACTGGCTACTGAACCTTTTATGATGACTCTTTCTTTGTTATCCATGAAAGAAATTGTCATAGAAGGTACAGTAGCCAGTCCAATGGAACCAGCTCGTTGTCAGGAGTCTACTGAACCTTCTATGATGACACTTTTCCTGCAAATTAAATTTTAAAAGCATCCCATCGCACTCTACATTTTAAAAAATGTAATCTGTCCGTGTGGTCCTTGGTCTGTATAATTTCCAGTAATTGACGGCATTTGAAATTCCATAGAAAAAGTTCTCCACATAATAAACATAAAGCTGGTCCTTTCCCTTGACTTTTTATAATCACTATTTGATAACATTTTCAAGCATTTCTGTACATTAAAAATTACACTTATTTCACAATTAGAGTTGCAGTACACATTAATTAACACTAAGCCATTTTATATATAATTTATAATTGCTTTTATACTTTGTATTAATTAATATAACAATTGTAACGTTTTATAATTTTGAAATGAATTGAACATAAAAAAAAATTGACCAACTTGGATTTGATTTTTTCATAAACTTCATAAATTTTTAACATATATTACAAGATGTTTAAGTACGTTTCAAAATACTCTTTTTTTATCTCAACTTTTGTAATTATCATGTCTAAATGTAAACGTATCTGTACACTATTTGTGTTTAAGGGTAAGGTAACGCCAATCAGCTGGTTTTTTAGTCCCATTTGATTAACATGCAAAACTTATAGCAAATTCACAAAAAATCTGAAAAAAATTGGAGCCATAGAAAAAATTTCAAGACAATTATTCGAGGCGATTTTTTTTAATTCGTTTTTTTTTTTTTTTTTTTTTTATCTTTTAATTTTCAGCATAGGGCTTTCCCATGCAGAGCGAAACTAAAAACTAAACTAAAAAAAAAATGGCTTCAATAATCGCCTTGAAATTTATTTATGGCTTTTAGGTACTAAAATCTGTCTCTCAATTTTAAATTTATTTCCGAATTTTTTTGTATTTGTTAAGGTCTACATGTTAATCAAATGGGACTAAAAAATCAGCTGGTTCTTTTGTAACCTTACCCTTAAACTACATAAAATTATTTATGAAGGAATACTTTTTTTTACACTCAATTCATTTCTAGCTGCCATAATTTACAGACTAGCTTTTTCAAAACATTTTACTTCTAGTTTGCTGTGTGGCTAAAATTTATGGCTGAAATTTACTTGCCAAACACCAAAATGGAGGTAATATTGAATTCAGTAAAACTTGACACCATGTATTTAAAGGTGCACCAAAGTGAATACTTTTTTTACATATTCAGGCATGCCTAATATAATTTTGGTATCCCTGTGGCTCAATATTTTTGTATGAAGTCTAATTATTTTACAATTAATTATTTAGTTTAAAAAGTGATTCCAGAAACCGTTGGTTGATTCAAGCCGATGCGCACCCGCAGCAACCGGGGATACGACGAGAAGGGGGCGGGAGGAGGTTCCCCCGATTTTACGGGAGATTCTCGTCGTATCAGCGGCTGCTGTGGCCGCGGGCATGCTTGAATCAACCAACAGCTTTTGAACTCACTTTTCAAACTAAATAATTAATTGTACAAAATTTTTGAGCCACAGGGATACTAAAATAATTCTTAGGTACCAAAATATGTAAAAAAGTTATTCACTTTGGTACACCTTAATGGTTCCTTATTCAACATTCTATCTTAAGACATGTTATTGTTAAGGGACCCAGGAAATCGGCTTTACCTTATATCGAGTATACCTTATATCAAGATTTTCCTATACCTGCAATACTAATTATTTTTTACGGGACCTTTACTCCGTTACTCAATGTCGAGTTTTTACTCCTCATTACAAGTTACGCAATAACAAGTTTTTACTGTAATTTGTAAAATGGACAACATACATGAAAAAATTTTATTGGAGAAATGAATAGAGGGTACCAAATTATGCTACTCTGAATTTTTTCAGATTTTTTTTAGACCCGGAACAATTTTTAAATAATTATTGAAAGTCCTGTGATTTCAGTTGGCACCCCTGCAGCCTTAATAAAAAGGATAGAGACTGGACCCGCCTATTGACGCCTCCAGGGGGCGTGGCCGTAATTTCAATAATTATTTAAAAAAAGTTCTGGGTCTCAAAAAAATCTGAAAGAATTCAGAGTAGCATAATTTGGTACCATTTATTCAATTCTGCAATAAAAAATTTTCATGTCTGTTGTCCATTGTTGATACGGCATAATTTTAAAAAAATTAATAACTTCTCAAAAATACAGTACACTTGCAAATAAATTATTTATCATCAAAATATTAATACAAAAGATTTAAAAAATTCAAATTTTTTACACAATGTCTCAAATTTGAGGAATTGTTTTAATATTTTTAAATTTGTGATAAAATTAATTAATGAATCCCACAAAAGCGTTTTACATTGTTTAATTATTGGGACAGTACATTTCAAGCACAACAAATTTTAATATTTCCTTTTTACAATTTTTTTTTAAAAAATTCATTTTTAAAGAACAAACAATTAAGGAAATTCAGACATACTTTTTTCATTTTTATACAACAAGAATGTTCTCTAAATTCATTCTTTTTTTTTTTTTTTTTAACAAGTAATACGTAGCAGATTGAAAATTACATTGTACCACTAAATAAGTTTTTTATATTCCTAATTATTAATTCCTTATTTAACTAAGCAATAGTAATTTCTCTATTACTAGGGTGCTATTAGAAAATTCAGCACTATCCTTCATAGGAGGTTCAATAGACTCCTGACGACGAGCTGGTTCCATTGGACTGGCTACTAAACCTTCTATGACAATTCCTTCCATGGATAACAAAGAGTCATCATAGAAAGTTCAGTAGCCAGTTCAATAGACTCCTGACGATGAGCTGGTTCCATTGGACTGGCTACTGAACCTTCTATGACAATTCCTTCCATGGATAACAAAGAAAGAGTCATCATAGAAGGTTCAGTAGCCAGTTCAATAGACTCTTGACGACGAGCTGGTTCCATTGGACTGGCTACTGAAGCTCCTATGATAAAATAAAGGTGAATTTCCTTATAAAAAAACACCCCAAGTGAGATTCGTCACAAAAACAATTCTTGGAGATTATTATTTGGTGTTAAATATTACATATGATGATGTAAATTATCTAGCAGACTTATCCTAACTAGCTGTTATTTAACATTGCTGGGTACGTAATTCCTTTAGTTTATTACCAGTATTCAACATTAGGCGTACGACATTGCCTCAAAATCAAAGCAACATACAGTGGAATATCAACCTCAAATTTTTATTGCAGAAATGGATAGAGGGTGCAATGTTTTTTTTACAAACAAAAAAAAAAAAAATTTTTTTTTTTTTTTTTTTCGATTTTTTACAGTCCAAGAAGTATTGCTACAAACTTTTGCAGAGGTTGGGTTTGAACCCATGCCCCTTTTAGGTCCTATCTTTTTATTAAAGGGGTACCAAAGTGAGTACTTTTTATAGATATTCTGGTAGCTGTGAATTATTTTGTTATCCCCGTGGCTCAATATTTTCGTACGATGGCTAGTCATTTTACAATCAATTTTTTAGCTAAAAAATTGAGTCGTAGGTCTGTTGGTTGCTTCAAACCGGCGCGAGGCAGCAGCAGAGAGAGTGACTTTCTCTGTACTTTCAATAATTTTTTAAAAATAGGTCTAGAGTTCTTAAAAATCTAAAAAAATCAGATTAGCATGATTAGGTACCATCAATTCATTTCTGCAGTAAAATTTTTGAGCTCGATACTCCATTATAGACCTTATGTTCATGCTTGTAAGGTCCATAAGTGCATCTCACATTTTGAGGCTACAACATGAAATTCTGTACCAAAAAAACTTATAAGTAATCAGAGCATTTTTGATAAGAATATCATGTCATCTATTTTGCACTTATATTTAATTATAAGTAATTGTCAACTATATAATTATTAATGCTGTTTCATAATATAATGTTTGTGTTACAATTTAATGTGGTAGTTTTTTTCAGATCCATATAATGATTCTTGATGGGAAATTAAGGGCTTCAACTTTTATTATTTTTGTATTGAAAAAAAAATCAAAGTTAATTTCGCACTCCCAAAAAATGTAACTACTTTTCTTCTAGGAGTTCCAACTGTTGAAATATATATCAAAGGTAAGGTTACACGGATCAGCTGATCGATGTAGTCCCATTTGATTTACATGTAAACACACACATTCTGTTTTTTTTTTTTTGTTTTTTTTTAGACAGGTTTTAGTACTCAAAAACTAAAAAACTACAGATAAAATTTCAAAATAATTATTAGATTTTTAATAACTTTTTTCTTTAATTTAATAATTATTTAAAAATAGTCCTTGGATTCAAAAAATATCTGAAAAAATTCAGATATTTGAGTAGCATAATTTAGTACCTTCTATTCATTTCTGCAATAAAAAAAAATCATGCAGGTTGTCAATTGTTTCAATTTTTCTGCAACTTTTTGGTGCTAAGGACTGTCTCTAAAAAAAATTCAGAATTATGTATTATGAGGTTGCTAAGGTTTACATGTTAATCAAATGGAACTACGTCAAACAGCTGATTGGTGTTATTTTACCCTTAATAGAACATATTTAAAAATATTTAAGCCCCAAAACTTCACTCAAGCAGTTATTAAATATCTGTCCATAAATTATTAGTAACATACGAGATGTATTTCAGTCTAATAATTTATGTAAACGTTAGTTGAATTTTAATATTAATTTTTACACTTCAACGATCTAACTGACTGCAATAATTACAAAGAAATTAACATCTTTGACTACAAGATGTCATTCTTTAAGATAGAGATAACGCCGATCAGCTGTTCAACGTAGTCCCTTTTTGATTAACATATAAACCTTAGCAAATTCACAAAAATTCTGAAATTTTTTTGAGAGGCAGATATTAGTGCCTAAGAGCCATAGAAAAAGTTTCAAAACAATTTAACAAGAATATTTTTTTTAATTAATATTTTAGTTTGTCTCTCCATGGGAAAGCCCAATGCTGAAAATTAAAAAAAATTAATTTAAAAAAAAAAAAAAAAAATCGTCTCGTTAAATTGTTTTGAAATTTTTGCTATGGCTTTTAGGTACTAAAGTCTGCTTCTCAAAAAAATTTCAGAATTCTTGTGAATTTGCTAGGGTTTACATGTTAATCAAAGGGGAGTACGTCGAACAGCTGATCGGCGTGCTGAACTCTGGAAGTATTTACAAGTGTGTAATGGACAACTTTCATAAAAAAAAATCATATTTGGATAGAGTACGTTAAGTTATGTATTGTCAATATATTTTCAGATTTTCTCGAACCCTCTTAAGGGGAAGGTAACATGCCCAATGTTAAAAAAAATCCCACACATGAAAATAACTTAAAACATCTCTACACCCCCTATTAGTAGCTAAAATATCAGGTACACGAATTCGAGCTAGTTTTTGAGTTATGAATTTTTAAAGTTAACTACTTTAAAACGGAGAAATGGAACTTCCATGTTAAATTAGTCAACTATAAAAATTCATAATTAAAAAACTAGATCGTATTTGTATACCTGATATTTTAGCTACTGATAGGGGATGTAGAGGAGAACATTTTAAAATATATTTCATAATTTTTATGTGAGGGATTTTTTTTTAACATTGGACTCTTAAAGGGACATAGGAAAATAAAATCATTTATGCATAAAAAGTTTCTGTAAGATATGTTAATGCGAAAAATGAGTAAATTTCCGTTTCCGGACCATCCCCCGAATTTATAAAAATTATAAATAAATATAGACAGCCGCAGGGCAATGGCACAGGCAACATCGCACTGAGCATGGCTGGGCGAGAGGAGGGGGGAGTGAGTTCCATTAAAAAGAGGCAGCTATGTTGCCTATCGTGATTGCTGACGTCGGAAATCCACACTTTAATTACTCGCTGGGCGCTTACCCTGAGGCACTCGCCACCGTGCGGCATGTATTCATACTCAGTTAGTGGGTAACTTTTATATAAAAAATAATTATTTTTATAGTCCCCTGCCCCTTTAACACACAAGCCTAGAGAAAAGTTTATTTTCTCTCATTATTAAGGGTATTAGATAGTTTAAAAAAAGCTATAAAATTGATAATACAAAACTTGAGGTCTTTTCTCCAAATAAACAATAAAAAAATGTTATAAAATTTGTCCAAATAACAAATCTTACAAGTACATCATGCCTGCATTTTGACTTTATTTGCAAATCTTGGGCACAATTCAAACATATTTATAATACAAATTACCAGTAGCAAATATTCCAAACTAATTATAAAATAAATTCTTAATCATGTGTATTCAGGCATATATAAATTAGAGAACTATTTTAACAAAATTAGCGAAGAAAATGTATTTTATGCACCTCTGACAATAAACGAATCATTTTTGTGTCTAGGTGCAATTTGTAACAATTTGCAAAGTTTTATCAGCACTGCAATTATGTTGAAACAAAAATGGCTAATTTTCCAAATTTTATTTTCAAAAAAAAATAAATAAATAAAAAATAAATAAATAAAAAATAAAAAAAATCCTCAAAATACAAATAGCAAACACAGAATTGTGAGCTACAAAAAATTATTTACATGCAACTTGACCGCAAATAGACCACCTGTATGAAAATTTTTATTGCAGAAATGAATAGAGGGAACCAAATGATGCTACTCTGAATTTTTTAAGATTTTTTTGAAACCCAGAACTATTTTAAAATAATTATTGAAAGTTCTGTAAGTTGAGTTGGCACCCCTGAATCATTAATAAAAAGAATAGGAACTAGACGCCTCCAGGGGGCGTGTTCACAATTTCAATAATTATTAAAAAATAGTTCTGAGTTTCAAAAAAATTTAAGAAAATTCAGAGTAGGATAATTTGGTACCCTCTATTCATTTCTGCAATAAAAAAGTTTCATGCAGCTTGTCCATTGACTAAATTGAATTAACTCTGTGAAAAAAATTAAAATGGTTGCCATTTAAACTGCAGTTAGACAAAATTACCTCCTAGTTTTTATAATTAAATGTCCAAATTTTTAATTGACAACCTGCATGAAAAATTGTTATTGCAGAAATGATTAGAGGATACCAAATTATGCTACTCTGAATTTTTTAGATTTTTTTTTTAGTCTCGGAACTATTTTTAAATAATTATTGAAAGTGCAGCCACGCCTTCTGGAGGCGTCAATAGGCGTCTGGTCTCTATCCTTTTTATTAAGGATTCAGGGGTGCAAACTAAAATCACAGAAATTTCAATAATTATTTAAAAATAGTTTTGGGACTAAAAAAAATCTGAAAAAATTATTAGTAGCATAATTTGGTACAGTACCCTCTATTCATTTCTGCAATAAATTTTTTTCAT
The DNA here is from genome assembly GCA_949825025.1 of Siphlonurus alternatus. Lineage (NCBI taxonomy): Eukaryota > Metazoa > Arthropoda > Insecta > Ephemeroptera > Siphlonuridae > Siphlonurus > Siphlonurus alternatus. The sequence continues at coordinate 2,805,981 of OX463784.1, read as the reverse complement.
GCAGGTGTCCATTGAAGATGTTGTTGAGCACAAACTTTTGTCCAATTAAATTAACAATATTTTACATTGATTAGAATATGTTGGAACATTTTCACTCAAACTTTCCATCCTATTTGATGGACAATCTGATTTTTATTTATTTTCCACAACAGACTATTCTCTCGTCCGAAATAATAAGAACAATGAGCTGGGGACCAAACGTCACATCTAAGGGATGGTAGCAGCCAATGAAAAAGGTGCAACGTTGCCACTTTGTTGGGCTGGAGATGAACAATAGCTGCACTATTTGGCAACATCGCTTCAATTTACATTATTTCATTGGTTGTCGGTAATCATGTTTGATGGAACTTGGTCTCTATTGTACAGTAGTTATATTGAGTAAAAACTTGTTATTACGTACTTAAAGTCAAGTGAACAGGAAATTAAGGTTTCCGAGTTTTTCTTACAACACGCAATGTTAATTATTTTTGATGGGGCCACAATCTCTTTTTCTTAAAGATGTACCAATGTGAGTTAAGTTAAAGGGGTTTTAAAGTTAATACTTTTTTTACATATTCGAGCAGATAAGAATTGTTTTGGTATCCCTGAGGCTCAATATTTTTGTATGATGCCTAGTTATTTTGCAATTAATTATGCATTTAGTTTGAAAAGTGAGTTTGAAAAACCGTTGGTTCATTCAAGTCGGTGCACGGCCGCAGCAGGCGGTGATATGACGAGAAGGGGAGGGGAGGAGGTTCCCCCGATTCGCAGGAGATTCTTGTTGTATGCACCGCCACGCACAGACTTGAATCAACCAATGGCTTTTCAACTCAATTTTCAAAGTAAATACTTGATTGATTGGTTGGTATTTTGGGGCAATTGAAACATTTTAGTTATGTATGCCCCCAAAGTAGAAAGTAAATAAGATAAATAATTAATTGTAAATTAATTAGACATCATAAAAAAATATTGAGACACAGGAACATCAAAATAATTCTTAATCACCCAAATATTTAAAAAAAGTATTCACTTTGGTACGCCTTTAAAATTGAGTTTCACCTAACAACAAGTTGTGTAATAACAAGTTCTTCCTGTATCTTATTATTCCGGAACGTCACGACTCAATATGTTTCTTCAAAAAAGTGACATTTGCTATCATGATGTAAATTACGACAGACTCTCATGTCGTAACAATCGTCCATTACGTCACTGATCTTCTTCATCTTCAGTTCTTGTTTGGACAAGCGGTGGGTAGGATTCTCTTTCCTCCAGCTGCGATGGCGGCCTCCTCACAGATGTGTACCACGATGCCGGGTTGACTGCCAGAGGGAGGGTGCAGTTCGTGGGTCTCTCCTGTAATAATAATAACAATCAGGTTCCTGCATGTCATTTTTTAGAAGCTCAATCGAAAGAGGAGGTTGGGGGGGGGGGGATCTTTACTAACAGAAAATGGTTGTCAAGAAGAAAACACTCTTTTAATAAAATTGATTGATTGATTGATTGATTGATTGATTGATTGACCGATTGATTGATTGATTGATTGATTGATTGATTGATTGATTGATTGATTGATTGATTGATTGATTGATTGGACAAAAAATGGATTAGTAGGACTTTGTTATACAGTATATGATTTAAGGAAGTAAAATATTCTTATTAATTTTCACTGGAATTTTAAAAAAATAGAGTAATTGTTTGTTTGTTTTTTGTTTTTTTTTTACATTAAAATATGCAAATTTAAGGTATAACCTGAGAATTTGTCTGTCAAGGTCAAGAGGCGTGGCTATAGTGGCAACACTGTTTGCATTGGAATACGCATAAATTTTTAGGAGGGGGTGGTGACATCAGTCCTTGAGAACGTTGCCACATTTCTCATCACATATAGGAAACGATCATCGCCACGGTTCAAAATATATGAAAACAATTCAGAAAAATAGTCTAAAAAATTAGGTTTTAGTAAAAAAAAAGTAAAAGAATCTGTTGTATAGTTTTTTTGCAATGCTAATTAACAAATTTAACATTGGAAGAATACAAAATTCTCATTTAAATAAATTAATTATAATTAAACCAACGGTTAAAAATTTCCGAAAAAATTCAGAGCTAATTTGACGATTGTTGTGAGTCCACCAAATTAATTTGAAGAAAATCTGTTGTAGCGAATTTTTCGTCCAAATTTCTCAGGTTAAGCCTTAAATACAGTACGTACATACTGTACAGAAGTTTGAATTAAAAGATTAAAAATATTGTATTCATAGATTTAACATTTAGCTGGTTCCATTGGACTGGCTACTGAACCTTCTATGACAATTCCTTCCATTGATAACAAAGAAAGAGTCATCATAGAAGGTTCAGTAGCCAGTTCAATGGACTCCTGACACACCCACCTGGGGAGAGGTTCGCGATGGCTGCCAGGAGGTCGTAGTTGACCAGAGGGTCTGCCTCTCCTTTCTGCTCCCAGCCGAACGGTGGTGACGAAGGTGGTGAGATGAGGAACTGTTTGGTGAGGGCGGGAGGCTGCAAGTGTTGGTCCTCCATGTCTATCGGAGACACCGGCTGCAACAAATGATAGTCAGAATTTTACATTCAAGTTACGTCTGTTGTATTTCCTAGTTTATTTAACTGCCTTAAAGGGACAGGGGACCATAAAAATAAGCATTTTTTATTTAAAAGTTACCCACTAACTGAGTATGAATACATGCCGCACGGTGGCGAGTGCCTCAGGGTAAACGCCCAGCGAGTAACTAAAGTGTGGATTGCTGACATCAGCAATCACGAAAGGCAACATAGCTGCCTCTTTTCCATGGAACTCCCTCCCCCCTCCTCTCGCCCAGCCATACTTAGTGTGATGTTGCCTGTGTCATTGCCCTGCAGCTGCCTGTATTTATTTAGTTTTTATAAATTCGGGGGATGGTCCGAAAACGGCAATTTACTCATTACTCGCATTAACATACTGTATCTTACATATACTTTTTATGCATTCATGATTGCATTGTCCCATGTCCCTTTAAGGGTAAGATAACACGAAACATAGATTGTTGTAGTCCCATTTGATTAACATGTAAACCTTAGCAACCTCATAATACAGTAATTCTGAATTATTTTTGAGAGACAGTTCTTAGCACCAAAAAAATGTGGAAAAAAATTCAAAACAATCGCATGATCCAATTTTTTTTAATTATTTTTTTAAATTTTCAGTATAGGGCTTTCTCATGGAGACCGAAACTAAAAAATAAATTTAAAAAAATTGAATCGTCCGATTGTTTTGACATTTTTTCTACATTTTTTTGGTGCTAAGAACTGTCTCTCAAAAAAAAATTCTGAATTATTATGAGGTTGCTAAGGTTTACAGGTTAATCAAATGGGACTACAACAATCGATTTTTCATGTTATCTTACCCTTAACTGTATGACTTTTTTTACTGACCATTTGGATACAGTATCAAGCAATTCACTGTAAAAAGAATAAAAAAAAAAAAAAATGGTTCCTTACTAATATTTATTGTATCTGCCTCTTTCCTACAGTATAATATACAGTAAAAACTCGTTATAATAACACAACATGTTGTTAGGTAAAACTCTATTTTGATTAAAGAAGAGCTCCTTTACATAAAAAATAATTAACATTGCAGGTACATAGGGAAAAACTGACATGAGGTTTATTAAAATATTTATTTTCTCGGTTTGTCAACTTGTTTACAGGGATTCACTGCACAACCTTCGGGAAGTGGTTTGTTCTTATTGGACTGTTTGTGAATTTCCTGCCTCTGACTTGTTATTTATGTACTCATGAGGGAAATATAATAAAAAAAAAATAATAATAATAAAAAAAAAAAAATGAGGTGTGTAAACCTAATTTTGTGGGTCTCTTGACATCACATACACCATAACAAAGTTTTTACTGTAAATTTTAAAAATTTATTCTTTCCGATACAACAAAATAATTTTTGTTGACTGAGAACTTGAGGAAATGTAGCACCCACCTGAGCGAAGTAGCAGCTGATGACGCTGGTTCCGACGGGAGCTTGGTGGAGGTGCACGCGAGCCTTGGCCGCCGCAGACGGGCAGCTGAAGTTGACCCGCATCCGTCGGAAACTGCGGAAGTACTGGAACGAAGATGGCTCCCCGAATTGGGAGAATATCGACTCGATTATCCTCTGAAACAAACAAAACAGCTCATTAGGGTCACACGTAACATTCATCTCAACAAAGAATTTAAAATGTTGCATACAGTTCATCCTGCTAAATTTATATTAATGGTAAGGTAACACGCCCAATGTTTAAAAAAAAAAAAAAAAAAAATCCCCGTTAAATTGTTTTGAAATTTGTTTTATGACTTTTAAGCATTAATATATGTCTCTCAAAAAAATTTCAGAATTTTTGTGAATTTGCTAAGGTTTGCATGTTAATCAAAGGGAAGTACGTACGTCGAACAGCTGTTCGGCGTTATCTCTACCTTAAAGTACTTCAAATTGTGTAAATTAGGTCACATTCTCCCCTCGAGAAAATCTTAAACTCAAAGCATGCAGCGAATCATCGCAAGGTGCTGTGACTTGTAAATTTTATACAGAAAGTCATGCAGTTTCACAGATCTTACAGTACACACCACAGAGCTTAGTTTACGTGAAGATTCGACTGTGCGTAGCGATTGTCTTTTGCTTCATCCCATCCAGATATATGACTAGACAGTCTGGAAGCTACGCACCATAGAGTCTACAGTGCATGGACCAGTTTTGATTTTTAGCCCTGTTTTGGTCACGGCCTGCTTTCGGGCTCCTTATAGGCAAAAAAGTAAATTGTAACCCATTAAGGGTGAGATAACACGAAACCTCAATTGTTGTAGTCCCATTTGATTAACATGTAAACCTTAGCAACCTCATAATAATTCTGATTTTTTTTTAGATACAGTTCTTAGCACCAAACAAACGTAGAAAAATTTTCCAAACAATCGCACAATCCGATTTTTTTTAATTAATTTTTTAAATTTTCAGTGTATAGAGACCTTAACTAATAAATTACTATAATTTAAAAAAATCGGATCGAGCGATTGTTTTGAAATTTTTTCTACATTTTTTTGCTGCTAAGAACTGTCTCTAAAAGAAAAATCAGAATTATTAGAAATTAGAAAGATTTATTAGACCATTAGGCAGTATACAGTGATTAAATCACAATCACAATACAAACATAGATCTTGTCAAGACTTATATACTAACAATAACTCAAAGCACAATGAAGTTTGTCATATCCAGGTACTGTATTTACATTATATTATAATACACATTTCTAATTACAATTTGAACCACATGACTGATTATGAGGAAGGTTTACATGCTAATCAAATGCAACTACAACAATCAATGTTTCGTGTTATCTTACCCTTAACCAAATCACCCTTTCCATGAAAATAACAACTTCAATACCTTAATTAATAAGTTTTTTACTGGTTAAAAAATATTAAAAAGAAATTTTTGGCAGGCATTTTTTTATTCCTTTATTTGTAATGAAATGTCCCTCACCACTTTAAAACTTTTTCAAAAATCATGTCTCTCCACACCATTTTTTTTTAATCAAAGAAATGCTCTGATATGGAACTAAAATTATGAATTTACCTGCTACATTCCATTAAACATGTTTATAATTTTTAAGAACCTTATATGGCAGATAAAAATTGTTAAAAAATCGGAAGGTTTTAAAGGGGTCCAAAACCGGGTGAATAGCCAGGAGAAATTAATTTTGAGACCAACTCTTTAGCATGTATCTGCTATGCCGCTGACCAGGGGCGGATCCAGCATGCAGCTCTATGTAGGAGAGGGGGGGGGGGGGGGGAAGCTATCCCGCAATGTTAAAATTTGTAGTGAGTGGGGGTGGTAACACCTTCGATGTATTTTGGGACCTTGGGACTTTTTTTTTTGGGGGGGGGGGGGGGGGCCCTGGATCCGCGCCTGCCGCTAACAATTTTTTGCCTACACAATTGTGACGTATGCATATGGTGAAAGAACCATCTACATATTGCGTATGCATACAATATATATTTATGCATATTATTATTATTATTTATTTTTTTTTTAATCAACCCCTATTGGGTACTTTTATTTACTATAAATTACATACTACTTTGAAACCCCGAACCTTCCGAAACCCTTACTAAAGCGTTTCGCGGGCTCTTCTGGAACGGGGGCGGCCACGTCCTTGCAAATCCATCCCGGCATTTGCCTGCGGCTGAGGGAAATGTGGAAACCTCAGCCAGGATGGACGCTACAGCTTTTGTCAATGAATCGGAAGTGCAATGGTTCAAAGCCAGGGGAAACACATGGTGGAAAAGCACCCCTGGGTGGGAAACATGGTTTTTGTTGGAAATGGTCACCCATCCAACTACTAACCACGCGCGGCGTTGCTTGACTTCGGTGATCTGACGAGACCCGGTCAAGCGCACTGCATACATATTATGCCTATATTGTGTATGTTGTACATATGTTATGTATGTTGTGTATATGCATACAGTATGCTAAATATAACAGATCTTTGTGCAGTCATTGAGATTACAAAATCCTCAATGAGTTCTATTTTCACACCGAACATACCTTCTCTTCGTCATTCTTGAAGACGGAGGGGTCAAGGTTCGTGACAATGAGCGACGTTGGCAGGTCCTCGTCATTGACTAACTCGTCCAGTGTTTTTGTGACCCCATCAGGCCTGGTTGTCTGCAGTTCCCCGTAGTTAGGATGTATATTTGGCAACCCATCAGCTTCGTTTATTATAATATCTTCATCTTCTTCGATCCCAGTCGCCATGGGTTCTTCTTGGTCGCACATAATGCTGAAAATTCAAAAATGAAAACCATAGAGTTGATGAAAACATACTGACACCCCACAAAATAACGAATAGAACTCACCAGAAATTTGTTCTTTAATTAATATAATTCTTTAACAATACACTTATAAAATACTTTCATTGATAAAATGTTTTATTATATTTTGATATAAATAAATCTATAACATTATTAATGCAGATATAAGCAGTAAATTTTAGGAAAAAGAACGAAGTAGAGATAGCACCATTGCTTTTTTATGACGTCATAGTTTTGTTTTGTAAATTTGTAGCAAGCAGCGTGAAGATGGCAATTTTTTTTTTAATAAATATTTAATATATGAAAAAGTAAAAATTAGTGAACAATCAAACCATGATAAATAAAAAATAACAATAATGTAATTAAAAATTATATAAATTATTTAATTAATCATCGATATTAAAGAAAACAAAAATAATTGATTTTTTCGAAGCTATCTTCACGCGTGTTACTGAAAACTTTCTTGTGCGTTGTGCGCGCCAAAAACAAGTAAAAACATGTAGTTTTGTAAACACGTTTTTCCCTTAGTTTTTAATGATGATTTCATATCGTTTAACTGTGTGTGACCATTATTTAAGTCCTCCAATTAGAGGACTTGATGTAACTTATTCAGAATTCAGGGGAACAGAAGTCAAACAGGTTCCAATCATCCGTATTTTTGGATCAACACTTGACGGTTTGTTTTTTTTTTATTGCGCAATATATATTGTGAAAATTTGAAAATTTTCAACTAAAAATGTTTATTTTTCAGGTAAAAAAGCTTGTGTACATGTTCATGGAGTATTTCCATACATTTACATTCCATATGAGGGGCCTGAGCCTGCAGAAACATTGAAATATTTGATCGCATCTGGTCTAGATAAGGCAATCAACATCTCGCTCGGTCAGACAAATTCTCTGATTCAACATGTCTTTAAAATCATTCTGGTCTCCGGCATGTAAGTCTATCTATGTTTTTTATGGAGATAATAAGTGGGAGTTTGCGGGAATGTTTGGTGGATCAAGGACCCCTTAAAATCGCCGAGAAACAGATGATGCCCCACAATATGCATTTTTGTGCCCATCTCTTTTCCTTAAAAATAATAATATTAACGCGGCAAATGTGGCAATGCCACGGTGGCTCGCGAATGTTCACCAACTCTCAAAGATTTTTTAAACAAATCAAAACTCTCCGCCTCAGCAACATCTGCTGCCAACGCATTCCACTCCCTCACCGTCCTGTTTACAAAAGAAAACTTTCCCACATCACTTCTACATCCAACACATTCCAACTTCCATCCATGATCATTTCTTCCAATATAACCTGCTCTCATCACACGACCACTCAACTCTTCCCAACCCTCACAATTTCTTGTTATCTTAAATACATAACACCAAGTCTACAATTTTTCTTTCTTAACTACAATGACTCCAACCCCAAATTCTCAATTAAAGCAGACACACTAACATACTCCTTTCTAACATCAGCACCATCACCCACAAACTGAAACCTTCCCACACGACCTGTAACCCGGGCCTTCTTGCTGCTCTCCGCTGAACCTTCTCCAACTCCTTCACCCCCACACATCTATATGGGTCCCAAACACAGCAACCATATTCAAGCACTGGTCTCGATCACCAAAGCTCTATACGCATTATCTTTAACTATCCTACTGGTACCCTTAAGATTTCTCATATATGACAAACTCCAAACACCTCCTTCCCTTAGATGTGACATATTTAATATGCTAATTCCACATTAATTTACTATGAATGACTACACCCAAATATTTATACTTTTCATCCTGCTTCAACAACTCATCATGAAGTAAATACTGCACATCTCTCTTACGCCTTTTCCTACTAAACACAACAACACAGCATTTAGAGACATTCAACCTCATATCATTATCAATAACCCACCGACACACAGTATTAAGATCCTCTTGCAGACGAACCACATCACCTTTCACCGGTATGCGCCGTATGTATACGCGAAGTATGCATATTCCTTTGTATTACATGTTAACAGTACGCTAGCCCAGATGGCATTACAGTATTGTATTACTTTCCCTATCTCTTAACATATCCCCTCCACCAATACCCCTCTAACAGCAGTCCAGTAGATGTAAACACAATAATAATAGAGGTTGAGCGTGGCCCAGTGCATTGGTCGGTTCTCGTTAGATCACCGAAGTCAGGCTACGTCAAGCGTGGTTAGTACTTGGATAGGTGACCGTTTCAAGTAAAAAATACGCTGCTCCCTCCCTGGTGTAAATTCGTCGCGCTCTCCACCCAGTGCAGTGATGCACTTGCGTTTGGTTCCCCAGGCTTTGGACATCACTTTGGTCCATTGAGAAAAAGTAGAGGTGTCCGTCCTGACTGAGGTTTTCCACGGTTCCCTCAGTCTCACTTCAGCGAATGCTGGGACATGTAACAGGCCGTGGCATCCGTTCCCTACCTTATCCTTACCCATTACCCCACCGCGAGCTATAAGCTCTTAGGGGTGTATCCTTGTAAAAAAAATAATAATAATAATAATAATTAAATTAACGCCGCAAATGTGGCTACGCCACGGTGGCTCGCGAAGGGTTTGCTTGTCTCAAAACCCTCTTAAACAACTCATAACTCTCCGCTTCAACAACTTCTGCCTTCAGCAAATTCCACTCTCTTACAGTCCTGTTAATGAAGGAATATTTTCCCACATCACTTCTACTGCTGACAAAATCCAACTTCCAACTATGATCACTCCTCCCAATGTAAACACCTCTCACTAAACACAGATTAACTAAACCAATAATACATCCAGGATAAATACTATATTAAATAATATAGGCATTTGTATCCCAGATTTAGGTAAGGCGTCTGTCTATGGTGGACATGCAATCTGGGGTGAAGATCCCCCCCCCCCTACTTCTTAAAGGTCCTAAAGTACAGGGGAACTTCCCACCGCCACTCAATTAATTCCTCCCCTCCCCTCTAAAGCCCCAAATGACAAGCTTCAACTCTGACGAAACGATTCTCCCAGCCAATGAAAATCTAGTGCGCGAACTCGACAACATGCTCTATCAAGCTTCCTATCCTTTAACCTAGCAGTACCTGGTTTTTAATTTTTTCCGACGGTTCTTATGAAGGGCAAGATTTATAACTCATATGAGCCACGGGAAAGATCACTTTACATCACATACCGGTAAAAAATATTCGAGATTTTGTGCAGCATAGAATTTGAATGAAAAAATAAATTAGATTTTTTCTCTAACAAACCTTATGGAGCAATGTCAGAATGCGGCGCTGCGGCATTTTTAAGTTGAAGCTTGTCATTTAACATTATGGGATAGCTATACCCTATCAACCAATCAAGGGCTTGGTCCACCCTTGCAAACAGCCCGAATCATACAGCTTTGTACATAACATCCCTCGTCCGTAATATTGAGCTATCTGCTTACCATGATCTCACTGTAATAATGAGCTATCTGCTATTTTAGGTGAGCACAACAGTGAAATTTATTTTATATACTGATTTACAGCTCATAATTGCTCTGAAATAGCAGATACCTCATTGATGCAACCAGATAGTTCATTATTCCGGACGAAAGACAATATGTACTCATGTAATTCTTTCTAGGGCTCATTATGCACTCTGCATGCCACACTTTCAATCAAAATCTTCTACTCGCAATGGTTGGAACACATCATTGTTTATAATGTCTGTCGCATGAAGCCTTTTTCATTGTTAAACATGAGACGATGTAGTGCCTAATTTTGCCACCAGAGCAGAAAACGTAATGACATTGTTGGCGCTAGGCAACGGTGTCAACTTCATAATTAACGTTCATTTTCTATAAGTTAACATGTGAATCAACAACCGTCCCATGTTTTTCCTTTCACGCGACAGACATTACACAACAATACTTTGTTTTTCTAACAATGAGCACTAGACTTTGCTTTCAATTCAGAATTTCTACGAGGTTGCTAAGGTTTACATATTAATGAAATGGGACTATGTCGATCAGCTTATCCATGTTATCTTACCGTTAATATTGTATGGTATTATTTTCAACAGAGTTATTCTAATGTTAAATATGTTGCAGACCGTTTTACGGCTACCATGAGAAAGAGCACCAGTTTCTCAAAATCTATTTCTTCAACCCGCACATGGTGAAGAGGGCTGCGGAGCTGCTGCAGGTACAAACTTGTCTCTACTGGTTCCAAAAAGGGGAAGGGGGGGGGGGGGGGGGAGGGGAACCCTGTACAAGGGAGTATGGTCATAAAGGGACGTTTTTTAAAACACACCAATGTTATCTTATGGAAAAAAATTAATTTCAAAAATCTTATTATAAGGAAAAGGAAACCATTGCAGTTGGATATATTAATGTAAGGAAAGAGATAGGAATAAACCAACAAGCCTTACCACGATGAGATGTCCGCAGAAGGTGAATCTTGTTGACACAGATGACACAAATATTTACAAATACATTATCGAGACGTTTCGACCAACATTTAATGATGTAGTCCTTATCAATCACAGAAGAAGATTGATAAAGACCACATCATTAAATGTTGGTCGAAACGTCTCAATAATGTATTTGTAAATATTTGTGTCATCTGTGTCAACAAGATTCACCTTCTGCGGACATCTCATTGTGGTAAGGTTTGTTGGTTTATTCCTATCTCTTTCCTTAAATTAATATAATTTCAAAAATGTGTATTTTGCTTCAAAATTTTGATAAGAATAATAATAGGCCTGTTCGTAAACCCCGTTTCAGTGTACTCTGAGCAAGTTTATGAACAAAAATTGTGACGTCATTTGCACTGAACTCCTTATACCCCACCCTCTGAGCTGCTGTAAGGAACTTGTGTAAAAGTGTTCACCAAGCAGGGTTTACGAACAGACCTATTTAATAAGAATAAAGTTTTCAGAGATAAAAATAAAGCAGAGAAAAATAGTTGTAGACAATTTGTAGTACTTTAAGGATTATTGTCACTGATCTTAGGATATGGTGAATCACTCTGAAAATTATAGTAAACCTTCCTTACATTATATAAATATTCAGCCAAAGAAGTAGAGCAATAATCAGTCTAGATTTTGCGATAAACAGAATGTAAATAGTGAGAATATCATTGGAAATCTGGCGGCTTTTAGTCAAATCAGCATCTTTTTCAAATAAAAAAATTAATATCTCAAAAACTGGACCGAATAATTACTTTTTTTACATCAGAAAGTTAACAGTCATTTTGTTCTCTGTGTTCTGATCTAAATTTTATATTTTGTTTACCTTAAAAAAATAATAACCTCACTTGAAATGAGGTTTTGACTTCAAAATTTTTTAAAAATTGTTCTTTAAAGTGGAGGTAATGACATTATTCAGAAAACAACTAAAAATTAAAAGAAAAAAATAATATTGAACCTGATGTTGTTCCAGCCATTTTTCGTATTTTTTAAAGTGTGAATTGCTATTTTTCTTTCTTTATCAGTTAATATTAATATTTTAAGTGAACTTTATGAGAGTGAGCTTGATTACTTCCTGGTTTGGTATTTACGCGCGTAACATTAAAAGCAACAATTGGCGGGTAAAAGTAAATTCAAACTTTTCTTTAATCTCAGGACAAACTTCCTTATTAAAATCATTCACATGTGAGCTTAAGAAGTAAATAAGTAACTGCCATTATGATTTTTTACCTTATTTCAATGATTTTATTCGTAAATCTACAGTAATATGGGACCACAAAAACATCGCGTCAAGACCTCGAGACGGTTGGTGCCAGCTGATGCTGGCCACCAGAGGCGCTGCGAGCAGCGCGTTACATTTTAAATTCTACTTTTCAGCAAATATGTTCGACTTTAAACCCGATTTACTAATTTTTTTTCGTGGGAATACCAAAAAAAAAAAACTTTTTAAGTTTTATTGAGAATCGAAGTGCTTATTTCCATGTTTTATTTAAGCGATTACGAATCGCGTCATTGAGTAAAAAAATACTTTATCTCAAGAAACATGGAATTTTCGTGTTGCTGCCATTGCTACCATGTAAAAACAAAGCACTTAAAGATTCGATTTTCTAAATATTTTTTGTGGGTTGGCCCTACAATATTTTACAGACACATTCGTGAGTAATTAAAGAAGGTTTTTCAGTAATAAAAAAACGCAATTACGAAAAACCATTTGGCGTTCACTCTACTTTAAGGTAGAGATAACGCCGAACAGCGTTCGACGTTCTCCCATTTGATTAACATGTAAACCTTAGCAAATTGACAAAAATTCTGAAATTTTTTTGAGAGGCAGATATTAGTGCCTAAAAGGCATAGAAAAAGATTCAAAAGACTTTAACGAAGTCTTTTAATTAAGTTCTTAGTTTGTCTCTCCATGAGAAAGCCCTATGCTGAAAATTAAAAAAATTAATTAAAAAAAATTAGCTCGTTAAATTGTTTTGAAATTTTTTCTATGGCTTTTAGGCACTAATATCTGCCTCTCAAAAGAATTTCAGAATTTTTGTCTATTTGCTAAGATTTACATGTTAATCAAAGGAGAGTATGTTGAACAGCTGTTCGGCGTTATCTCTACCTTAAAAGGGACGATTTGTTATAAAAATCTGTTAATTGCACTTCGTTTCTGAGATGAAGACAAATGTTCCGATTTTGTTCCAGAACGGAGCCTTGCAAGGTCGTGTGTTCCAGCCCCACGAGGCGCACGTTCCCTTCGCACTTCAGTTCATGGTGGACTACAACCTGCAGGGAATGAACCTGGTGAACTGTGCCCAGGTGGCTCATAGGAGGGACCAGCCAGGTGAGCTTGTCGTCAGGAGTCTATTGAACTGGCTACTGAACCTTCTATGATGACTCTTTCTTTGTTATCCATGGAAGGAATTGTCATAGAAGGTTCAGTAGCCAGTCCAATGGAACCAGCTCGTCGTCAGGAGTCTATTGAACTGGCTACTGAAGCTTCTATGATGACTCTTTCTTTGTTATCCATGGAAGAAATTGTCATGGAAGGTTCAGTAGCCAGTCCAATGGAACCAGTTCATCGTCAGGAGTCTATTGAACTGGCTACTGAACCTTCTATGATGACTCTTTCTTTGTTAACGATGGAACGAATTGTTTTCAGAGTGGGAGGTGGAGTTGTTTGGGGAGAGGGTTCGAGAGGCTCCCCTCAAGATCAGCTGTTGTGAGGAGGAGGTTGACGTTGCAGCTGTCGACATCGTCAACATCAGAGATTCCCTCAGTGAGTAGCGTGTTGAGTCACTGTGGTTGACCTAAGTCTTGTGCTCGTTGTTTATAAACAAAGCATTGTTGGTATTGTCTTAATTGTCAGGCAAAGGGAATATCGCGGTACAATTGTCACATGTTCTTTTATGGGAAATGATTGATAATACAGTAAAAACTCCTTATTAAGCAACTTGTTGTTAAGTAAAACACGATTTTGAGTAAAGGAGATCACAGTCCCTTCAAAAATAATTAACATTGCAGGTATAGGAAAAACTTGATATAAGGTAATACTTGTTATATATATAAAAAACCTAATTTCCTGGGTCCCTTGACTTTACGTAATAACAATTTTTTACTGTAACTATGAAGGTTGTTGTGTCTACTAGCGCCAACAATGCCATTACGTTCTGTACTCTGATGGTGACATCGTCCCATGTTTAACAATGAAAAAGGCTTCATGTGACAGACGTTATAAACAATGTTTTTTTACAACCATTGAAAGTGGAAGAATTTGGGAAAAGAAAACATTTTATTAAGAGGAAGGTAACACGCCCAATGTTAAAAAAGATCCCACACATAAAAATTATGACAAAATATCAAAATTTTCTACTCTACATCCCCTATCAGTAGCTAAAATATCAGGTGTACAAATTTGAGTAAGTTTTTGAAAAACAAGTTCGAATTTGTATAACTGATATTTTAGCTACTGATAGAGGTGAACATTTTAAATTTTTTTCATAATTTCCATGTGTGTGATATTTTTAACATGGGATGCATTTTTTTACCCTTAACTAATATCACCCAAAGCACCTATAAGAGTTAAACACTGCAGTTCTCTAAAGTTGTCCTGACCTTTGTGTCTCCAGGTCAGACTTTGTGAATGCCCCTTATTATGAACATTTCCTAGCATTGCTCTTTATTGACTTTCACCATAAACCTCAACAAATGTTATTATATATTATATTGAAACTTTGATTGCAGAAAGAATGAAATGAAGTGTATTGATCTTTGTTCCCCAGGTCAAAGCACAGTGAACCCTGGCCTGGCCGGACTGTGGCAGGATGAAGAGCAGAGACGTCGCGAGCAAGGTCGCCCCTCCCAGCCCACCCCCCAGTCCTCCCAGCCGAGAGGGAGTGTCCCGAGTACCAGCGAGGTCTTCTTCAGGGAGAAACTCAGGGAGAGGCTGGAGAACCTGTCGCAGAACTCAGTAAGTATAGGCTGGAGAACCTGTCGCAGAACTCAGTAAGTATAGGCTGGAGAACCTGTCGCAGAACTCAGTAAGTATCTAGAGTTTGTGGAGTGCTCGTTATTTATATTTGTGGGGAGAAGGCGCTCTTGGACTATACTCTTACTTTATTTGTAAAAATAAATACCCTTGACGCCATTTTATTTATTCATATGCTGCAATTCAATGTATTTCCAAAACAAATGAATCCTTATGTAAAGTATTATGTGAATGAGAAAATTTGGAATGATCAAAATATTGTGGATTTTTTTAATAAACAACAATACTCTTGCTATATACAAAGAAGGTAAGGGCAGAATGTCTAATTCTTTAAACAATTGTCTACAACTCGTAAATGCTGGAACATTCGCTAAGATTCTTATTGCTCTTTTTTGTAATACAAACACTCTTGACATATAGCATTGTGCAGCATGGCCCCATATTTCTATTCCATATGTAATAACAAAGTGGAAGTAAGCATAATACACATATTTCAAAACATTTATATCCACTGCATCTTTTAAACGCCTCAATACAAACAAAATTTTAGACAATTTATTGCAAACATAATTTATGTGATGATCCCAATTAAGATTTTTATCAATAATTAAGCCAAGCAACTTACAGTGTGATCTGTAAATTTTATAAACTCATCACCAAAATGCACTGTATTGTCAAATTCAATATTTTTATTTTTTAATTGGAAGTTAATCAAGTTTGTTTTAGTTGAATTCAATTTTAATTTATTTAATTCAAAGTATGAATTTATGTCTAAAATGAGACATAAATTCAAACGTTTTGACATGACATTTCTTCACAAGGAAAACTTATCAAACTACAAACATTGTCCCACAGGACGAGAGCTTCTCAACTCAGCTGACAGGTGGCAGCACGTACCCCCTGGAGGCTCCGGAAGGAAGCTTGCTGCTCAATGCATCCTTCGTTGACCCTCACACCCCCCGCAAGACAGCAGAAACTGCAGTCTCGCCTGCGCCTGAGGAAGAAGACACAGGCAGCCAATCACAGCTCAGTGAGTTTGCAGGGAAAATGGAAGGGTAGAATCATGACTTTTTTTTTTAAATAAAAATACAAAATCACTGGTTGAAAGAAATTAAATTCTTGCTACTGTCAAATTATAACATTTTTTTTTTTTAAGTCTTTGTGATGCTCATGCAGAGCTCTGATGATTGAACTGTAATGACTAGGGACCAGGGGGGTCTTCAAATAACACAAATTACAACAATCCTAAAATTAAGACAGTCTTAGCGTGTTGTTTATTGTTGTGCTAGGACAGTCTTAGGCTAAGTTTAGGTTATTTTTATTTATTTATTTATTTATTTATTTATTTATTCACATTAAATACCAGTTGGTACATTGTGACTACATTATACAGTTATTTAATATCTGAAAACACAAAAAGAAATTAGTAAAACAATACATACATACAATTTATAATATACAAATAATTCCAATATATATAAAACAAAGATTATCAGAAATAAGAATTGACACGTTCATTATTAATATTTTTCTTGTGAATAGAATAACAATTCTTTTTAATAAGATAAGTAAACAATTGTGTCTTAAAAATTGATATACTTTCAATTTGTTTTAAAAAATCAGGAAGTTTATTATACAATAACGAGCTCAGAAGGAAATGATCTCTTTTAGTTTGCTCGTAAGCTCCATATTTTTTATGGATTAGGTTTGACTGCCTAGTATTATGTCCAGTAATATTTCTATTAATTTCAAACATAGAATAGTTTCTTTTAACATACATTATCATAAAAAAAATACAAATACTTGGAAAATTCAATATATTAAGTTGCTCCCATATTTTTTTACAACTTTGTCTGGCTTTTGCTTGAATCATACTTCTAATAATTTTTTTTTGGCAAACAAAAACACTGTGGTGTTATTTGAAGACCCCCCCCCCCAGATTTTTAAGCTGTAAAAAACTTATTTCAAGCGCTTAATTAAGCTCTAATAATTATGCAAATTAAGCTGCATTAACCTGTTAAAAGTTAATTAAGCCCGATACGGCTTTTTGGTTGTTATTGCATATTTGCAAAGATAATACCATAAAATATGTTTAAAATATTTATTTACGATAGAATTTACATTTGTAAATTCCTAAATTTCCTATTTGTCACATGACAGCAATTACGCACGGTGATTGGATAAAAATTGGACAAATTTACGCACAAAGTTGAAAATTTGCCATCGTGACTGCACCATAGTAACTATAGAGCCACCATGAGGAGAAAAGTCGTGGTATTATGCAATTTTTTTTTACCAAATACATTACGTCCTCACTATACTGTATCAAAATTTATCTATTTTCCTGCATTTTGTGAAAAAGGTGCGTTTTAAGCCTTAAAAAAAAAAAAAATTTGTTGGTTTAAGCCGTAACCCCTGAATTAAGCTCTTTTAAGCTGTAAAAAAGATGCTATTTTAGCCATAAAAATGCATGATTCGTGGACATCTTTCATTAGTTTTGATGTGCTATTAATTTCTAAAAATCATTACAGCTTAAAAACCCGGTCCCTAGTAATGACGAACTGTTTTACTTGACGTTTTCATGTTTGTAGGGAACAATTAATAACATTGCCTGAGGTAACACGCCCAATGTTAAAAAAAATCCCACGTATGAAAATATTTAAAATCTTCTCCTCTACATACCCTAACAGTAGCTAAAATATTAGGTATAGATATAAGAGCTAGTTTTTTTAATTGTTAAAGTTGACTAATTTAACATGGACAAATGGAACTTCCATGTTAAATTCATAATAATTCATAATTCATAATCATTTTATTGCTTTTTGATTGTACAACAATATAAGCACGTCATAAACAATAATCACAAACACTATGAAAGCACGTCAATAAAAAAAAAAAAAAAAACATCACAAATAATCCTGCATACAAGCAAATCAAAGCATTATGAACAATTATATTATGGTAATACTCCCTGCAATTGAATTGCAATTGAATTAGTCAACCTTAAAAATTCATAACTTAAAAACTAGATCGAATATGTATACCTGATATTCTAGCTACTGACGGGATGTAGAGAAGAACATTTTAAATTTTTTTCATAATTTTCATGTGTTGGATTTTTTTTTAACATTGGGCGTGCTACCTTACCGTTAAATTATCAAATGCTGATATTGGTAACTCAACGCCCTAGCTACAAGAGTTGTCTGAGAAAACTTAAAGACATAAATAAAAACAAAATGACAAGAGATGTTGTGTTTTATTTCGTCTAATGTTGCTATGAAACTTCAAGTATGACAATCATTAAAACTGTTTATATTGAGATATTGAAATTTGACTCTATGATCATACCAAAGTCTTCTACTGGCAACGGTTATAACAAACCATTGTTTATAATGTCTGTCACATGAAGTCTTTTTCATTGTTAAACATGGGACGACGTAGTGCCCAATTTTGCCACCAGAGCAGAGAATGTAATGGCATTGTTGGCGCTAGTAGACACAACAATTTTCATAATTAATGGTCATTTTCCATAAGTTAACATGTAAATCAACAACTGTCCCATGTTTTTCCTTTCACGTGACAGACATTACACAACAATACTTTGTTTACTAACAACGAGCAGAAGACTTTTGACCTTACAATGACACATACAAAGATGGACAACATACATGAAAAAATTTTATTGCATGAATGAATAGAGGGTACCAAATTATGCTACTCTGAATTTTTTCACATTTTTTTGAGACCCGGAACTATTTTAAAATAATGGACAACATACATGAAAAAATTTTATTGCAGAAATGAATAGAGGGTACCAAATTATGCTACTCTGAATTCTTTCAGATTTTTTTGAGACCCAGAACTATTTTTAAATAATTATTGAAAGTGCGGCCACGCCCCCTGGAGGCGTCAATAGGCGTTCAGTCTCTATCCTTTTTATCAAGGCTGCAGGGGTGCCAACTGAAATCACAGGACTTTCAATAATTATTTAAAAATAGTTCCGGGTTTCAAAAAAATCTGAAAAAATTCAGAGTAGCATAATTTGGTACCCTCTATTCATTTCTGCAATAAAAATCTTTCATGCAGGTTATCCATTGAGTGACACCACACAGTAAACTTCATACACCTATTTCAATAAAAACTAGCAAAAATTATTAACATCAATAATATCCGAAAAAGAATCGTTTTTAAATTTGTGTAATTTGTGCCTCTCTGGTGCCAATGACATTTGATATTTCTGTCTTCCGACAATGTCGTCTCCTCAGTGGACACTCAGGACCTGGACGTCCTAGACATTCTGGGACAACTTGCCGCCAGCCATGACGAGGACGGACACTCCATCGTGGGGTCCCAGGAGCCCGACAGTCCACTGCTTGACCAGGCGGAGATGGGTGAGTAGTCCTTCTGTACATAGAGGGCTAGAACTTCATACATCCTGCTAGATGGAATACATTTTATTGATGTGGTAGCAGAAAAATATTCTGGCTATTAGTAAGCTGAAATAAAGAAAATACTAACTCCATTTGTTAAAGTAAAGTGCGCGCTAGAAAAAAAAGTTGAGTTAGTATTTTCTAAAAATAGTTCAAGTAGTCCTCCATATCAAACCAAAATTCAAAAAATTCTATCTCAAATAGGTTTGCCAGAAAAAAATTCCAAAGTCAGAGTGAACGCGTCGCTTAACATGGGGCCTTACCTGACAAAAACCCTCGAATATCTCGAAAAAATACACCGTTAGGTGGTATGAAAAAAATATAGTGATGTTCTATGACCCAAGCTTTAACCAAAAACCGATTAAAAAAAAATTCTCTCGAATCCATTTTTCCGTAAAAAAATAATAAAAAATCTTATGGGAATTAACATGGTACATTTTCTTGATTTTTTTACGGAAAAATGGATTCGAGAGAAATTTTTTTTAATCGGTTTTTGGTTAAAGCTTGGGTCATAGAACATCACTATATTTTTTTCATACCACCTAACGGTGTATTTTTTCGATATATTTGAGGGTTTTTGTCAGGTAAGGCCCCATGTTAAGCGACGCGTTCACTCTGACTTTGGAATTTTTTTCTGGCAAACCTGTTTGAGATAGAATTTTTTGAATTTTGGTTTGATATGGAGGACTACTTGAACTATTTTTAGAAAATACTAACTCAACTTTTTTTTCTAGCGCGCACTTTACTTTAAGCTGAAAAAAAAAAAAAATAAAAAAAATATTCCCTCCGGGGAACACTTGAAGCCTCTATTTCAAGTCAGCTGATTTTTCGGTGTTTCCACCGTCCTATCTAAACCTCTGTAAAAAAAAAAAAAAATGTGAATTAACTTTTTCAGTAACTCGTAAGAATATTTTTTAGGGAAAATTCCTTAATGGAACCTGGGTCAAAATAACAAAATAAAACAAAAAAAAAAAACAGTTGATAATAAAATATTTAGATTTTTTTTTTTTTTTTTTTTTTTTTTTACCCTACATAATTTATTACTGAGAAAAGTTAGACAAAAAAAAACACTTTGTCTAATTTTCAAGTGCAAGATGGACCTTAGTGACACAAATGAGCATCACACTCACTTGAAGCTTCTATTGGCTTACTGAAAATGAATTGCTATATACTCCACCATTAGAAAATAACCAATCTTGTCTGTGCATGTCCAGACCTGGAGGCGGATGAGAGAGAGAGCCTGGAGATGTCACAGCCGATCTTCCCCCTGTCTGCCTCCCCCACCCCCTCCCTCCCTCCAGCCAACCCTCAGGAGGGGGGGGAGGTGAGGCTGAGCCAGGGGATGATCAACAACGGGTGAGTCAACTAGGGGGCTTTTATCAAGGGAAGAATCATCATAGAAGGTTCAGTATTCATTAGCCAGTCCAATAGACTCCTGACGAAGAGCTGGTTCCAATGGATTGGCTACTGAACCTTCTATGACAATTCCTTCCATGGATAACAAAGAAAGAGTCATCATAGAAGGTTCAGTAGCCAGTTCAATAGACTCCTGACAACGAGCTGGTTCCAATGGACTGGCTACTGAACCTTCTATGACAATTCCTTCCATTTATAACAAAGAAAGAATCATCATAGAAGGTTTTTATTTAATATTTTTTTTTATTTTTTTTTTTATTCGAACAACTGGTTGTACAATTAACAACATGGATCACGTCAAATATTCAATATATATATATATATATATATATATATATATATATAAAAACAATCACACACACATATACATACACACATTATCAGATTATCAACAGGACATACAATTAATATTACATTTTTATTATTCAGTAACCAGTTCAATAGACTCCTGACGACGAGCTGGTTCCATTGGACTGGCTACTGAACCTTCTATGACAATTCCTTCCATGGATAACGAAGAAAGAATCATGTTTGTTTTGTTTCCAGGGACTCGAGTGACGAAAGCCTGGCTGATGACTTGGAGAACATCCCCCAGTTTGATGGTGCAGACGACCCTCCTAGTAGCAGCGCAGGGGGCAAGACAAAGGGTCGTAGACTTGGGGCCAGGGGTCCGTTAACTAGAACCCTCCCTCTCTCCCAGTCAAGTCAGAACTCCTCAAACAGTCAAAATTCTAGCGACAAAACCTCCCAGGAACTTCAAATCAATTCCATCTCCAGTTCCATTTCTAATGAATCTCAAAATTCACAGACAGAAAATTTGTGCATAGATTCAAATCAAGCTCCTAAGAATAGTAGTACTGATATTAGTTTTATTTATGAATTGTTAGAATCACAGAATTTAGCTCAAAATCCACAACCTTCTGGTTCTAAACAGGAAATTTTGCAGTTTTTACAAAGCCCAGATATCCCATCTACTAGTAAGACAATGGAGGGAGCATTAGGTTCTACAGAATTAGTGTCTCGACTCTGCAATTCTTTAGAATGGTCGGCGGGAGGTGAGACGATAGCCAATGAGGTAGCCGACGGAATTAACATATCAGATCTTTATTTACCAGAAGGTACCGCTGCATTGCAATTATTGGAAGAAGAAATGTCCCCTAAAGCAACTAAAAAACAATCCAAAGAAAAACGATCAAAATTGTCTTTACGATCACAAAAAAGGTATACTAAAAATTGTAATGCTTACGTTGATAATAGTAATAAGAACAAAAATTGTTGCAGAGATGCATCTAACTCAAAATCAACTGTTTCTACCGACGATATGGCTGAGACGATAGCTAGTAAACCATCAGTTACGATAAACTTACATCAAAGAAACCATGCTAAGAATGTGGTAAGACTGGTTCCTGAAAATAACGTTGATACATTAGGAGAATGTCACGCTACCTGGAGTTCAAACGTGTTGAAACGTAGAGGTCGTCCTTCGTTAGATAAAAATGAAGCAAAGAAACAATGCTTTAGTCTAGAACTAGAAGTACCTATGAATAAAAAAAGTGTAATCAATGTAGAAATTAACCCGAATTCGGCTGCTACCAAAAAAATGAAAATCAGTTACGCTGTTGAAGATTGTCCTCCGAAAGAACCACCAAAACGTAGAAATAGAAAGAAAAATATGACACCAAAAATGAAAGATTGCTACGTAAGGCTTGAAAGACTTTCATCTGAAATTATTGGAAGATATTTGAATAACCAAAGTGATGATTTATCTAATTTTAATTCTACATCTCAAACTGTAGATCTTTCTCCGGTATATAAGAAACCAAAGAAATCCAAAAAGAAAAAATGTTTGTCACCACCTAAACATTATACAGCTTCGCTAGTACCCAAAGATCCATTCGGTAAACGTTGCACTGTTGTTCTAAAAAAGACAAGAGCGATTGATTTACTTTCTCAAACGTCAAAAAGCTCTCAAACAATCGAAACAAGTAGCTCTGAGACTTCACAAAAATCCGACAAAACCTCCCAAGAAAACAACCTAAGAACCTCCACACCTCAAGAGTCCAACATCAGTCCATCAAAAAGGCTCAAGTCCAAACTAAAGTCCGTAAGCAGCTTGTCGAGTTCAAGCAAGAAAGTTTCCTTCAGTCCTTTACATGTAATCCTGAATAAATCCCCCGAAAAACGAGCTGGAAGTATTGATGATGATAACAAATCAACATCCCCCGAAGATAAAAATGCACCAAGACGTAAACTGAACTACCCAAGCCCGAATTCAACCGAAATGAGTGACTTAGAACCGTCAGCTATCGAATCTGATGTGGATTTCGTGGAAGATTCGGAAGATGATAATTCAATGTTATCTAAAACTTCCGTGGTAATGTCTCCGAAGAAAAGTGCAACGCCAACCACTAACACCTCGCTAGATACTTGGGAAGAAAAACAGGAAGAACTTTTACCCAGTCCCCCCGAAATGCATATAGAATCTCAAGTTAGAGGAAAAAGGAAGTTTAAATCTAAAAACACGGTACCTGCTAAAATTTCGGATAGTTCGGGTGATATGTGGGACGAAGTGAGAGTTGATCCTGTAGAAAGTTCCCCAGATCAGCACATAGAATCACAGAAACAGTCAAAAAACTACTGTGGCCCAATAAAAAAAGAACCAGATAGGAATCTGTATAGCATACTGGAAGAAGATGAGGAAGGTATTACGAGTTTTTACGACATCTCGGAGACCCAAATCGAAACTCCGAGAGCTTTCCACACTTCAATCTTCATCTCAAGCCCAGGAATAAGTTCTCAAGATAACTTTGAACCAATTTACAACCCTCCAAGTTACAAAGAAGTACTGGAAACATTGGAAGAAAACAAGCTACGAGAGTTCAAATTCCAAGAACCATATTACAGTTTACCTACTGATGTTGAACCGAAAAGTAAAGAAATCGGAGGGAGAGTGATGAAAATTCTCAGTCATTCTGCAAGAGATTTACCAGAATTCCAAAGCATTTTCACCGAAAATAAAATCAAATTTAAATCTACAAGACTACTAAATAATATCATATTTATTGAACCATTATTCTTAGCACCAACTTATGAAGAAATATGTAATTTTAAAGAGAAAGAGAAAAAATCTTCGGGTGAAATTTCAAAGTTGAGAATTCAAGTCCCAAATAGTCCCGAACGAGACTGTTCGGATGATGAATCATTATCTTTGTCTCCTTGCTCTGAAAGTAGCAGACCCTGGACTCCCATCTCCCCATCTCCAGCTAGCCAGAAATACACTTCGAATAATAGTAAAAACACCCCGAATGATCACAAAAACACCCCAAATGATCAGAAATATGCCCCGAATGATCACAAAAACACCCCGAATGATCAGAAAATCACCCCGAATGATCAGAAAAACGCACTAAATGGTCAGAAAAACGCCCCGAATGATCAGAAAAACGTCCTGAATATTCAGAAAAGCACTCCGATGGCAAGAGCGCTAGCCAAGGTCATTGGGACCCCCCGAAGACTGTCGAGTCAGTCGGACACTTGCTGCAGGATCGACGGTCCCAGTCCTCTCAACAATACATTCGGGTTCAGGGTAGACCTGGAGAACCTTCAGGACGCAAGGGCGCTCGTTCAGGTGAGATAATTTAACATGGAGAGTCAGGGTAGAGAGTACAGAATTATGCTGCTTTCCTTTATTTAGCTCAAGAACTATTTTTGATTAATTAATAAAATCTAGCCACTTTAATGTTTTGCTAACAATAAGGAGTGCCTAATTTTGTACCCTCTATTAATTTTATTTCAATAAAAAAAACTTCACAAAATTTGTTGGTAAAATGGCAACTGTGGCTTTAAATTAGTTACTGCCTAGGACACAAATATCAGACAATTTTATATTCCATCTTAAGGGTAAGGTAACACGCCCAATGTTAACAAAAAAAAAAAAAAAAAATGTTGCATGAAAATTATGAAAAAAATTTAAAATATTCTCCTCTACATCCCCTATCACTAGCTAAAATATCAGGTATTCAAATATCTAGTTTTTGAGTTATTAATTTTTAAAGTTGACTAATTTAACATGAAAGTTCATGCCATGTTATAGAAGTCAACTTTAAAAATTAATATCTCAAAAACTAGCTCGAATTTGTATACCTGGGGGGTCTTCAAATAACACAAATTAAAACAATCCTAAAATTAAGACATTCGTAGCGTATTCTTTACTGTTGCAGCATATTCTTTATTGTTGCTCTAGGACAGTCTTAGGCTAAGTTTAGGTTAAGTGGTGTTATTTGAAGACCCCCAGGGGGATATTTTAGCTACTGACAGGGGATGTAGAGGAGTAATAAAAAAAAATTCAACACAATTATTCCTGCTGATTTTTTTTTTTTTTTTTTTTTAAAATTTTTAGCGTAGGACTTTCCCATGGAGAGCACAACTAAACACTTAATTTTAAAAAAATTGGCTTGAATAATTGTCTTGATATATTTTCTATAGCTTTTAGGTACTAAAATGTGTCAAATATTCTTCAGAATTTTTGTGAATTTGCTAAAGTTTACATGTTTATCAAATAAGACTACAAAATCAGCTGATTTGTAATGTTACCCTTAACATTGGGCATGTTACCTTACCATTAAATCACCACCCTCTTGTTTGTTGACAGCCCCAGCAACTTACGGTACTCTGTCTTGAGCTACATGTCTCAACGCGTGGCGACCTACGTCCAGATCCCGACACTGACCCGGTATGTGCCGCATTCTACCTGGCATGCCGTGATGATGGACTGGGGAGCCGTGAGCTGGGGCTGATTGCCGTGGAGACGAAACAGCTGATCAACAAGAGAGGCTGCGTGATGAGGAAGGTTGAGGATGAGAAACAGCTGATGAGAGAAGTGCTGGAGGTGGTGAGGAGGTGGGACCCAGACATCCTCATGGGGTACGAGGTCAGTACACTCCTATGACAATTCCTTCCATGGATAACAAAGAAAGAGTCATCATAGAAGGTTCAGTAGCCAGTTCATTAGAGGCTCAAGGGTAAGGTACCGCCACCAATGTTAAAAAAAATCCCTCTCACAAAAATTCTGAAAAAAATTTAAAATGTTCTCCTCTATACCCCCTATCAGTACCTAAAATATCAGGTATACAAATACGATCTAGTTTTTGAGTTATAAATTTTTAAAGTTGACTACTTTAACATGGAGAAATAAAACTCCCATGTTAAATTGGTCAACTTTAAAAATTCATAACTCAAAAACTAGATCGTATTTGTATACCTGATATTTTAGGTACTGATAGGGGGTGTAGAGGAGAACATTTTAAATTTTTTTCAGAATTTTTGTGAGAGGGATTTTTTTTAACATTGGTGGCGTTACCTTACCCTTAAAGTCAGCGATTTTTCGTTGTTCCCACCGTTATATCCAAACCTATGTAAAAAAAAAAAAAAAAAAAAAATGAAATTTCTTTTTTGGCATAAAAGAAATTTTTTAGAGGAAAATAAGTTCTTAATTCATTATCAGAAGATCCCTAAATGGGGGGGGGTAGGTAGAAGATGGTTTCAAATTAATAGCTTTAATAGTTTGTGAGAAAAATACAAATTTCTAACAAGTTGGCTTATGGAGAAAATATTATTGCTGGGGGAACACTTGAAGACTCCATTTATTTCTGCAATAAATAATTGCAATAATTAAGAAAATAATAGTAAACACGTCAAGTAAAATTGTGTTCTCTTCAGATTGAGATGGAGTCATGGGGCTACCTGATCCAACGAGCTTCCCACCTGGACCTCAACCTAGTGAACTTGTTGGGACGTGTCGTCAAGCCGGAGAGAGCCAATCAGGAGTCGGCCAATCACAACGCTGCATCCCAGGGAGCCATCACGGAGGTGAATGACCTTCGAATCACCGGTAGAATCGTACTGAACCTCTGGAGACTCATGAAGCATGAGGTGAGTGGAAACACATTGTTTTATCACGTTCAAAATACAAGGTACACTTATACTAGCAGCACACCAAAAAAAAAAAAAAAAAAAAAAAAAAAAAAAAAAATATATTCTCTAATACATACTGTATTTTAATTTAACATGGAGAAATGGAACTTTCATTTTAAAGTAGTCAACTTTAAATATTCATAACTCAAAAACTAACTTGAATTTGTAAATCAGATATTCTAGCTACTATGGATGTAGACGAAAATATTTTAATTTTTTTTTCATAATTTTTATTAATGTTTTTCTTTAGCATTGGGCCAGCTGATCAGTATTATCTCTGCCTTAACTTAAGCTATTATTTCATAATTTTCATGTATGGTGATTTTCATACTATTCCTTCCATGTTTCGCAGGTGTCTCTACAGAGCTACGTGTTTGAGAACCTTGTTTATCACGTTCTACATGAGAGGGTATCACGCCACTCTCACCGTCAACTCACTCACTGGTGGGACCATCCCTCCGGACGCTACCGTTGGCTGGTCATAGACTACTTCCTCTTCCGAGTTGAGGGATGTTCGCGTCTACTAGACCAGCTGGATCTGCTTGGAAGAACTTCAGAACTTGCCAAACTGTTCGGCATCCAGTTCTATGAAGTTTTATCTCGTGGCTCACAATTCAGAGTAGAGTCAATGATGCTACGACTCGCCAAGCCACGGAATTTCGTGCCGGTATCTCCAAGTATCGTACAGAGAGCACACATGCGGTCACCGGAATTCATACCGTTAGTGATGGAACCAGAATCACGGTATTATGAAGACCCGGTCATAGTCCTGGACTTTCAGTCTCTCTACCCGTCAATCATCATAGCATACAACTACTGCTTCTCAACTTGTCTGGGAAGAGTCGAGCATCTAGGACAGTAAGTTGAGATTGGGATATGTAGGAGCAAAGTCTTCTGCTCGTTGGTAGTAAACAAAGTATTGTTGTGTAATGTCTGTCGCGTGAAAGGAGAAACATGGGACGGTTGTTGATTTACATGTTGACTTATGGAAAATGACCGTTAATTTTAAAGTTGTAGCGGTTGCCTAGCGCCAACAATGCCATTACATTCTCTGCTCTGGTGGCAAAATCAGGCATTAAGTCATCCCATGTTTAACAATAAAAAAGGCTTCATGCAACAGACATTATAAACAATGGTTTGTTACAACCATTGCAAGTAGAAGGCTTTGTGTAGGAGTGATGTTGTATCGTCCCTTGTTCACAATAATGAACTATCACCCTACTAATAATTGATGTCTGTTACAGTCTTTCAAATCTTAGTTTACCCCTGTCAATCATCTCTGGCGTAGTAATACAATGTAGATTCCTGTGATTTGTATTCTTCCGACCCATGTTGCAAATAAAATACAAAAAAAAAATAGTTCTTTCACTAGAAAAATAAAGTAGCTGAAAATAAATCAAACACACTCAATGCCGGTTGCATAATAATTGATAAATCATTAAAATTCTTTACAATATTTTTTCTGTCCTAACTTAAGTGAAAATCTTCATAAAATATGAACATATTTCTGTCCACTTGCTCTATGAATAATTTTTCGTGTTGGCTGCCATTTTTATCAGCTGATGTAGATGATTGATAGTGGTCATCCATGAACTATTTTTGAATGGTAAACCAAAGAATTAATATCTACTAGAAGACTTACCGCTTATGGCGGCTTTCGTCCACTTTATCTTAGCACAAAGCTTTAAGACATGGACGCAAGGTATCGCAACAGTCGCGATCGACGGATCGAGTTTGTTCAGAGCAGAGAGGGGAAGTAAAAGAAGGTGACGGGCAGAACTAGCTGGCCGGAATGGGGGGAAGGTATGCAAGGGATGAATGGCCAGGATAACAATGACTAAAGTCATTCTTCTAAATAGAAGCAGGTGCATTATCGTCTTCAGTAGCAGCACCAGAGCAAACTTGAGTAGAAGGCCACAACACGACCGCGCCCACTTTTCAATAGCCGTCCTACTGAGCAGCAGGTTTGCGTGTAATCAAATGGGAGAGGGCTTGACTTTGGTCGCGGTTTACGACAATTACGCTGTATGCTAGAGTTTTCAAAATGAAACAAGTTTAACTCTAATATAGTTTAATCTTACTGGACAACCTTTTTTTTCACGCAAAAACAATATTAATACACTTAAATTAAACTTTTATGAACCCGACTTCTGCTACTTCTGTTACATCTGCGCATGCGCCGGCATGCGCGAAGGTATAAAAGTCAGTTTACTGGCGATGACGTCATATGAACATTGAAAGCCTTTCTTCATAGCGAGTGACTTTCACTTTACTTAATTGCATTTTCTATACTTTGTATGTATCAAGTAAAGTTATTTACTACATCGAAAATAATGTATGAAAGTTGATTCAAGTACTTTTATATTTTCAAAATTTCGTGACGTCATGATACATTACTAAAGCTTGGAAGATAGAACCAAGTTCCCGCCCTAACTTTACCGTCTTATATCTCAAGAAGTATGATATTTATGAACTAAATAAAATAATTAGCAAACGGGAGACTACATTGAAGTATTATTGCACTACAAGACACCTTCATTAATATCAAGTAAATATTTAAAAAAAAATATTTCCTCCCGATTACATTGCATGTTATTTTTTAAATTCCGGACGGCTAATGTCTCGACAGATGACGATCGCGCCGGCTGGGTTTTGGCCTCCTACTCAAGTACGCTCTGGCAGCACTTTAGAAATATTTAATATATAATATTTATTATAAATTATGTTCATTTTGTAACATTCAATCAATATTAATATAGTCATGATATTTTTTTAATTTTACAATTTAATTTTTCAATGCTTTATAAAATTGATTCGCCAATTTAAAAATAGAGAATGTTATTTTAAATAAAGTCGAACAATTAGTAGAAATAATTTTAATTTTTTCATTATTTTTACTGAAAAGTAGCAATTGTGAATTGTGAAAATCTGATTTATTTATTTATTATATTTATTCAGAAATATAATAAATAAATAAATAAATAAATAAATAAATAAATAAATCAATCAATCAATCAATCAATCAATCAATTAACCAATCAATCAATCAATAAATAAATAAATTAATAAGATTTTCACAATTGTAATTAATCAACATTTTTCTTCTTTTTTTTTTAAACTTGATTACTAAAATTTTATTTCAAGGACCAAGATTTTATGTTTTTTTTTTTTTTTTTTTTCAATCGAAATTAACGAAAATTATTGTAGGTAAATATTACAGGACAAGTTGAAGCGTAATTTTTCAACTAGGGATTCCTCGATCGATAAATAAAATAGTAAAAAATTTAATAATATTTTCTCTTCTACTGTAATTTATTTACAAATCTATTTGCAACCAATGCAGTAACAATAAACCTAATCTTTTTACCTCTAAAGCACACCTTATTTCATCTTCGATGAATGTGAGGATGAAATGGAGTCAACATTTCTAACATTTTATGCTCAAGAAGAAGAAAAAAGACGTAATCTCGTCTTTTTCTCCAAAATGGTGCAAAATAGGAGGAAATTAGACTAAAGGAAAGTTTCTATCATAGCGAATAAAATATGACATTTCTTTCAAATCAGGTCAGCAGTAGAATAGCAAAATTTCATTTCACAAAATAGATGCAAATCATTTCGTAAAATTCTGCATGCATATTTCACAAGTAAAATTAAAATTTATATTTTCAGTAAAGATCCTACGAATGTTATTTATTATCGTAAAATAAAAATTCATATACAATTCTACATTCTTGTACTATCATAATAATATATACATACATATACATACACACACACATATATATATTATATATGTGTATATATGTATGTTTAATATGTATAATATTATAGTTTTATTTTATTTTCCTGACGTTAACTAAAAGCCCGGTTTAAGGATGATTTCCCATTTTAATGTAAATCTTCAGCAATTTCAAACTGATTAAAATTAAAAATTATTTTTAAAAAATTAATAAATAAATAAATATTAAAACTGTTTATTAGGTGGACCCCGACAGCGCATGCTTCTTTTATTAATTTAAGTCAATATAATGTCATGTGATACTGTGATTATTTTTTTTTATTATGAGTGCTTACATTGTTTTGTACAATCGAAAAGTAAAGCAATAAAAATAATTATGAAATATAATTTTCCGCACTTCATTAGTTTTTTTAAAGTGACTGACAACAATATTTCTAACATTTTTATGTTCAAGTAGAGAGTAGAGGAAAAAATATGTAATCTCGTCTTTTTCTCTTCTTTTCCTCTAAAATGGTTTAAAATGAGAGGAAATTAGACGAGAGGAGAGCTTGGTAGCGAATAGAAGATTTTATTTCAACCCGTTAAAGAAATATTTAAAGGAATTCCCTGTTGACAACGACAACAATAAATACACAATACGATCGTGATAACAATATTGCCTCGGTAAAATCTGCTATTGTTCTGCTGAGTAGCCCTCCTTCTAACCTCACCCTTCTCTAACTTCCCCTCCCTTTCTTCAATTTTTACGACCGTGCTCCGTCCGTGCTAGGGTTGATTGACGTCACGGACTTTCCAATACAATACTAATAGGAGTCACGTGACGTTAAGTCAACCCTAGCCCTGCCGAACTGTATAGCCTCAGGCAAAAGGGACATCTAGTGTCCATGTCATCGTTAGCTCACTTCATAAGCGCGAACAGATTTTTCTTTTAAAATAGGAGAGACGAAACTTTAACACGGCGGTAAGTCTTCTAGTAGATATTAATTCTTTGGGTAAACTAAGGCTTGAAAGACTGTTGTATATTAAGTGAGTGCAATATTATGAGCTTAATTTTGTACCTATTTACAGCTTATAATGGACAACCTACTGTATGAAAAAATTTTATTGCAGAAACGAATAGAGGGTACCAAATTATGTTACTGTGAATTATTTTAGATTTTTTTGAGTCCCAGAACTATTTTTAATAATTAAGATACTGAAAGTTCTGTAAGTTAAGTTGGCACCCTTGAATCCCTAATAAAAATAATATGGCCTATTGATGCCTCCAGGGGGCGTGGCTGCACTTAAAATAACTATTTAAAAATATTTTTGGGTTTCAAAAAAAACTGAAAAAAATCAGAGTAGCTTAATTTAATACCCTCTATTCATTTCTTCAATAAAAAATTTTCATGTATGTTGCCATTCAGATACTTTAAATATATATCTTTTTTTAAATCAGTTCCCGTACTCCAAAAATCTGAAAAACTTCAGAAAAGCATAATTTTATGTATATTTTCGAAACATGCTTGAAAAAAATTTATTGCAGAAATGAATAGAAGGTACCAAATTATGCTACTCTGAATTTTTTCAGATTTTTTTGAGGCCCAGAACTATTTTTAAATAATTATTGAAAGTGCGGCCACGCCCCCTGGAGGCGTCAATAGGCATCTAGTCCCCATCCGTTTTATTAAGGATTCAGGGGTGCCAACTGAAATCACAGGACTTTCAATAATTATTTAAAAATAGTTCTGGGTCTCAAAATAAAAATTCAGAGTAGCATAGTTTGGTACCCTCTATTCATTTCTGCAATATTTTTTTTTCATGTATGATGTCCACTATAAAATAAAAAAGTGCAACCATTATCGTCTATTTTTATGTTTTCCAGGGAGGCTCCGTTTGAGTTTGGTTGCACCCAGCTGCTGGTGCCGCCCAAATTGTTGCGCAAACTGTCGTCAGAAGCAAACATCTCGCCATGTGGTGCCGCCTTTGTCAAACCAGAGACGAGGGAGGGGGTGCTACCTCGCATGTTGAGGGAGATCCTAGACACCAGGCTGATGGTGAGTGACCTTGGGTGACTCAAAAAGAACAGAGACTTCAAGTAAATCCAAATAGACAACATAGTTGCATGAATTTTTTTTATTGCAGAAATTAATAGATGGCACCAAATTATGCTACTCTGATTTTTTTTTTTTTTTTTTCAGATTTTTTGAGACCCGGAACTATTTTTAAATAATGGACAACATACATGAAAAATTTTTATTGCAGAAATGATATAGAGGGTACCAAATTATGCTACTCTGAATTCTTTCTGATTTTTTTGAGACCCATAACTATTTTTAAATAATTATTGAAAGTGTGGCCACGCCCCCTGGAGGCGTCAATAGGCGTCCAGTCTCTATCCTTTTTATTAAGGCTGCAGGGGTGCCAACTGAAAATACAGGACTTTCAATAATTATTTAAAAATAGTTCCGGGTCTCAAAAAAATCTGAAAAAATTCAGAGTAGCATAATTTGGTACCCTCTATTCATTTCTGCAATAAAATTTTTTCATGTATGTTGTCCATTATTGAATGTTCTGTAAGTTAAGTTGGCACCCCTGAATCCTTAATTTTTTTTTAATTTTATGAAACACAAATTGTGTACAGATACAATGGGTTGGCTGCACGGCCGATTTTAAGTGGCGGAAACGAAAGAGGAGGTGCTGAAATGCAGGTGTGAATTTTATGCGAATTTTTTGAGCACTGTAACTTTGTATAAATGCAGTTTTAAAAGATGCATTTCACCTGGAGGCCATCGCCTACCGCCTTTGACGTCATCGAAATGTCAGGTTCAGTTCACTATAGATGTGCATACCTGTACGCACCTGCATAACAGGTAGCCAATCAAAAACAATCTAGCCAAAATTCAAAATTTCAAATGCCTAGCCTATCGAAGTGGATGAGTTTTAAAACTTAAAAAATGCACATTATTCCATGTACGCGTACTGTAAAAACACACTGGGAGATAAGTAATATTACAAACGTACCTTTCATCATATTTAAATAATAGAAATTGTTTCTCAAATAGTTTCATTTTATTGAAGAGAAGATGCAATATCAAGTCCTTCCACCACTTTCAGTTTTTAAATGATTGGCGCCGTTAGCAGCAATCAGCCAATGAAAATGTGTAAATTTATCATACTGCGTGGACTCCTTCCGTATCTGCTGAATATCTATTGAATTATTATATTAAACCTAAAACTGAGTCTCTTTTCTTATCTACGAAGAGAGTAGGATGCCGTAGGATCCATATTTAACTTTATTAAGACCCTTGAATCATAATTTTTAAATGTCTTTTCAACCCCCTATTTGCTGCTGCTAAAACCATTAGTGGAATGATTGAAAAATAAATACAGTTTTAATTTCAACTATCCTAGCATGGGCGTCTGTGGCCTAGTAGAAGTACACTTGTCATCCACGCAGAAGTTTTAGGTTCAAATCCCCTCTGGGTCATTTTATATTTTTAGTAGCACGAGGAAGTTTATTTCACATTTTTAATGCAGACAGGGTAAAATTGTTTTGTTTTTTATGATTTTTTGTTGTTAATTTTTTTATCATTGTATGACATGCTTTTTTTTTTTTTTTTTTTTGCTGCTCTTTTTTTTTTTTTTTTTTTTTGCAAAGTTTTTGAAGTGCGTATTTATATGAAAAAGTG
The DNA here is from genome assembly GCA_949825025.1 of Siphlonurus alternatus. Classification (NCBI taxonomy): domain Eukaryota; kingdom Metazoa; phylum Arthropoda; class Insecta; order Ephemeroptera; family Siphlonuridae; genus Siphlonurus; species Siphlonurus alternatus. The sequence goes on along the minus strand of OX463784.1, from coordinate 2,771,525 downwards.
TGACTTATAATAGTATAATATAATTATATTGTAGTCAGGGGAATAAGAGGAAAAAATAGTCGAAATCGCGCGTTTAGTGAAGAAAGCATGAATTTTTTTTTGGTGGTAGAGTTCACCCCAAAGATCAATTTTTTTGGCGGAGTCGCGCGAAAATGACCTTGGTTCGACCCTCCGTGACCTTTGACCCCGCGCTTCTTAATTATTTTTTCCTGCCTATACTTTTCATTTTAGAGGAAAAATGTACTCTTGCAAAACTGTTTGTAATAATGAAAAGGTGATAAGAAAAAAAAATCAAGTTCGTAAATTAATTATTTTCAAAATGGCGGCTAATTAACTTAATTAATTCATGAATTCTTGGTACCTTTCGATGAATTTCTCTTAACTTTTGATATTTATGTTGAAATTAAACCTCGCTTATTGTACACACACATTTTATGGTACCAAAAGTAATTAAATTAAGTCATAACTTGCACATAATTAGGCAAATTATTGATTTAATTGAGTAGGACCAGGTAACACTGTGTAGGTCATCTAGTTCAAGAATATTATGAAACAGCTTGAACAAGCTGACACGTGACTTACAAGTTGTTGGGACCCCCCCTGAACACACTGTTAGAAACTTTCCAAAAGTCCCATGTAGAATAAGGTCAAAAATCCGGGTTTGTCCCGGAATCCAAAAACATTTTTTTCCCGCGTGAATAATTGACGTAGCGTTTTGCAAAATACATCAATTTGAAGCTTATACTACCAATAATTTAGGAAAAATATTCAATCATATTTTAAAGTATTTTATCATATGATTAATTAACTAAAACGCTAATTAGCGTGGTCCAATAAATTTTCAAAATGGAATATTTCTGAAGTTCTTGCGCGCATTGATTTTGAGTTTATTATCACATTATGAGATCGTTTAATTTAATTGAAACGTTTTTGTTTCATACTCCTTACTTGCATAGAATTTTAGTCACAGTATGCAGAAGTGCGCAATTCAAGGAAGCGCATATACATGCATATATGGGCCATATCTGTGGTATATTAATTAGCAGCCACTACGTCTCTATAACACACAATGCAATGTAAACGATCGAGATATCAACATGCAGCATATCTATAATAACTTGCTCGTTCTCTAAATATGTTTTTTTTTCCCTCTCGGGGTGAAAAAATTTGGGGGTGGGAAGGGGTATTCGAAATACTGCTGTTAATAATTGATGCAACGCCTGCAGTATAAGAGCCAACACCACGGTTCCATTTACCCCCTTATTATTCCTGAAAAGATTGCAAATTTAATATAATTATTTGATCGTATTATTAATTATGGGTATCATTAATGTGTTGAAGATAAAAAAAATTGTTGCTATAATAAGAGAGAGAAACAAATAATAATATACGCAATAAGAAGAAAATGACGACAACAGATTATTTATAAGCGTTGTATTATTTTGTATTAAAGTAGAGTGAGCGAGTTCATTTTTTTTAATATTTTATTTTTTAAAAATAGTTTAAGCTACCCACTATTGAGAAATGAAAACCAAAAAATTCCATCTCAAATAGTTTCACCACAAAAAATTCCCAAAGTTGGTGTTTCGGAGGCCTTTAACGTGCAGCCTTATGGAACATAAAACCGCGTTTTACTCCCAACTTTTTCTGAACTATGGTACCATTTAAAAAATACTTACGTAATCTATGATGAATTCTTTAATGAATTTTCAAAAAAAAAAATTTTTTACGGGGTCGTTTTCTTGGAAAAAATTCATGAAAATCCTTATGGGAATTAACCCGCAAAAACTTAAAGATTTTTTTCCGAAAAAAAAAAACGGCTCCGTAAATTTTTTTTTTTATTTAAAAATCCATTAAAGAATTCATCATAGATTACGTAGGTATTTTTTAAATGGTAGCATAGTTCAGAAAATGTTGGAGTAAAACGCGGTTTTATGTTCCATAAGGCTGCACGTTAAAGGCCTCCGAAACACCAACTTTGGGAATTTTTTGTGGTGAAACTATTTGAGATGGAATTTTTTGGTTTTCATTTCTCAATAGAGGGCAGCTTAAAATATTTTTAGAAAATCAAATATTAAAATAAATGCAATCGCTCACTCTACTTTAAACTATATGAATAAAAGAACTACAGTATATTATATATATAAATATAATTATGAAATAAACTTTATAATGAATGTCATGCATTGTTTCTCATATGTTTTTATTCGAAAACAAAATACTTTTATGTCAATATAGGATTGCAATAAATTTTATTCACGATAACAAATATGATTCAAATACCTTTTCAGTTTTCAGTATAGCTTGTCTTATATATATAATATCAATATATAGGTATACTATATGTATTACTCTCTTATTACTTAAAAATTATAGGGGCACTCACAAAGCCTTAAGGCCACATTTAAAGCTCAATAATTTAAGACCAGAAATTTCGGGTCTAAAAAACACGTCTAAAATCAAGCTTTAAATTATCGAGCCTTAAAAATGTGGCCTTAAGATGGCCTTAAGACTTTGTGAATGCCCCTTGTGCCTATGTTTTATTATTATGTTTTTATTTTTCCCGAGAGGGAAAAAAAAACATATTTAGAGAACGAGCAAGTTATTATAGATATGCTGTTGATATCTCGATCGTTTACATTGTATTGTGTGTTACAGAGACGTAGTGGCTGCTAATTAATATACCACAGATATGGCCCATATATGCATGTATATGCGCTTCCTTGAATTGCGCACTTCTGCATACTGTGACTAAAATTCTATGCAAGTAAGGAGTATGAAACAAAAACGTTTCAATTAAATTAAACGATCTCATAATGTGATAATAAACTCAAAATCAATGCGCGCAAGAACTTCAGAAATATTCCATTTTGAAAATTTATTGGACCACGCTAATTAGCGTTTTAGTTAATTAATCATATGATAAAATACTTTAAAATATGATTGAATATTTTTCCTAAATTATTGGTAGTATAAGCTTCAAATTGATGTATTTTGCAAAACGCTACGTCAATTATTCACGCGGGAAAAAAATGTTTTTGGATTCCGGGACAAACCCGGATTTTTGACCTTATTCTACATGGGACTTTTGGAAAGTTTCTAACAGTGTGTTCAGGGGGGGTCCCAACAACTTGTAAGTCACGTGTCAGCTTGTTCAAGCTGTTTCATAATATTCTTGAACTAGATGACCTACACAGTGTTACCTGGTCCTACTCAATTAAATCAATAATTTGCCTAATTATGTGCAAGTTATGACTTAATTTAATTACTTTTGGTACCATAAAATGTGTGTGTACAATAAGCGAGGTTTAATTTCAACATAAATATCAAAAGTTAAGAGAAATTCATCGAAAGGTACCAAGAATTCATGAATTAATTAAGTTAATTAGCCGCCATTTTGAAAATAATTAATTTACGAACTTGATTTTTTTTTTCTTATCACCTTTTCATTATTACAAACAGTTTTGCAAGAGTACATTTTTCCTCTAAAATGAAAAGTATAGGCAGGAAAAAATAATTAAGAAGCGCGGGGTCAAAGGTCACGGAGGGTCGAACCAAGGTCATTTTCGCGCGACTCCGCCAAAAAAATTGATCTTTGGGGTGAACTCTACCACCAAAAAAAAATTCATGCTTTCTTCACTAAACGCGCGATTTTTCCTCTTATTCCCCTGACTATTGTAAGAAATAATAGTATTATTTTACCCCGATAAAATAATAAGTCAAGAACAGCACCCGGCTGTTCCTGACTCATGCTAAACACTGTGTGGGGAAAGTTCAGTACGCGACGCGTGGGACCGCGCCCTTGGGGCTCCACCTGGGGGTTGTTTAATTACAGCCCTCAGTCCATAGCCACTAACCGGTTATGGAGCCTGAGCTCTCCCTGCTGCCGCGGAGCTCAGAGTACCTAGGCAGCAAAATCTCGGCAATGCTGGGGACTCTTATAGTTTAACAGCAGACTATGGGAGGATAAATGCAACGGTCCCTAGCGCAATTGTCGGAGGTTGCGTGAAGGAGTCCCCGGATGGCCGGCGTGATCAGTTTGCCGGCTGCACCTAGTGGCGGGGAGGTCCACGGGATCGGCCACCTTACCATCAGGGTGGTTTTGGTGGACATGGGTGCTCCACTCTGTGGGTCGATGGTTATTGGTGCACCAGAAACCTGCAGAGTGGGAGCGGCAGGCTGACGGAACGGTGGCTTACTTGACGCAAGTCAGGAGCAGCCGTGTCAGCGTAGGATGGGTTTTTTGTGGGTGGGGGGTGGGCGCGAGCGCTATGTGGTGTATTCACTGTGTGGGGGGAACTATGTTTCGTGTATGGTGACCAGCCGGCCGGCTCAGGGAGATGTGGTGCCAATATATCGTAGTGGCCCGTGCAGTCAGGAAGTAGTCCCCTAGGTCTGACCCTTGTATGACGAACGCTCCTCATGGATATTTTTGGTGAGGCAGCGGTCTGAAGGTGAGGCTCTCCAAACGGGTGGGTGAAGCAAAGCTAATAATCGAACACAACAGTGAACGGCACTCGCGGACGGGGATTGTGGGTCGGGGGAGAGGGTGCAAAGCTCGGTCGCGGTGGGGCTGATGGTCACTGCGGTGACACTATTCGTACGTCATGCTCGGGGTAATAGACCCGGGTCCTACGGGTGTGATTCCAAGGAGGCTGGGCAACACCGTGGCCGAAAGTCTGGCACTCCAAAGGGGCATTGTTGGGGAAAAAACGAGGCACAGCTGGGTCTGTCCTATGACCAGGGCAATCCAGTGGTATCTCACAAAAAAAAAAAAAATAATAATAATAATAATAATAATAATATTCGCCAAGCAGAGGGTGAGGGAGGCGGAGGTGCGTCTTCTTTTGCGAGGGCACATGGCAAAGAGCATGCATAGCGTGTTCTACAAGAACATCGAGAGCCAGGGCCTTTGCAGGGAGCGTACTTTTGCCTTCCTTCGCTCCTATGGGCTGACTTCCGTGTCAGAGAGCAATATCATCAAGATGCAGGATGGTGTGTTCGCATCCCTGGTGTACCAGCAGTTGATCTTTGGTCGTCAGCTGGACACCAGATGTCGGGCGTGCTTCCGTTCTCCCGAGACCACCATGCATCTTCTCTCTGCATGTCCTTTCTATGCCCGTACTCTTTACATCGAGAGGCACAATGCAGCACTGCGGGTGCTTTATTTCCATCTGAGGCACAATTTTGGTATTGACGATTCACCTGTCATACCTTACGCTCCTGGGGACGTTGAGGCAGTGGTGGCAAACGACCAGGTGAAGATCTTCTGGAACTATTCGTTTCCCACCACTCGCAAGCTCTATGCCAACAAGCCAGACATCGTGGTACTTGAGAAGCACAAGAAGGCGTTGACCGTGGTGGAGTTTTCTGCTCCTTCGGACCAGAACCTCACGGAAAAGTATGCCGAAAAACGCGATAAGTACCGAGATCTTGTCATGGACTTGCGGCAGAGCTATGCTGGACATTCGGTTGTTTTGGTCGTTCTTTTGGTTGGGGTGATGGGTGGAGTTCCGGGCTCATTGGTTTCTGGGCTGCGGCAAATACCAGGTTGCCGTGGATCTGCTGAGCGATTAGCGGATGCCATGCAGAAGGTGGTGTTGCTGGGCTCCCTCCGTCTACTTCAGGCCCATGGGGAGGTTGGGTGAGGTGCACCGATAAAAGAAAAAATATGAAAAGGCAGCCCCGGAGTTTACTACACGAGAGTGCGGAGCGCTGGGGTTGAGGAGGCACTGCTGGGTTTGTTTTGTAATGACCTATGGGACGGCTTAGTAGTGTCTAATAAAAAAAAAATAATAATAATAATAATAATAATCTGTCCCGCTGGACGAGAATCTTGTGACCACAGTTGCGGAGAAAAAGCGCAAGTACCAGCCACTTGCTGTCGAGCTCAAAGACATGTACCAGCTCCGTAGTGTTGATGTGGTTCCAGTTGTGATCTCTAGTAACGGTCTTGTGACCAAAGACTGGTCATTTGCCAGAGAGAAGTTGGCTCTCAATGAATACCACATGCGTGTCATGCAGAAGGCTGCTATTCTTGGCACGGCTAACATTGTGCGCAAGGTTTTGAGCTTGTAGCACCCCCGCATGTGTACCCGCAATCCCCTCTCAATGTTTGGTACGGACGCTTGCACCTTGGCTTGATTGAGCCCGGTGTTAGTGTTTATGAAGAAGAAAGCAAGAAAAAGACATAATAATAAAAAAATAATAATAATAATAATATTTGTTTATTGGGTTAAGTAATAAAAAAGAGTGGAAGGGGGGAAACATGAAAAAAAAAAAAAAACAAAAAAAAAAAAACAACAAAACAAGAGATGAAAAAAATAAATAAATACAATACTAGTGCTGTTGAAATTTTTCGGATTTTCGGATTCCGGATTTCTAAAGCTCCGGAATCCGCTTTTTTAGGAGATCCGAAATCCGAAAAGCGGATATCGGATTCAAAGTGGATATCGGATTTTATCGGATATCGGATTCAAAGCGGATATCGGAATTTATCGGATATCGGATTCAAAGCGGATTTCGGATTTTATCGGATATCGGATTCAAAGCGGATTTCGGATTCGATCGGATATCGGATTTGTAAAAACTTGTTAAAAAACGAATACATGTATTTTGACTCGAAACAATAAATATATTTTGCTGTGTTACGTGAATTAAACTCAGTAAAACTGTAAACACTATATAGCTGTTTGTAACTAAATACTGAATAAAATAGTTTAATTAATAGTTTTAATAAATACACTGCTATTACGCTAATTACGCTATTACTGCTATAACATAGAAAATCTGTAATAAATATAAGTATATACTAAATAGTGTAAATAGAATGGATACTATATTAAATATCGATTTTTGCTGATGAATCAACCTTTCAACCTTATGTCCGATATATATTTTAATTATGTATAATTGCAGTACATTAATTGTATAATTAATGTATAAATTGTAATGTATATGATCATATATATCTTTAAGTATCTAGATCTACAGGCTACACCTTCACTATAACTATAGTATCTGTATCTACTATATATATATATATATATTTATAGCTAGCATTTCATTTACACATTTATATAGCCATTTACTAAAGAAATGTATAATTTTTATTTATTTTAATATTTGTAATGCGAATTTGATTGTGAGCTATTATATTAATTGGAGGATTTTCGTTGGCTATATATAAATATATATATATATATATATATATATATATATATATATATATATATATATATATATATATATACTATATAGTATAGATAGTATAGAAAATAAACTATATTTAATATTTATATTATTATATATATTAATATATGATATATTATATGATATAAAAATATATACTATATGTTCTGATGAGTCCTTTATTGAGTCACATGCCATCGTTCCAGGGGTATCTGATCATTATGCTATTGAAGTCATAGCTCAATTACGCAAGGAGAATATTGTAAAAAAGAAACGTAGTGTGTATAACTTTAAAAAAGTCAATTGGGCTAAATTAAATGAGTTGTTTTTGAAGTCACTACCAAAAGATTTTTCTGCGTGTTTGAGTATTGATGCTGCCTGGAATTTATGGTATGGTAAATTCTTTGAATGTATTGATGCATGTGTGCCAAAGATCATGTTAAGGCGTAGAAACAAACATCCCTGGATTGACAATGAGGTTGTCAAAGTCATTAAAAAGCGTGACAGGCTTTTTAAAAAGTGTAATGCCAATCCGTCTGTCTTGTTATGGGAGAAGTATCGGAAATACCGTAATGTTGTGAAAGGTATTATAAGGAATGCATATAACAGTTATATTTGGGATCTTGGTAAAACTTGTAATTACAAGGCTCTGTGGAAGTTCATTAGGTGCAAGGTGGGGGCTGCTTCCCCACCTTACTTCAAATACAATGGAGTAGATCTTAAGGATCCACAAGAGATTTGCAATGCCTTCAGCTTAAAATTCAAGCTTCATTTTTCACCTGGAAATTTGAATGTGCATAATCTCTGTCCTCCTGCTAATCCAAACATTAGGACCATCTTGGCTGCTGTCCCGGTTACGGAGAGGTTAGTTACTGATACGCTTCTTCGTATCAGGGAGGGTGCGTCGTGTGGTCCTGATGGAATTCCTGCAGTTGTGTTAAGAAATTGTGCCCATTCTCTCTCAAGTTCATTACATGGTTTTTATCAATATTCTCTTGACACTGGATCTGTCCCTTCTGCTTGGAAAGAGGCACGTGTTGTACCTGTATATAAATCTGGGCCAAAAGATAATATTGATAATTATAGACCGATATCATTAACTTCATTGGTGTCAAAATGTTTTGAAAAAATTATATCTAATGTAATTTTGGAACATTTGAAAGTCAATAACCTGCTTCGACCTAACCAACATGGTTTTCTTCCTGGTAGGTCTTGCATCACAATGATGGCACATGTTTTTGATGAATGGTTTTATGGTTTAAATGATAAAGAAGCTAAGCAAGTTGATGTAATTTCTCTTGACTGGTCCAAGGCTTTTGACACCATTCCCCATGACAGACTCTGTGATAAAATTTGGGCTCTTAACATTCGAGGTAATTTGTTATCCTGGATTAAATCTTTTCTCACTAATCGTAGTCAAAGAGTTGTGTATGGTGGAGTGGTGTCTGAGCCAGTTGATGTAACGTCTGGAGTTCCTCAGGGTTCAGTTATTGGTCCATTGTTATTTACCATGTTCATGCTTGATCTTCCTGACTCAGTTTCTTCATCTTTGTCACAATATGCTGATGACAGTACAATGTATAAGGTAATTAAACGTAAGGAAGATACTGAGGAGCTCCAGAAGGACCTTGATGCTGTGAACTTGTGGTGTTGTAATAACCATATGTCTCTTAATGCTAGTAAAAGTGTCCATTTACGCTTGACTCGGTCTCATAATCCAATCAATGTTACCTATTCTGTTGAATCTTCTGCCATTCCTCAGCAAAATGTACTGAAATTGTTGGGGGTTCACATCTCAAGTGACTTAAGGTGGAATTATCAAACTGAGGTAGTGAGAAATAAGGCTGTAAGAGTTTTAGGTATGTTAACTAGAGGATTTAGGGCTGGTAAGCCAAGTGCTAAGAAGTTACTTTACAATTCTTTGGTACGTCCTCTTTTGCTGTATGGTGCTCCTGCTTGGCATCCTACCACTGTGTCAAACCTGAACAACTTAGAAAGAGTGCAAAGTCGTGCTACTAGGTTTATCTTAGGGCATGGTAGATTTGATCCTTGTGCTGATAGGGAGAAGAGGCTTCAAGCGTGTGAGGTATTAAGCTTGGAAGATCAGTGGTGCAAAATTGATATGTCATTTTTTAATAAGTGTCTGTCAGGTCGTTATGATCTGAATGTGTTCAGCACTGAGAGGGTGTCAGTCAAGGAGCGTAGACCTGGACTGCGTGTTAGCCAGATTGTGCTCTCTACACCTATGGGAAAGTCTGCTTACCTCGCTTCCTTCTTTCCCCGTGTAGTCAGGGCGTACAATTCCTTGCCTCACTCTGCAAGGTATCATTTGCCTGATGTGTGATATGCTTTTGCATATATATCAATTATGTGTTTGTTGTTTTATTAATTGTTTAACATTTCATTTTATTATATTGACGAAGTAGTTACAATATCATTGTCTGATTTATATTATTTTCTTTGGGTGAATGTACGCATTTTGTGTATGGACTTTCGTCTTTTGCATTCACCAATTGGGTTTTGTATATGTTTATTTGTTAATATTTTCTCTATACTTTGTATTTTTAAACCCAATAAACAATTATTATTATTATTATTATTATAGCATATAATATATATATTTAAATTTACAAATTTACAAATATCTTAAATACAAATAAATTACAATCCGACCAAACTCTCAATCTTTTATCATTAACAAGAGACTATAATTGTAACTCAAATTATATTCTTCTTAATGAATTTGAAGTCTATAATTGTATGCAAAGCCTAAAAAACAATAAAGCTTCGGGCCCAGATTTTATTACGAATGAACATTTGAAGCTAGTAAGCAAGTCGTTAACCCCAACAATCACCAACATGTTTAACCTCTGTATTGAAACGGCTACAATTCCGGAATTGTGGCGGATCGCCTACCTAATGGTATTATACAAAGGGAAGGGTAACATTATGTCACCCGACTCATACAGAGGTATTATCCATGGTGATACCATGTACAAACTCTTCTCGAGATTAATTGCAAACAGGCTTTTTGATTCCACCCACTATCTTATTCCAAATGAGCAATACGGCTTTATGCCAGGACGTTCCACAATACAAGCTGTATCCACAGTATATAATCAAATTAAACTAGCACTGGAGAAGCCAAAGGGTCATTTATATATTGCTTTTGTAGACTTCAGAAAAGCTTTTGATTCGGTCAATAGGAATTTGCTCATTGAAAAGCTGAAGTCACTTAAAGTAATTCCTTCTGAAATTTTGAATATCTTAGCTGTTATTCTAAATATCAATTATGTATGTGTTCAAGATCGCTTATCATGTTCTAGTAATATTATTCAATCTAACGGAGTTTTGCAAGGAGACCCGAGCAGCTCTCTTCTTTTCAATCTTTTTACTGCAGATATAACCGAGATTACAAAAGATATAAACTGTGAAAATGAAAATGATCAAGTCGTACTAAATTTATATGCAGATGATCTTGCTATTATTTCAAAGAGCAAAGTCAAGCTACAAAAAGCGCTAAATAATCTATCTATCTGGGCCAAAACAAATGGTCTAGAAATTAACACAGAGAAAACCAAGGTTGTAAAGTTTAGAAGAGGCGGACCGCTATGCAAAAACAATGAAATTTATTTTGACGGTCAAAAGATTGAATTTCTAAATTCATTTAAATATCTTGGCATAATACTTCAAATGACAGGGCTCTCTTTTTCTAAACATATAACAGAAAGATGTAAGAATGCTATCACCATTATGTACACTATCTCAGGTCTGTCTGGTGTATATATCCGTCAAAACAGGGCTCAAACTATTCAATTTAAAAGTCGCCCCTGTGGCTACTTATGGTATTGAAATTGTATGGCCTCATTTATCTGTATCCGATTTTGATAAATTAGAATCAGTAAAAGCTATGTTTGTTAAAAGACTACTGTGTCTGTCAAAATTTACCGAAACTAGACTGGCCTATAAACTGATAGATTCCAATTATTATTTTATTATAGAAATCAAAGAAATGTTTAAACTTCCAACGACAGATCAATATTCCAATTTTATAGCTGTCAGGAATCAAAAAGCTCAGGATATTAATCCTGAGTTTTACAGCACTGATGCTATGACATGTAAACATTGGTGTCTGCCCCAATTGGATAGATCCAATGTTAGAAATGTCTTAACTCGCCAGGCTGTTCACGGCTTCCACCATCTAATTTGTAAATCTTCTGGTTATCATAAAGCTGAACAATCTTGTGTATGTAAATTATGTAATGAATATTGTAGCCAATATCATTTAAATATCTGTAAATCTAGAATTAAGCCTATCAGCGATTATGCCAGGGGAGATTTCATATAGTCTATAGATTTTGAATAGCAATGAAGCAATAAGTTTTTCATTCTATCTATTTTCTATGTCATATTTTGTTTTATATATGTGATTATATATATATGATATATTATGATGTAACAGGCTGTTAGTATCATCTGTTATTTTATTTTATATTGTTTTATTATCATTTTCTATTGTTCTATTATTCTGTAACTATTATATATGTTTTGTATGTATGTTTTATGTGTTCTATTGTAATGTTTTTCTATAATGTATGTTTCTAGTGCTGTTAATATGTACACTTTCTGTGTTTAATAAAAGACTAATAATAATATTTAAATTTAAAATATGCGATTATGCGAATGAATATACGAGCGGTCATTATATTCAGGCGCGCGGTGGGCGATGAGGGCGATCGCCCCCCCCCCCCCCCAAAGTTCCCAAAATATACATTCAATGTGTTACCCCCCCCCCATCCTCGTACTCAAAATTTTAACATTGCGGAATAGGGCAATGCGAGCTGGATCCGCCCCTGATTATATTTAGAAATTAGATTATTTAGATTTTAAGCTTTTTACTATTTTATTAATTTATAATTTATAGCATTTCATTTACGCATTTATATAGCCATTTACTAAAGAAATGTATAATTTTTATTTATTTTAATATTTGTAATGCGAATTTGATCCCAAGCTATAATATATTGGAGGATTTTCGTTGGCTATTTTTTAGCTCGCATCAGGTTGGGCTGTGCAGGTTCCAACTTGCTGCTAGTGGAATTTGTTTGCTTTATAGCTGCTATAGTGCTTACCAACCTCGTAATATCATCATGTGTTTATTAGGGTTCAAAACTCTCTATTATTTTTGTCATGAAATTTGCAATCAAATTTGTAATTTAAAACATGAAAACTAAACAAACGTAACGCAGTTTAAAGCACTTTAAACATCTTTTATTTTATGGCCCTTTACTTTAATTTTCAATATTTTGTAAACAAATTAAAAAGCACCAATATTTAAAAATTGTTAAAATTTTAAAAACGTACAGTATTCCTGCATCATTTCGTCCGCTACATTCGACAATTTTACTATTCGACGTCTACATCAAGCACGTGCAGTGATTCTGCGGGATTTGGTCTTGCATTTTTTTGCAAGCTAGTCTGTTGAAATTTTAATAGAGTTGAGTTTAAAATTATACTTGTTTCGTTATTATATTATACAAGTTATTTAAATATTAATGAATAAAAACTAAAAACTGTATTCCGATTGAATCCGATATCCAATTTGAATCCGAAATCCGTTTTGAATCTAAAATCCGCTTCAAATTCAGAATCCGAAATCCGATTCAAATTCGGAATCCGATTCAAATTCGGAATCCGAAATCCGATTCAAATTCGGAATCCGTTTCAAATTCGGAATCCGAAATCCGATTTGAATCCGATATCCGTTCGTAAAGATCGGATTTTGAATCCGCTTTCCAATAGGAATCCGAAAAACGGATTTTCGGATTTCGGATTTTTTAAAATCCGGAATTCGGATATCAAAAAAAGCGGATTTCAACAGCACTAATAAATACATAATAAGAAAAATATGAATACATAACCCAAACGGTGGTACGAAAAAGGTATAAAACCCATGCATAAATAATAGATCAAAAATTGCAAAATATATTGCAAAAATCCTGGCTAAGGCCACATCAATAGCATTATAGCTGCTGAGGCAAAAAGCCATGGTATCATGGCCGCCGAGAGCAATATTTTGTATTGTTTTGGCCTCACACGCCATATGGTAAGATGGCAAACATTATATTGTTTTACCACCCACTTCCTCCTCACAACCTTGCCTCACTGACGATAGTGCCCCCACCTATCTATAGTATAGAAAATCCTTGATATAGTGGCTTCAAGTCAGCTTATTTTGTGGTGTTCCCACCGTCCTATCTAAACCTATGTAAAAAGAAAATGTGAATTTGTTTTTTCACTAAAATGAAGATATTTTAGGAAAAATTCTATTCAGTCCAAACTGAAAAAATATAGTGGATGATTTAAAATTTAGATTTTATACTTAATTTGTTGAGAAAAAAAAGTTAAAAAAAAAAACAACATTTTGCTTCATTTTCAAGTGCAAGATGGACCTTACAGTTAGTGACACAAATGAGCATCACACTCACTTAAAGCCTCTATTCTGCAATTAAAACAAAAAAAAATCTCACCCTCTTTGTCCAAAGTATTTTCCTCAACATATACCAATACAAAATACCCCTGACATGAAGTAAAGTGTGTGTGTTTTTTTTTAACTTTTTTCGGTCATAAATGAAGTAGAAAAACTAAATCTTTCACAACCTACAAAAATTTTCGTTTTGGACTGAAATTCCTTGAAGGAATTTCTTCCCTAAAATGTCTTCTTACGTTAGTGAAATACAGTAACATTTTTTTTTTTTTTTTTACTTTTTACATAAGTTTAGATAAGACTCTGGGAACACCGATAAATCAGCTGACTTAAAGCTTCTATTCTGCAACTAAGGGTAAGATAACGCCACCAATGTAAAAAAAAAAAAATCTCTCACACAAAAATGATGAATAAAATTTAAAATGTTCTCCTCTACACCCCCTATCAGTAGCTAAAATATCAGGTATACAAATACGATCTAGTTTTTAAGTTATAAATTTTTTAAGTTCACTTCTTCTCATGGAGAAATGGAACTTCCATGTTAAAGTAGTCAACTTTAAAAATTCATAACTCAAAAACTAGCTCGTTTTTGTATACCTGATATTTTACCTACTGACAGGGGGTGTAGAGGAGAACATTTTAAATTTTTTTCATAATTTTCGTGTAAGGGATTTTTTTTTAATATTGGTGGCGTTATATTACCCTTAAACGAAAAAAAAATCTCACCCTCGTCCATTGTATTTTCCTCAACCAATACAAACTCCCTGACATGCCGCAGGTGAAGAAGTCCATGAAGGAGAACCGAGGGGACTCCACCCTCCAGAGGGTTCTGCACGCTCGGCAGCTGGGGCTCAAGTTGATCGCAAACGTCACCTACGGATACACGGCTGCTAACTTCTCGGGAAGAATGCCGTGCGCTGAGGTGAGTGCTTTGTGGCGCAAGTTTGAACATAATGGGGAATTATGGTTGTAAAGGTTAAACAAGACAAAGTATTGGAACCTGTATATCATGTATTTATTTATTCATTTGTTTTATATCCTGAATTAATGAAAACAAAATTTTACAACCCGAAAAATACAGTAACAAAAATTAGATAAAATCGTAAGCTATAAAAATTATTTAATCACCAATATTAAGTAATTAAGGCTTCTATTCAGTAATTAGTAGAATTTTAAATAATTTTGCAAAGAAGAAGACATCATAGAAGGTTCAGTAGCCAGTCCAATGGAACCAGCTTATCGTCAGGAGTCTATTGAACTGGCTACTGAACCTTCTATGATGACTCTTTCTTTGTTATCCATGGAAGGAATTGTCATAGAAGGTTTTGTAGCCCGTCCAATGGAACCAGTTCGTCGTCAGGGGTCTATTGAACTGGCTACTGAACCTTCTACATTAACTCCTTCCATGTTAAACCAGATATCTCTCCCAGGTTGCAGACAGCGTAGTGAGCAAGGGCAGAGAGACGCTAGACCGTGCCATCCGGCTCGTCAAGTCCCGAGTGGGGGACTGGGGAGCTGAGGTGGTGTACGGTGACACGGACTCGATGTTTGTGTTGGTGCGCGGCAGGACTCGCCAGCAAGCGTTCAAAATCGGAGCTGAGATCGCAGAGGCGGTCACTGCAGACAATCCCACCCCCGTCAAACTGAAGTTAGAGAAGGTGTACCAACCATGCATATTGCAGGTAACTAGGTGGGGAGATAGATGGCAATGGACAACCTGTATGACAAATTTTTTTATTGCAGAAAGGGATAGAGAGTACCAATAATGCTACTCTGAATTTTTTCCAACTTTTTTGTGACCCAGAACTATTTTTAAATAATTATTAAAAGTTCTGTAAGTTATGTTGGCACCCCTGAATCCTTAATAAAAAGGATAAGACCGAGACGCCTATTGACGCCTCCAGGGAGCATGGCCGCACTTTTAATAATTACTTAAAAATAGTTAATGGACTTAAAAAAAATTTAAAAGCATAATTTGGTACCCTTCATTCATTTCTGCAATAAAATATTTTCATTTGGGTTGTCCAATGTGGGAGGGGGTGAGGGGGGGAATATGTACATTTTTGTGTGTGGTTGTGTGGTTCCCCACGCTTTGGACATCACTTTGGTTTATTGATAAAAAGCAGAGGTGTCCATTCTGACGTAAGTTATCCACGGTTCCCTCAGTCTCACTTCAGTAAATTCTCGGACGCATAACAGGCTGTGGCCACTATCCTTTCCCGTGCAAATCTTGTAGCATTTAAGGAGGGCAGGTTCCGAGATTTCAATCAACTGAGGTCAATCTTTAATAATTTAATATTAATATTTTGTAAACTTCCTTCTGTGGCAAAATACTTTTTGTTCAACAATTATATATTCTTCAATAAAATTTTCTACCTTTCATCCTTTACATTTTATTTTTTTGAATGAAAAAAGAAAATAATGACATTCCATAGTTTTGTGTCCCACACCACACTAATTTAATAATATTGTTGATTCAGGTGGGTATTTCTTGATACAAAACAGAAAAATAAAGTGGTTGGTTGGTTGGTTGGTTGGTTGGTTGGTTGGTTGGTTGGTTACCAACGGCAGAAATTATTTTCTAACATTGTTCACAGTGCTCTCTGGGGCTCCTAATACCCAGTCTGCACGCCAGACAATGAAGTACCGTTTCTCAGTGGGGCACGTATGTTGTTTGCACAACATTCCGCGGTCTTAATCACCTCAGTGGAGTATAGACAGCCGTAAGCTGCCTTCCTCCTACCAACTCTTTCATCTAGTAGCCAGTCACAACCATCCCAAGTCGCGAAAAGTCTGTCGTGTTCGGGATTTGAACCGGGGACCTCTCGGACGAGAGTCAAGTGTACTAACCACTACACCAAAGAACTGAAAAACAAAGTAAAACAGATTGAATATCCCACTCTCAGGAAGTTTGTTCCACAGACGAAGAAACGCTACGTTGGTTACATGTACGAGAGTGCAGATCAAGAGACTCCCACTTACGAGGCCAAGGGGATAGAGACCGTGAGGAGGGACGGCTGTCCGGCAGTAGCCAAGGTAACCTTAAAAAAAAAAACTCCCCTTACCTACCACTCTGTGAGAATACATTTCCCTGTCTGATTTGCTGCAAAGGTCTGCAGATTTGACATTTCGGACCACGTATGCAGTTTAGGTTCAGTAGCCAGTTCAATAGACTCCTGACGACGAGCTGGTTCCATTGAACTGGCTACTGAACCTTCTATGACAATGGGGATTCTCCTACATTTATTTTAATTTTTTTTCAGATGCTCAATGTCTTGAAACTAAATGTCCCAAAGCAAAAAAGTTTTAGTTTTCAAAATTGGAGACATGGGAATTTTTTAAAAATCTTCCTTCTTTTGAATTTAGCGCCAGAACGTGACGTAGAAACTGCCTAGCAGAAGCCATCAAGCCAATGCTAAATGATCGGACGCGTAAAGTGGGCGGAGCCGGGGAGGAGGAGCGAAAAATCCTCTGCGATGCTAGCGCCATCCATCAAAAGGCTCCTACGCGGGGGGCGGGGCCGACTTTGCTTTGAATTGAAGGGAGAGGAGCATGCGCAGAGTAGCGAGATGCGCAAAGTTGTTCCTATCTGTGATTGGTTTAAAATTTCTATTATATGACGTCATCAACATTTCGATTGTGTTTTTCTGCGGGATCCTTCTCACAGAGGCGCTGGACGCAACCGACGCCACAAACCGACGCCACCAACCGCCACCTTCAAACGCGTCCGGCTTGCGCCTGTGAAGTTGCACCCCCCTGCTGCCTAGCAGGCGAAATTTTCCTGCAATAAATTTACATTTTCTATTATCACTCTTAAAGTAAACTGATATATATTAGGGACAAAACTATTGATACTAGGGTAGAAAAACCCGCTGATTTTGATCGTGTTGCTAAAATATATAGCCAATCACTCCTTGACGCTCAAACTATGATATCAGGCAGTTGTTGTGTGTTAACTAGGGAGTTTCTACGTCACAATTTTCAGGTTTTTGGGCAGGTTGCATACTTTGCCCCTATTCTAATAATCCCTTCAGAGTCCCCAAATTTGAGTTAAAAAAGTTGAAACTTAAGTCAAACTTATTGTTAATATGTACCCTATCATAATATAGTAGTTAAATTAAAATTTGAGTTGTAAGAGAATTCCCCATTCCTTCCATGGATAACAAAGAAAGAGTCATCATAGAAGGTTAAATTCTTCTCTGTCTGTCCCCAGATGTTGGAGAAGTGTCTACGTCTGTTGTTTGAGAGTCAGGATGTCAGTTTGGTAAAGCAGTACGTCACCAGGCAGTTCCAAAAACTTCTGCTAGGGCGCACCACTCTCCAGGATCTGGTCTTCGCTAAGGAGTTCCGAGGATTCTCAGGCTACAAACCTGGAGCCTGCGTGCCAGCTCTCGAGCTAACAAGGTGTGAACCAAAACACAATTTTTATTTATTTATTATACTTTCCTCATGTTACATAATATAAGAAGTAACACAGTCCTATATACAGAACAAAACGCAACGTGGAGTTACATAATGGCATCCCTTTTAACAATTAAGTATAAGGTTACGCCACCAATGTTAAAAAAAAAATCCGTCACACAAAAATTCTGAAAAAAATTTAAAATGTTCTCCTCTATGCCCCTATCAGTAGCTAATTTATCTTGGAGAAATGAAACTTCCATGTTAAATTACTCAACTTTAAAAATTCATAACTCTAAAACTAGATCGTATTTGTAAACCTGATATTTTAGCTACTGGTAGAGGGTGTAGAGGAGAACATTTTAAAAAAATTTCATGATTTTTGTGTAAGTTTTTTTTTTTTTTTTTTAACATTGTTGGCGTTATCTTACCCTTAAATAATATGAAAGGAAAACATAACAATGACTCTTAATAACAAATGTAAATAAAATATCACTTTTAAAACACAGTCAAAATTTTATACATTTACAATACTTGACTAACCAAATAAGCATTTAACTTGGAATAAAACAAGGATATTATAGTAAAACTTTTTATTAAGAAACTTGTTGTTAAGTAAAACTTATTTTTTATTTATTAATATATTAGCTTACTACAGCATATTCTGCTATTGGTGTAAGCATTCAAACTTAACAACAGTATTAACAACAGTTGGAAGAATTGATAGGAAAGAAGGCGGCTGTGGCCTTGTGTTAGGAACTGCCCCGGCATTTGCCTGGGAGTGACTTGATTTTGAGTAAAGAAGATTTTAGTCCATTAACAAATAATTAACATTGCAGGTATAGGAAAAACTTGATATAAGGTAATACTTCTATATAACATACATACATAACATGACGCCATATCCCTTTACGGGGTAAGCCAGCAGCATTATTACCTCGGCCGTCTACAAATTGCCCTCCAAAGCACTCGATTCTTGCATACTCCACTTGCTTCAGAAATACTCATAACACTCTTTTGCCTTCTGCACTCTCTATTACACTGTGTACTTTTAACACTCCTGTTCTTCAAACATTCTGCAATCACATCCAACCAAACTTTTTTGGTCTACCTAATCCTTTCATGCCTTGTACACTACCTTTAAACACCTGTTTTGCAATTCGTTCATCACCCATTCTCTCAACATGTCCAAACCAACGTAGCGTACTTCGTTCATACTTGTCAATTACGCTTTCTTTCACTCCACACTCATTCATCACCCATGTGTTTCTCACTCTATCCATCCTAGTTTTACCACACATATATAAGGTAAACCTAAATTCTAGGGTTGACTATGTATAACAAGTTTTTACTGTATTTCATCCCCAATGGCATAGTGTGAATCCTTGCTATGTACAGTTCTTAAATACAGGCCTCAAATTACAAATTAGACAGACATTAAGTGTTGCTCGAGTTTATAATCAACATTCGTATTATTTTTACCTGCGCGCGGTGCGACCATCCGAAGTCGCGCTGTAAAGAAAGTCCTTGCTGACGTCACAACTCACAGCTAGCACCGATTAGCATTGAGTTGTGACGTCATCAAGAACTTCGTGACGTCATCAAGGACTAAATTTCTTACTTTGAACTGCGACTTCGCACGGAGGCATCACGCGTGAAAAAAAATTATGTGAATGTTGATTATATACTCTAAACCCACTTGGTGACTGTCTAATTTGTATTTTGAGGCCTGCATGCCTTTAAATTTAATAATTGAAATTCATAGGTAAGATTATAATGCATATATTCCAATTTTTAACTTTAAAAACTGTACAATAGCCGTCACATTTAAAATCCTCATGGTCGTGTTTGTAACGCTCTCAGTCATTGGTAGTTTGTTTGTTACGAAGGACATCATTGGTCGAGCTGAATGACTCCTGAGCGTTTCCGACCATGAGCCAGTTAAATGTGACGGCCACTGTATAGAGACTTATATTCTTTATCATAGCATCCGTACTTCAGTCTTCAATGGATTATTTTAAATTTTGATTCAAGCAGTTAAACTCAACTACAGAATTTTTTATCATAGCTATTCCATGGTTAAAAAAATATAAATTTAACAAATATAAAAATAAAAACTACTTTTGTTACTTTCTTGCAGTAGCTACAAAAGAGGAATTTATAATAAGAAAATAGTGAAAAACAATTTCATTGGAAGTCCGTTTGTTGTGTTTCATAGACAAATATCACCCTCGTGTCTAAATGTTTTTTTTTTTTTTTTTTTTTTTTTTTTTTTTTTTTTTCCAAATTAAGGATAAGGTAACACGAAACAGCTGATTTTGTGGTCCCATTTGATTAACATGTAAATCTTAGCAACCTCATAAAAATTCTGAATTTCTTTTTATAGATTGACCTTGGGCGTATTCGAGAATAAATCTGTCTTCTCCGACAGATAAGTCACAGATAAAGGAAGTGACGTCACACACTCAGTCCGTCAGATATTTTAAAAAACACTTTTTCTAAACCGATAGACACGCCCATGATAGTTGGCTCCGCCCCCACAGATGTTTGGCGAGTTATTTTGTTTAGTACCCATAAAAATGGATGGATTAATTAAATTATTGTTGCTGCAGCGGTTTTAATTGCTTACGACAGTTTCTGTGCTGATTATTTGTGTGAAGAAAAAGATAATCAGCTCCCAAACTCCCGCGATTACGCTTTTCGACTCTTACAATTAGTTGTATATTTCCTCCCGTGGCGCTCTTTCCACTCTTCTCGTTTATCGCTGCCGCCGCAGCGAGAAGCGGGAGGACTCTTGCTGATGGCGCGCTCTGGTGGTAGAAAGGCGGGCGTGACGACTTCCGCCAGATCTGGACTCGCAGATTTTCTTTAAAAACACGGATAAGTTTCTCCGACATATCGGAACAACTTCTTGAATACGCCCCTTAGCACCAAGAAGTTGTAAAAAAATAATTTTATTAAGTTTTCAGTCAAAATTCAATTCAAATTCAAAAAATTCAAAATTCTTTTATTAATTCCATTAGTTCCTACAATCATATTTTCATATACATGATACATGTTGAGGTTTATAGGACAAGTCAATCTAAAGCTAAGAAATAGAGTCATTTAACATTACTTGAAGTCATTCATGGTCCATGTAGTTTTGTGTACACTATAAAAACACTTATTTACTAGCCACTTTTTAACACTCACTTTAAAAACATTTAAATTTTCGATGCACTTCACATCATTAGGCAGCTTATTATACAAAGACAAGCAACTCAAAAAGGGTCCCTTTTTATACATATTCATTTTACAATAAATTGGAGTTATTACATTTTTTAGGTTTCTGGTGTTATGATTATGATGCACTTCATGTTGTTTAAAATCTGACATATTTCTCTTTACAAACATTACACTTTCCAGAATGAATATACAAGGTAGTGTTAAAATACCTTGCTCTTTAAATATTTTTACACAAGAACCTCTCTTTTTCATAAAAAACATGAGACGGATTACCTTCAGTACAGGGCTTTCCCATGGAGAGATAAACTAAGAAATTAATGAATAAAAATTGGATTGTCCGATTGTTTTGAAATTTTTTCTGCAACTTCTTGGTGCTAAGGACCAAAATCTAAATTTTTATGAGGCTGCTAAGGTTTACATGTTTATTTATTTATTTATTTATTTATTTATTTATTTATTTATTTATTTATTTATTTATTAATCATATCACTACAGCATTTTATACCATTAATGTGATGTGTCAAACTTAAACTTAATCAAATGAGACTACAAAATCAGCTGATTCGTGTTATATTACCCTTAAGTCTTTCAATTAATTAAAGACCTATTTTTATAAGAAATTACTATATATGTAGAAATAAAAAAGTCAAGTGAAAAGCTACAGAATATTGACAATGGACAACCTGCATAAAAAATTTTTATTTTAAAATTGAGTAGATGGTACCAAGTTATGTTACAATGATTTTTTTCAGCTTTTTTTAGAGTCATAGAAAAATAGCATTTTTAAAAAATATTGAAAGTTCTGCAAACTCTGTTGGGCCCCCTTGGATCCTTAATAAAAATTATGGGGCCTAGACATCTATTGACGCCTCCACCCACGTCTAAATCTGGACTGGTCTGAGCTGATTGAGGTAGTTCAAATCAGCTCATGCAGTTCAAATGAGCTAATATTCTGGACTGTTTTGAACAGCGAAGTTCAAATCAGTTCAAAACAGTTTTTAACCATTCTGAGCTGTTTCCTGCTCAAAATTGCTGCAGTTCAATGCAGTTTGAATTAGTTCATATCAGCTCATAACCTTTCTGCAGCTCAAAGTAGCTTCAGCTAGCTCAAACTAGTCCTGTAGTCCAGGACAGTCCACCGCAGCTCAGAAAGTCCAGTTTAGTTCAAATTAGTCCATTTAAGCTCAGACGGCCACTGTAGTCCAGGACTGTCCACCGCAGCTCAGACAAGCCAGTTTAGCTCAAACAAGTTCAGCGGCAGTCCAATGCAGCTCAGACCGTCCAGTCTAGTTCATATTAGTCCATTGAAGCTCAGACAGTCCACTGCAGTCCAGGACTGTCCACCGCAGCTCAGACAGTCCAGTTTAGCTCAAACCAGTTTAGCGGCAGTCCAATGCAGCTCAGACAGTCCAGTCTAGTTCAAATTAGTTTATAAAAGCTCAGACATTCCACTGCAGCTCAGACAGTCCCGTTTAGTTCAAATTAGTCCATTTAAGCTCAGACGGCCACTGTAGTCCAGGACTGTCCACCGCAGCTCAGACAAGCCAGTTTAGCTCAAACCAATTCAGCGGCAGTCCAATGAAGCTCAGACAGTCCAGGACAGTCCATCGCAGCTCGGACAGTCCAGTCTAGTTCAAATTAGTCCATTGAAGCTCAGACAGTCCACTGTAGTCCAGGACAGTCCACCGCAGCTCAGACAGGCCAGTTTAGCTCAAACCAGTTCAGCGGCAGTCCAATGAAGCTCAGAAAGTCCAGGACAGTCCATCGCAGCTCAGACAGTCCAGTCTAGTTCAAATTAGTCCATTGAAGCTCAGACAGTCCACTGCAGTCCAGGACAGTCCACCGCAGCTCAGACAGGCCAGTCTAGTTCAAATTAGTCCATTGCAGCTCAGACAGTCCACTGTAGTCCAGGACAGTCCACCGCAGCTCAGACAGGCCAGTTTAGCTCAAACCAGTTCAGCGGCAATGGAATGAAGCTCAGACAGTCCAGTCTAGTTCAAATTAGTCCATTGAAGCTCAGACAGTCCACTGCAGTCCAGGACAGTCCACCGCAGCTCAGACAGTCCAGTCTAGTTCAAATTAGTCCATTGCAGCTCAGACAGTCTAGTCTAGTTCAAATTAGTCCACTGCAGCTCAGACAGTCCACTGTAGTCCAGGACAGTCCACCGCAGCTCAGACAGGCCAGTTTAGCTCAAACCAGTTCAGCGGCAGTCCAATGAAGCTCAGACAGTCCAGGACGGTCCATCGCAGCTCAGACAGTCCAGTCTAGTTCAAATTAGTCCACTGCAGCTCAGACAGTCCACTGTAGTCCAGGACAGTCCACCGCAGCTCAGACAGGCCAGTTTAGCTCAAACCAGTTCAGCGGCAGTCCAATGAAGCTTAGACAGTCCAGGACAGTCCATCGCAGCTCAGACAGTCCAGTCTAGTTCAAATTAGTCCATTGAAGCTCAGACAGTCCACTGTAGTCCAGAACAGCCACCGCAGCTCTGACAGGCCAGTTTAGCTCAAACCAGTTCACCGGCAGTCCAATGGAGCTCAGACAGTCCAGGACAGTCCATCGCAGCTCAGACAGTCCAGTCTAGTTCAAATTAGTCCATTGAAGCTCAGACAGTCCACTGCAGTCCAGGACAGTCCACCGCAGCTCAGACAGTCCAGTTTAGCTCAAAAACCAGTTCAGCGGAAGTCCAATGCAGCTGAGAGAGTCCAGTCTAGTTCAAATGAATTAATTGAAGCTCAGACAGTCCAGTTTAGATCAAATCAGTTCTGCGGCAGTCCAATGCAGCTCAGACAGTCCAGTCCAGTTCAAATTATTTAACTGCAATGATGAGAAGTTCAGACAGTCCACTGCAGTCCAGGACAGTCCACCGCAGCTCAGACAGCCCAGTCTAACTCATGTACCCTAGCTTCTCTGAGTTGCTAGCTTAATTAAACTAGTCCACACACACTATATATAATATAACGTATTTATTTATATTATATATAATATATATATATATATATAGCGGATATAACCGCAGTCTAAATTAATTAATTATTTCACAATTTTAATTATATTGCCATAGTTATATATGCTCACATGTACACTGTACACGGGATATATATTAATTATGTGATAAAAATTACATATAATTTTTTAATTAAAATAGTTTAAAATATTAATTGAATAAATTATTTTGAGTAAAAGTATTATATAATACTTAAACTTAAGATACTTATAATATAATATTTTGTACCCTATTAAGACTTTTATGTTAAGAAATAACGCACGTGCGTGTATTTTTTGAGCACTATATACTACTATATAGTTATCCTATATATTGACGTACGTACCGTTCTCCTCAATAAAATATAAAATATTATACATTATAATTAAGCTCCACATACCATTAACCGTATAATACACAAACATACTGTACAATCATAGCGTAGATATATAAAATATATATACATATATATATATATATATTATATTTATATTATACTGTATATGTACGTCTCTGTTCAAATATATAGGATCGAGGTTTTAGATTTATTAATTAATAAACCATTATTTGAAGATTTAGCGCTGTTGATTTAGCGCAGGTCTCTGATTGGTTGGATTTTTTTACATTAATGCACCGCGCGCTCCGCGCAGGATCCGCACTTCCGCTTCCGCAGCATTTGAAATCTTTACCGGCTTTTCAGCTGTTTTCTATTATTGTCGTGATTTCGGTGATTTCTTGTTTGGTATCATTAGTAGTCACAGATATTCTTATTTTTAAGTGGTTCCTTGGTGCTCTTAACCTATAATCATCTATGAAGGTAAGAATTTACGTACATAGAGTCTATACATTAAATATCAGGGTCAAAAGTTGATCGGAAAATTTTGTTCTGTTCTTGCCATGGGAGTTTGGCATATCTGTCCTAGGTTTAGGCTACCTACTGGAACTAGAAGTGACGTTCTTCAGCCCTGTTCCTCCTCTGTACGTGGAAAAATACAAAGGATAGTCCTAAAGGCTGAAATGTAAGAAAAATGGGCATAAGTTAAATTTTGGTCTATCAATATTTGCGATACCGGTAAGTGCCAATTTTATCACACATTTTTTACACAGTTTCTTTTCATTTTGACATTGTAATAGCAAAATTCAGCTGCATGTAGTACAGTATAATATATACATACAGTATGCATATACTCTATGTTTTTTTTATTGCCAGTAGAATTTTTACAACGTTTTCGATCCTTATAAATGAGTATATATACGCAAATGATCAACAGAATGATGGTGATAAAATCTATATATTATGTATGCATACAATACGTACTGTGTATATAATATAGGGCATATCATATACTTATGCATACAGTGCATAAAATTTCGTGTTGTTTATTTCATTATGCTGTTTTCACCAATAAGAATTAATTAAGCAATAATGTATATGCATACTTTATGCATATATTATAAGTACCGGTATTTATCCTGCAATGGATTATATCCCATGTTGTCCACCTACACCTATCATAATTAATAGGCATTCACATATATATCAGCTGCCAGCATGTTAGATTTTAGAAATTTATCTGTGAGCTAGCAAACTAATTAAATATATTCATTGTGTTTGCATACTGTATGTAGAATTAGATATTATTTTTTTTTTTTTAGTTTTTAGTACTGTATGCCTTGAGTTATAACTGTTATAATGAATAATATTATATGATACAAGTTAAGTGTTTAAAATAAAAGCGATCGTCAGTCCATATAATATTGAGCTCATGTGTATAATCTTATTTCAACTCTATGAGATCTCAGGTGAGATGTCTCACATTTCTCACCGAGTTCACCTGCATGGCCACAAAAATAGACAGCGTTGCCAAATGCGTGATGAGTGATCAAGCTATTCGACTTATAAATCATGCTCTATCTTTCATGCACTATAATAATAATTGTACAATTGGTACAGTACAAATATTGTACTGCATATTCACTAGGTTTGCATGGCATTTATTAATATAATTATCTATTGACGACGGATATTGTTATTTTTATGGGCGTTACCAACATAATCGTGTTAAATATTATTGTGTTTCCAGAGATAATTTAAAGTATGTTTACAGGTCCATTTTGGTCCATTGATAAAAAGTAAAGGTGTCCATCTTGACTGCAATATGTTCTATAGTAGAACCATCTTATGATCAGCGCTGTCACTTTGACGAAGCAAGCCGGCGGCTGCAGGCTGAATACCAGCTGCCGGCTTGCCTCGTCAAAGTGACAGCGCTGATCATAAAATGGTTCTACTATAGAACATATTGCAGTCAAGTTGGAATTTTTTTAGCTAGGCTGGACTATTCTGAACTAGAATGGACTGCCCTGGACTGCAGTACAGCTGCTACAGTGCTTTGGACTTTTTTGAGCTAGGCTGGTCTATTCTGAACTAGAATGGACTGCCCTGGACTGCAGTACAGCTGCTACAGTGCTTTGCACTTTTTTGAGCTAGGCTGGACTATTCTGAACTAGAATGGACTGCCCTGGACTGCAGTACAGCTGCTATTGTGCTTTGGAATTTTTGAGCTAGGCTGGACTATTCGGAACTAGAATGGACTGCCCTGGACTGCAGTACAGCTGCTACAGTGCTTTGGACTTTTTTTAGCTAGGCTGGACTATTCTGAACTAGAATGAACTGCCCTGGACTGCAGTACAGCTGCTACAGTGCTTTGGACTTTTTTGAGCTAGGCTGGACTAATCTGAACTAGAATGAACTGCCCTGGACTGCCGTACAGCTGCTATAGTGCTTTGGAATTTTTGAGCTAGGCTGGACTATTCTGAACTAGAATGGACTGCCCTGGACTGCAGTACAGCTGCTACAGTGCTTTGGACTTTTTTGAGCTAAGCTGGACTATTCTGAACTAGAATGAACTGCCCTGGACTGCAGTACAGCTGCTATTGTGCTTTTGACTTTTTTGAGCTAGGCTAGACTATTCTGAACTAGAACGGACTGCCCTGGACTGCAGTACAGCTGCTACAGTGCTTTGGACTTTTTTGAGCTAGGCTGGACTAATCTGAACTAGAATGGACTGCCCTGGACTGCAGTACAGCTGCTATAGTGCTTTGGACTTTTTGAGCTAGGCT
Organism: Siphlonurus alternatus; assembly: GCA_949825025.1. Lineage (NCBI taxonomy): Eukaryota > Metazoa > Arthropoda > Insecta > Ephemeroptera > Siphlonuridae > Siphlonurus > Siphlonurus alternatus. The sequence continues at coordinate 2,744,117 of OX463784.1, read as the reverse complement.
GGACTATTCTGAACTAGAATGGACTGTTGCATGTATAGCAGCAATGAACTAGTTTGAGCTATAATGGACTGCCTGAGTATCAACGTAAACGAGCTAGTTTGAGCTAGGCTGGACTGTTCTGAGCTGTATTGTTTGGACTGCTATGAGCTATTTACAACTGTGGCCAGTTCAAAATTGGTAGCTCAAACAGTTCAAAACCGGCCAATTTTATACTGTTTACAACTATCTGAACTAGCATAATTTTGAACTGATCTGAACTGCTGCAGTTCAGATGTAGTCCAGATTTAGACGTGGGCAGGGGGCATGGCCACATTCAATAATTATTTAAAAATAGTTTTGGGACTAAAAAAAAAAAAAATGCATAATGATACCTTGTATTCATTTCTAAAATAAAACAAATCATGCAAGTTATCCATTGCAAGCAAGATATTTGAATTTAATTTATCTTCCCAAGTATTCTTTTTCTACAATATGTATAGTGAGAAACACATGGGTGATGAATGAGTGTGGAGTGAAAGAAAGCGTAATTGACAAGTATGAACGAAGTACACTACGTTGGTTTGGACATGTTGAGAGAATGGGTGATGAACGAATTGCAAAACAGGTGTTTAAAGGTAGTGTACAAGGCATGAAAGAATTAGGTAGACCAAAAAAGGTTTGGTTGGATGTGATTGCAGAATGTTTGAAGAACAGGAGTGTTAAAAGTACACAGTGTAATAGAGAGTGCAGAAGGCAAAAGAGTGTTATGAGTATTTCTGAAGCAAGTGGAGTATGCATGAATCGAGTGCTTTGGAGGGCAATTTGTAGACGGCCCAGGTAATAATGCTGCTGGCTTACCCCGTAAAGGGATATGGCGTCATGTTATGTATTAGTCCCACCACAAGCATCAGTATAGATCAAAGTCTTGTGACTGTTGTTAGTAAACAAAGTATTAATTGTTGGGTAGTGTCTGTCGCGTGAAATAAGGAAAAAATGGGACGGTTCTTGATTAACATGTTAACTTGTGGAAAATTACCGTTAATTATGAAGTTGAAACGGTTGTCTAGCGCCAACAGTGCCATTACGTTCTCTGCTCTGGTGGCAAAATTAGGCACTACGTCATCCCATGTTTAACAAAGAAAAAGGCTTCATGTGACAGACATTATAAACAATGGTTTGTTACAACCATTGTGAGTAGATGACTTTGGTATAGATTACATCTTTAGTTACAAAACATCTCACACTTAACTTTCCCCAGACAATGGCTGAGGGTGGACCGACGAGCAGAGCCCCGTCGTGGAGAGAGGGTGCCGTACGTGGTGGTGAGTGGTGCGCCCGGACTGCCTTTGATCAGACTGGTGCGCTCCCCCCTGGACCTTCTGAAGGAACCCTCCTTGAGAATCAACGCGGAGTACTACATCACCAGGGCCATCGCACCCGCGCTAGACAGATGCTTGTCACTGCTGGGGGCCGACGTGAAACAGTGGTGAGTCAGTTGTGGATGGATGACAAAGAAAGAGTCATCATAAAAGGTTCAGTAGCCAGTTCAATAGACTCCTGACGACTAGCTAGTTCCATTGGACTGGCTACTTCACCTTCTATGACAATTCCTTCCATGGATAACAAAGAAAGTGTCATCATAGAAGGTTCAGTAGCCAGTTCAATAGACTCCTGAAAACGAGCTGGTTCCACTGGACTGGCTACTGAATATTCTATGACAATTCCTTCCATGGATATGTAACAGCTCTTTTTGCTGACTGTAACAGCTCTTTTTGCTGTACAATAGCTACTCAATTAGCTGGGGTTAGATTAACTCATACACGCAACTGTAACAGCTCTTTTTGCTGTACAATAGCTACTCAATTAGCTGGGGTTAGATTAACTCATACACGCGATTACCCTAAAATTATTTATTAAACTTCTATTACATACAGGCAACCGCGCCTGCCTAGCGGCAGACGCACGAGACGCTCGCGCGCTCGTGGCTGGCGTAGGAATGATTACTTGCAACTTTACTCTGCACTGCCTTGCTGGCTGACTGCAGAGTCTGCAAATTACTAAGCAAAGTCAACGAATGACCTTTGCTCCTTGAGGGGTACAAATAGGAGGTGACATTACTCCCCCTGCAGATTATATTTTGCCCTCAAAATATCAAAATTTATGAGAAATAACTCTATTGCAAACAAAATTCAGTAACCATTCCTCGCGCATTTAAAATAAATCCAACAATATTTATTTAGTAACTCTTGTTCTTCGTTCGACAATTGTTTTGGGACACACCACGGCTGCTTCCTTTTGCTGCCTGGTAGACCAAAATTTCCCTGAAACCAGAAAACAAAAGAGGCGGTATCTTGGTTTGACACAGTACAACATAATTGAATTTTTAGGTTTAACTTAAAAAAAACCTAGTAGTACAGCACACGCACGCAACTTGACATCAACAATTGCAAATTATACACATTTCTATCCAAAAATAAATCTTTGCAAGCATTTTATTCACTGCGGTTCATTGACCTCTCTAAATAGCTGCATGCACTTGCCCCTTACACTGCACTTCTCAATGTCACCGAATAAAGTTCACACAAAGTCGCGTACAGGAAACAACCTTGCACTTTACAACGGATGTACACCCAAGAAGTAATACACAATTACTTTATCCAGAAATATTAATACAGAATTATTAAAAAAGAATTATTTTAAAATTATTAAAACCCACATTGAAATTTATTGGATTACACAATTAAATGGTTGACTTACAAGTAGTTTACCATTATGCTTTGTAACATTACACTTGATTTATTCTTTGCCTTATTTTTTTATTGATTGTTATTGATTTACTGTTACTGTATTTTTCTTTAATCCAACTTTGCAATATATTGTTTATATTATATATTCAAATCAGGTCTATTGAATTAATACTTTACATAGTTGTTACAAGTCTCATTGCATTTTGCAAAATTTTTAAATCATATATTATGGCAGCTTTTGGTTGAAATTTAATTCGCGCAAATTATTAATATTTTTACCCATTAGTTACACAACTCTGACATACTTATTTAATCTGGACTGGGCAGATCAGCGAACATACAAAAGCAAGTTTGCAAACACTATGTGTAAAATTACACTTCCCGCTACGCAAAATGTTTAAATCAATATTCATGATTACTCTTTTGTCCCGCAGCCTGTACCTTTATTTATTATAAATCTAAGTTTACACCGCCTTTATAACTGTCTGACTCGTATATTACATTAAAATTATTGCTTTTAATCACCCTCTGCCGGCATATAATATATTTAATACACTGCATGGTAAATATGATTTTTACACCAAAGCTTTTAAATTTACCATAGTTTGAGAACCATTTAAAATTTAAAAATACGTTTGAAGGAACAAAATTATCAATTCTAGTGAAATATTTTCTTTTTTAATACGCAGGTATTTTTACCCTTTGTTGGTAATTAATGGTATAAATGAGCATTTGACTTGGGCTATTTGAACAGTTTACAAATTAACATGGAGAACTGAGAACATGAATCCATACGATCTCATGAATTTACCATTTCTGCTATAAATTAGGCTGACATTTGCATCATAACATTTTCAATACTTGAACTTTTTATGATATTCCTAAACACACATACCTTATAAATGAACTTTTTTAATATTTGCACAAATATTTTAGTAAATCAAAATTTTGTTTTTAGTGCACAAGTTATACATAGGAACTTTTTATAATGCAACTCACTCAGCTGGCTACGTCTTAATATGACGTTTTTATTCATATTATTGGCCTTTCGCACACATTGGAATTATTGAAGATAGTTATTTAACCGTACATATTTACATCATCGTGTACTTATAATTGCAGTATTATTCACGTGTAATATTCATTTTACTTTTTACTGGCCAGATTACACGTGTCCATAGACATAAAATATTAACTTATACACTGCTTTTACTGCATTCGCGTGCTTTAATTTATTTGAGGTGACCTCTAGGAAACATCTCACCTGTATCCCCTTGAGGATTAGACATAGACTAAGTAGCATCAGCGCAATATGTTGGCGAGTGCCCTATGGGGTCGCGAATCCCAAAGCATCAACACTTGCATATGCTGAACATTTGGCTAGAGAAAATCCTTGGCGAAAGATAATCATCAAACGCTTTTTACTACTGCCATGTTTTACAAGTTTATGTTCTTCTAGCTGTCCCTTGCATGCCTTATATTCTCTACCCTTCATGGGGAGTAAGCTTAATTGTCACCTTTCGGACAAATTACTGCGAAGCGCTAATTTACTTTACATTTTGCTTCAGAACAAACAAAATAAAGCGCATTGGCTTACCTCACGTTTCAACTGACGTGTTATATTGCGCTCCTACACCGTGCTTACATTTCACAGTGACGTATTATATTTCAATACTTGGGCATGCTTTTTCACTATGCGTATGTGCGTGCTTTATAATTCCATTATTTATTATTACTGAGTTGCAATCTCAAACTGTACAGTTCCTGTCAATAAAAATGACTTTTAATGTTGCTCCAAAAATTATATTTGTGTAATTAATTGTGCAAACTATGATGGCTCTGACTCCTGACTTGCAATTATTTATATACTTTACAATAATTTAATACAACTTTAAACAAAATTATCGCATCGTTAATGAAATTAAATTCGATGCATGAGAGAAGTACTACTTTTAAGCAAAATTTATTAGCATACCCACAGCAAAAAAAAAACATAACTAATATATATATTTTCTTGTTAAAAATTTTAACAAGTGGCTATGCATCACAGAAACATCACGGTTAATACCCTTAAATCACTAACCGGTAATGCAAAAATATTACTACAATTTCTTTGTCTAAAATCCATTTAATTTTAAGTATGGATTATTTACTGCTTAAAACCATAAATTAAGAAACTCAGTCTGTCTAGAGATCCATACAATAACCTTTGCAGTGTATACCTACAGTTAGCGGTACACGTACTCCTTCCATTAGGACTTCATTACATATCTAGCTTTGACTTTTAACAGTAACAATTTTTATTAGCTCAAAATAATGACATTTAACTTAAGAAATTTGCATCAATTAAAACTATAATCGAACTTGTGGTAAAATAGTCCGAATAACTATGCCTTACAAACAAAATATTTTTGCAGCAATGAATTATTGAGAATAATTTTCTATTTGTTACTTTTATTTTAAAGGACTCTCTCTTTATAACCACTTATAGAGACACAAAATTAATGACATTAGATATATTTATTTCACTCCAATTACTACATTTTCCTTTTAAACAACTTCATATAAGATTATACTGTTCAAATATTTTAACAATAATTTTGGCTGTGAATATGCTTACAATGTTAATATGCAACTTGACACGCATGAAGTTTCAGCAGTAGCTATATTGTTTCCCTCATTAAAAATTAACAAAAATACTTTTTAATTTCTATTATTTTATATACTTTACGTTGCAAAATAATAACCATCAATTAGAGCAAATATTAAAGATAACAGCCCATATTAATAAATCTTTCATGTGCAATATATATGGTATGTGTAAAACGCTTAGCCTTTCTTTAGATTTCTCAGCTAGTTAATTACAATAATTATATTTTCTTGGGAACACGCGCTTTTATAAAAATCTGCAGTTTGTTCAAATAATTTTTTTATATATCTTTTCAAATTACGTTAAAATTATTATTCGTTATACACATTCCGAATATTCAATAAGTTCTTGCAATTTTAATTACAATTAAAAATTCCTTAAGTCCTTTAACAATTTAATTCATTATTTTTACTTTTATTTTTTATAAAAATACTTGATCCTTACAAGAAAAATTCGGGCTTAAATAAAAATTACAACATCGATATTATATCAAGAAACATACTATTCTTATTATGTGAACAAACGCAGTCGTACGTGCTGTACTTTACAACTTTGTATTTAAAAAAAAACAAAGAAAAATGTGTCAAACCTACCTCTTTTGCGTTCCTCTGACGTGGCCCGGTGGTTGCTTTGTCTGTTTCTCACAGTCATTTGATGCTCATCTCGGCTCCAAAAACGGTCAGTCCTTGATAAAATACGCTGCACGGCTCCTGGGGTCGTAAAAACTCTTGCACGACGTGGTCTGCAAGCCCTCTTGATGGGGGATGTCTTCTGCGAAGAACTAACTGAACCTCGAAGTCCCCGTAGTATACGCAGTTTTTTTCACGTGCTTGAAGTGTACTGTTGATATGCTCAATAAAATATTAGCCGTGGAATTTTAAAATTACTTAACTCGCCGACTCTTCACTTTTTTCTTGATAGAAACTTAACACTTTTCCACGCCAGAGTCATGTGAACGAAGAACTACTTATTCCCGTAGATTAGTAGAATATTATGTTAAAATAAAATGATCATTTTTTCAACCCCATTATTTTTAACTATTAAAAAGTAGCTTTAAATAATTATGAGCTCGGATGCCATTATATGAAAACCATGGCATCCCACTTCTGACACCAACTGTAACAGCTCTTTTTGCTGTACAATAGCTACTCAATTAGCTGGGGTTAGATTAACTCATACACGCAACTGTAACAGCTCTTTTTGCTGTACAATAGCTACTCAATTAGCTGGGGTTAGATTAACTCATACACGCGATTACCCTAAAATTATTTATTAAACTTCTATTACATACAGGCAACCGCGCCTGCCTAGCGGCAGACGCACGAGACGCTCGCGCGCTCGTGGCTGGCGTAGGAATGATTACTTGCAACTTTACTCTGCACTGCCTTGCTGGCTGACTGCAGAGTCTGCAAATTACTAAGCAAAGTCAACGAATGACCTTTGCTCCTTGAGGGGTACAAATAGGAAGTGACAGATAACAAAGAAAGAATCATCCTAGAAGGTTCAGTAGCCAGTCCAATAGAGGCTTCAAGTCAGCTGATTTTTCATTGCTCCCACCCCCCTATCCAAACCTATGTAAAAAAAAAAAAAAAAAAAAAAAAAAAACTTGAAATTGCTTTTTGGCATTAATAAATATTTTACAGGAAATTGATTCATTATCAAAAGACCCCTAAATGGAAGGTAGGAGATGTTTTCAAATTAATAGCTTTAAGGGTAAGATAACACGAAACATCGATTTTGTTGTAGTCCCATTTGATTAATATGTATATCTTAGCAACTTCATTATAATAATTCTGAATTTTTCTGAGAGATAGTTCTTAGCACCAACAAAATATAGAAAAAAAATTCAAAACAATCTGACGATCCAATTTTTTTAAATTAATTTCTTAGTTTAGGTCTCCATGGGAAAGCCCTATACTGAAAATTTAAAAAATTTGGATCGTCCGATTGTTTTAAAAAAATTTCCACATTTTTTTGTGCTAAGGACTGTCTCTAAAAAAAAATTTCATAATTATTTTGAGGTTGCTAAGGTTTACATGTTAATCATATGGGATTACTAACAATCGATGTTGTGTTATCTTACCCTTAACATAAATTGTTATTCAGCCAATTTTATGTTATATCCAATGAGAAACAATGTATCACAAGAAATTCTATTATCAGTTTACTATGCTTATATTTATTCACATTTATCATATGGAATAATAAACTGGGGTAATAATGCTACCCAGTTGAATAGACTTTTTGTATTACAAAAGCGTGCATTAAGAACAATACTCAAATTTAAGAAAAGAGAGTCATGTGTTACATTTTTTAAAAATAATAATATGTTAACTTTACCATCATTATATATTTTGAAATGTGCATTGTTTAAAAGGAATAATTCTGATTTATATGTTCAAAATAATGATCATCATTCATATCATACAAGAAACAAAAATAAAGTTGCAATAGATATTCACAATTCTGGATTTATGGAAAATAGTTCTATGTATCAAACAGCAAAAATTTACGATTTTTTACCAAATAGTCTTACAAATATAGCTAATCCCAATTCTTTTAAAAACATGTTAAAGAAAATTTTAATTAATAAGGAATGCTATTCAGTTAAATCTGTTTTTAGTAGCAAATTACCAGAAAATATTGTATTGAGTTAACTTATTTGGCATGATAATTTTATTGTTAAACGACTAATAATTTATTAGATAGTTTGTGTATTTGTCCTGTTTTTGTATATAATTGTATGTATAATATAATCTTAGTTTATATTTTATAATAAGTTTTGACTTGATCAATGTTTGTCTCTGTACAAGCCAAATGATTGAAAATAAAAATAAAATAAAATAGTTACTGAGAAAAAATTCAAATTTTGTAACATGATGGCTTATGGAGAAAATTTTTTCGCCGGGGAACACTTGAAGACTCTATTAAAGAAGTAATAATTTCAAGAAAGATACACAGAGGTACACTGAAAATCAAATCTAATGTGAAATTCTTGGGAAAGCAACCGTATTCTTGCAACAGCCAGGACACTATGTATTCACTATGTATCATTGTGGACAAGTTTCATCGTCTCATTTACTTTTCTGACCCCCAGGTACCTGGAGATGCCTCGTCGCACCTCGGCCCCCCTCCCCTCCTGTCCGACCAGCGGCGCCACAACATCTCGCAAGGGAACCATCTCCCAGTACTTTGCTACCGTCGAGTGTGCCGCGTGCCGTGAGCAGACGAGAGAGGGACTTTGTGTCGCCTGTCAAGAGAGACCACAGAAGGCAGCACTGGTCTTGTCAGAGAAATTACGGAGATGGGAGAGACACGCAGGCAATGTGGCAAAGGTGGGAACTAATATCTTTTTTACAATTTAATTTTTATTATATATATATTTTTTTAGAATTTTTATTTTTTAACATTATTCTTCTTCTTTTCTTATGCCCACGTGTTGACGTTTAAAGTAGAGTTCCTATCAGAAAAAAAGGTTGAGTTATTATTTTCTAAAAATAGCTGAAGTGGTCCTGCATATTAAACCGAAATCCAAAAAATTCTATCTCACATAGTTTTGCCAGAAAAAAATTCCAAAGTCAGAGTGAATGCGTCGCTTAACATGGAGCCTTTCCTGACAAAGACCCTCAAAAAAAAATAAAAAAAAAAACGTTACGTGGTATGAAAACTTATACAGTAGCCATGTTCTATGACCCAAACTTTAACCAAAAACCAATTAAAAAAATTTTCGCTTGAATCTTTTTTTCCATAAAAAAATAATAAAAAATCTTATGGGAAACGGAAAAATGGATTTGAGCGAATTTTTTTTAATCTGTTTTTGGTTAAAACTTGGGTCATAGAAGAACATCGCTATATTTTTTCCATACCACCTAACGGTGTATTTTTTCGAGATATTCGAGGGTCTTTGTCAGGTAAGGTCTCATGTTAAGCAACGTGTTTACTCTGACTTTGGAATTTTTTTCTGGCAAACCTATTTGAGATAGAATTTTTGGAATTTTGGTTTTATATGGAGGACTACTTGAACTATTTTTAGAAAATAATAACAACTTTTTTTTCTGATAAGAACTCTACTTTAAGCCATTTTACTTCTAGTAAGCTACTTTCTCTTCTCTCTTCATGTTTGCCAGGCAACAAGTCAAGTTTTGTAGTTAATGCAGAGCATCTAAACAGATGCCCTCTGTCTTGAAGTTCATTTTTACATAATTTACAAATATCACTATCTTGGATTTTAAGCCATTTCTGATAGCATTCAAGATAGTCATGGCCTGTGTCTAGTCTGAATTTAGCATTGTCTGTATTGTAAGTACAGTATGAGTTCTGGCTGATTTAAAAGACAATAAAAACTTGTTATTACATTACACAGCTTGTTGTTAGGTAAAACTTAATTTGAGTAAAGGAGATTGTGGTCCCGTCAAAAATAATTAGCATTGCAGCTATAGGAAAAACTTTATATAAGATATTATTATTATATTATTTTATTATTATTATTTCCTGGGTCCCTTGACTTTATGTAATAACAAGTTTTTTATTGTATCAATTTTGGAAAATCAAGTAATGTAGTTTTTACAAAGTATATAATTAACCCATTATATTTTGTAGTTTTTTTTTACAGTCAATGTATACAGTATTAATTTTATTGAGTATTAAAATCCATTATTTTATTCTGTTTGGACCCTTGAACAACATTTAATAAAAATGCGATGCATTACATGTTATTACGTAAAGTCAAAGGACCCAGAAAATTAGGTTTACCTTATATCAAGTTTTTCCTATACCTGCAATGTTAGTAATTTTTTATGGGATCACCTTTTTTCAAAATTGTAACAACGAGTTGTGTAATAACGAGTTTTTACTGTCTAACCAAACTTCCATTTTCTATAAAGCCGTTATTACACGATACAATTTTTCTAAGTATTGTATACAATTTTTCCTTACAAGAAAACTTAATCTCCATTTGTTTGTATGGAGAGGAAATTTTCTTGCACAGAAAAATTGTATGCAATAATCAGAAAAATTGTATCTTGTAATAACGGCTTTTGGTTCATATTTTTCTGCAATAACAAAATGTCAAATAATTGTGACATTGCGAAGGTTTGAGACAGTTAGAGAACTCTTTGCAACTCATTGACTTAGGAATGGTATTGACTAAGATGAAGACAATAAATCACAAATGCCCCAAGTGTGGTGTTTTATACCGGGTGTATAGAGGCTTCAAGTGTTCCCCAGTGGAAAAATTTTCTCCATGAGCCTCCATGTTAACAAATTATTTGTTGTTGTTTTTCTAAGTAACTATTTATTTATTTATTTATTTATTTATTTATTTATCTATTTATTTATCTATTTATTTATCTATTTATTTACTTATTTATTTATTTACATGCATATATACATAACGTAAGCCAGCAGCATTATTACCTCGGCCGTCTACAAATTGCCCTCCAAAGCACTCGATTCTTGCATACTCCACTTGCTTCAGAAATACTCATAACACTCTTTTGCCTTCTGCACTCTCTATTACACTGTGTACTTTTAACACTTCTGTTCTTCAAACATTCTGCAATCACATCCAACCACATCTTTTTAGGTCTACCTAATCCTTTCATGCCTTGTACACTACCTTTAAACACCTGTTTTGCAATTCGTTCATCACCCATTCTCTCAACATGTCCAAACCAACGTAGTGTACTTCGTTCATACTTGTCAATTCCGCTTTCTTTCACCTCACACTCATTCATCACCCATGTGCTTCTCACTCTATCCATCCTAGTTTTACCACACATATTCCTTAATAAACTCATTTATTTATTTATTTATCTATTTATTTATTTATTAAACATTCACTTTACAGCATTTTATACCATTTACGTGAAATGTCCAACATTAAAAAAAAAAAAAAAAATCACAACACACAACGCAACACAACAACACAAGAAAAAAACAATAATTGAAAAATAAAAACAAAAAAATTGTAAATGCGTACGTAAGAGTACATTGGATACAAAAATATGAAAAATAAAATACAAACGAAGAGAAAATAAAGAAACAAGTCACCCATATAAGGGTCTTCTGATAATGAATCAAGCCAAGAGCATATTTTTGTCTAAAAGTTTTCTTTAAGGTAGAGATAACACGCCCAATGTTAATAAAAATCCCTCACACAAAAATTATGAAAAAAAAATTGAAATGTTCTACTTTACATACCTTATCAGTAGCTAAAATATCAGGTATACAAAAACGAGCTAGTTTTTTAGTTATGAATTGTTAAAGTTAACTAATGGAACTTCCATGTTAAATTAGTCAACTTTAAAAATTCATAACTCAAAAACTAGATCGTATTTGTATTTTAGCTAATACTGATAGGAGGTGTAGAGGAGAACATTCTAATTTTTTTTCATAATTTCCATGTGAGGGATTTTTATTAAAACATTGGGCGTGTTATTGGGCGTGTAAGGTGTTCTACCTTAATAACAAAAATGCAATTTTTTTTTTTTTTTTTTTTTTTTTTTTTTTTAGGATATGATGGTAAAAATACCACAAAATCAGCCTCTATAATAAGACCCTGTATTTTCATTTTAAAATATTAATACAGTAAAAACTTGTTGTTACGTAACTTGTTATAAGGTAAAATCTCGATATTGAGTAACAGAGTAAAGGTCGCGTAAAAAATAATTAGTATTGCAGGTATAGGAAAACTTGATATAAGGTATACTCTATATAAGGTAAACCCAACTTCCTGGGTCCCTTGGCTTTATGTAATAACAAGTTTGTACTGTCTACGTATACATCCTAAAATTTCTTGCATTATTTATATTAGTAAAGTATATCTGTCAGATCGATGATGTTATTCCCACGTTCCTGCAGGTTTGCGACAGTTGCTGTGGTCGTCCCTTCGATACGGAGTGTTGTTCCCTGGTCTGTCCCGTGTTGTTCCGTCGCAGCCAGGCAGAAAGAGACCTCCAGCAGGCCCCCTTTGTGAGGGGCCTCTTCGCAAAATTCCTCGACTTCTAGATCAGTGTTGTAGTGACATCACATTTTGTGTAGACTGTATTGTTATGTTTCTAAGAGGGTCTTCAAATAACACCACTTATCCTAAGACTGTCTTAGCGCAACAATAATGAATACACTACTAAGACTGTCTTAATTTTAGAATTGCTGTAATTTGTGTTATTTGAAGACCCCTCACTGGACCCTATATAGTCCATTTATTGGGACCATTTTGAAAGTTCCAGGGCTATATTGTAATGTTTCTGGACCCTATATCGTCCCTTGTCTGCAATAATGAGCTATCTGCTTACCATGATTACGTGCAACAATGCCATGAGTGTAATTATGAGTTTCACACTTTCCTGAATATGACAATGATATTAAGTGAAAGCTACTGCTTACGTATTTATCGAGAAACGGCTTGTAAAGCTTTACCTACAAGAACAAAGAAGACTTTTCTGAATGGACTACTCAGTAATCTTTTTGATTTGCCCCCATGGGCTGTTATATTAATTTTGTTTGACTATCAGATTGTAAGTGCATATTTACAGCTCTTAATTGGCGATATAACAGATTGTTGCTAACAATAGGCAGATAACTCATTGTTCCAAGCATAGTCTTCTGCTCGTTGTTAGTAAGCAAAGTATTGTTGGTAATGTCTGTCGTGTGAAAGAAAAAACGTGAGACGGTTGTTGATTTACATGTTAACTGGAAAATGATCGTTATTTATGAAAGTTGTTGTGTCTACTAGCGCCAACAATGTCATTACATTCTCTGCTCTGGTGGTGAAATTAGGCACTATGTCGTCCCATGTTTAACAATGAAAAAGGCTTCAAGTGACAGACATTATAAACAATGGTTTGTTACAACCATTACGAGTAGAAGACTTTGGTTCTGGATAAAAGACAATATTTTTCAAATTTCCAAAACTCCTTTTAAAGTTTCCGAGTTCTATTATAACTCATTTCTCAGGCATATTTTGAAAGTTCCAGAGCAATATTGTAAAGTTCTATGTGACTTCCTTTTCACAATGATACAGAATTTTGTAAGTTCCTATATTAAGGTAGAGATAACGCCGAACAGCTGTTCGACGTACTTCCCTTTGATTGACATGTAAACCTTATCAAGTTCACAAAAATTCTGAAATTTTTTTACAGGCAGATATTAGTGCCTAAAAGCCATAGAAAAAGTTTCAAAACAAATTTAACGAGCCGATTTTTTTTAATTAATTTTTTTTTAATTTTCAGCATAGGGCTTTCCCATGGAGACAAACTACAAACTTAATTAAAAAAAATCGGCTCGTTACATTGTTTTGAAACTTTTTCTATGGCTTTTAGGCACTAATATCTGCCTCTCAAAAAAATTTCAGAATTTTTGTCAATTTGCTAAAATGTACATATTAATCAAAGAGACCTACGTCAAACAGTTGATCAATGTTATCTCTACCTTAATAATCGTGATATTCCTTGTAATCAACAGAAAAAAAAATCTGTTAAAAGAAAAGACTGGCAATGTACAATATTTTTTTCTTCGTTAGTCTAAACTGTAACAATGTAATGTGCAAAGACATTCAGAAAATTAAAAAAAAAATAAAAAAAAAAAAAAACATTCACACAGTGTCTTTTATGACACAGGATAACGAGTAGACATTACGGAATTGCTAGGTAAAAAAGGCAGCTGTAGCCTTGAGTTATTTAGTATCTGCCTAGACAAGCAATAATTTTATGTTCCTTGAAGCAAAATTTTGTCTGCTCTCCTTTTTTCAGTTTTGACATTTCTTTGCCATTCTTTCTCATGTTCACACCTGACATAGTATATGAGACCTCTAGTTTCAAAATTGGCAATTTGCATTTTCATTGAGAGTCATTTTCATGGTATAAAGATGTGATTATGATCTTAACTGAAACTGCAAATGGACAACCTACACGAAAAAATTTTATTGCAGAAATGAATAGAGGGCACCAAATTATGCCACTCTGAATTTTTTCAGATTTTTTTGAGACCCAATCATTGAATTATTATTGAAAGCTCCTGGACGCATTAATAAGCATCTCGGTCCTATCCTTTTTATTAAAGATTCAGGGGTGCAAACTTAACTTACAGAACTGTCAATAATTAATAAAAAGTTTTAAGTATTAAATTTTTATTAATTATTGAAAGTTCTGTAAGTTAAGTTGGCACCTCTGAATCTTTAATAAAAAGGATAGAGACTGGACGCCTATTGACGCCTCCAGGGGGCGTGGCCATACTTTCAATAATTATTTAAAAATAGTTCCGGGTCTCAAAAAAATTCTGAAAAAAATTCAGAGTAGCATAATTTGGTACCCCCTATTCATTTCTGCAATAAAAAATTTCATGTAAGTTGTTCATTTTATATGCCCCAGAAAATATGAAAATTGGTTCAATTTTCTAACAAAAGGTCTAAAATAGTTTTGTCTGATTTTATGTTCTCAAATATTCTCACTGTGTCACTTTTATAATCAAGAGAGAGATTACGAGATTTTTATGTTTTTTCACCCCACTCCTCACTTATTATTTATATACAGTAAAAACTCTTTATTACACAACTTGTTGTTAGGTAAAACTCAATTTTGAGTAAAGGAGATCATGGTCCTTCAAAAATAATTAACATTGCAGCTATAGGAAAAACTTGATATAAGGTAAACCTAATTTCCTAGGTCCCTTGATTCAATAAAAGTAAGAACTTGTTATTACGTAAAGTCAAGGGACCCAAAAAATTAGGTTTACCTTATATCAAGTTTTTCCTATAGAGTTGATTGCGCTGACGTCATGCCCCTGTAATTTAGGTTGCCCTATATGAAGGACCAGAATGTACAGACTAGCATATAAGCAAATTACATATTGATTTTTTTTCACTTTATTCAACAAAATAAATCAAGTTTAAAAAATTGTAAAAATACACCAATAAACGATAGATAGCATAAAAAAATCGCATCATTAAAAACCAATCAAAACTATATTTTTTTTTTTTTTTTTTTCTTCATTTATTCTATCTAATGCCATAGTAGTTGGACCTCCACTTTCTCTTTTCTACCCTCTTAACCGTCCGTATACCTGCTATGTTATTTTCCGTCGTAAACAAAAACAGCAAACATCTCTATACCTGCAATGCTAATTATTTTGTATGGAACTTCCATCTCCTTTACGCAAAATTTAATTATTTTATTTTTTATTTTAAATCATTTGGCTTGTACAGAGACAAACATTGTCCAAGTCAAACCTTATTATAAAACTAAAATTATATTAGATTGGTTGGTTGGTATTTTGGGGCAATTCACACATTTTGGTCATGTATGCCCCGAACGTGGCCATTTATTGGCCGCAAATTTTCTTGCTATGTTTTTTGTAACTGTGTTTTGTGATTATTTCTTGGATTTCTTTGTATCTTCATTTTGTTTCTTTCTATTTATAGCAGCAGTCTAAAATTAAATTAGGTAAAATTGAGTTTTACCTAACAACAAGTTGTGTGACAAGTTTTTACAGTATAATTTTCTGTAAAGTTATGTTAAGTTGCAATGACACATCAAGAAAATGTTTCATATCATTATTTCATTTCTCCCCTCCTAAGTTAGTTAACAACGGAAGTTTGATGATATTTTAATTATTTATCAAGAGAGACATTCATTGTTTTGTCTCTGTGGATCAGTTAACCCTGTGGTTCAATTTTATTTAAATAATATTTTACTTCATTTTAGCATTTATTAAGGGTAAGATAACACAAAACAGATGATTTTGTAGTGTTATTTGATTAAACATGTAAACCTTAGCAACCTTATGAAAGTTATGATTTTTTTTTTTTTTTTTTAGTGGTAGTCCTTAGCACCAAGAATTTGCAGAAAAAATTTCAAAGCAATTGAACAAGACAATTTTTTTAAATTATTTTTTTAGTTTATCTCTCCATGGGAAAAAGAAACTGAACAACTTAATTTAAAAAAAATTAGCTCGTCCAGTTGTTTTGAAATTTCTTCTGCAACTTTTTGGTGCTAAGGACTGTCTCAAAAAAAAAAAAAAAAAAAAAAATCAGATTTTTAAAGAGGTTGCTAAGGTTTACATGTTAATCAAATGGGACTATGTCGATCAGCTGTTTTGTGTTATCTTCCCCTTAAATAATATACACTCGTTGCCTTGGAAAATTTCCCACTTGCAGCCTTGTTAATCACCATGCCCTGTGTTATTCTTACTGGGCATGGTGCAGATTAACAAGACCGCAAAGGGAAATATTTCAAGGTACATATTTATTTATTTAATTCTTAAAATTTTAAATTCATCATGGAATTTTTTCAATATCAACAACTTTTCCATAACTTCAATTTGGTTTATTTATTTCTTAATTATTTCATATGGTGCCTTATTGTAAACTAAGTGCTGTGCTTAAATTTGTAATATGAAAGTAAGATATAAAACATAATTATTTGTAAGTGGTGGCTTTATTTTAAAAATGAGACTTAATTCCTTTAAGTAAAAATATTTTTAAGAGAATTTGATTGGTTTTAATTTGACATAAAAATTTATTCAATAAAATTATTATATATTACTCTACTATGCCTATGTTATATTATTTTGTGTATTTTTCAATAATAAATATAAAATATTGACATAAATAACAGCTTTTCCAAATTTACTGTAATGTAATAAAATTTAAATATTGCTGGTAAAATATCCAATGCAGACAATATCCTAAAAAACAACCTGAACAAAAAATAACAATTATTTTTAATATGCTATTGCGTATATCATAATATGATTATACTGTATTATATTATGATATATTAATTATAATAATAATACCCTTGACACTATTTTATCCTTTCGGGTGTGGCCAGGCCGATATTTAGCCTTGTCAGTAAGAGTTATCTTGCGATCATGTTGGAGCTTACCAGGCTCCCAGAACCCTTTCCTGCACTCTTCTGGGCTCCTACTACCAGATCTGTGCAGCCTGCAGTGTGGCAGTGCAATACTGCAGGGCAGCGGAGTATAGACAGCCGTAAGCTGCCTTCCTCCTACCAACTCCATAATCTAGTGATCAGTCACACCCATCCCAAGTCTGCCGTGTTCGGGAATCGAACCGGGGACCTCTTGGACCAGAGCCAGGGGTACTAACCACTACACTACAGAGCGGTTTAATAATACTGTATATATATAATATAATATATAATTTTACCAGAGGGAATATTTCAAGTAAAGTTCGTACAATTAACAATTATCTTAACATAATTTTATTTGTATGCACTATAAGTTTTACAGCCTTAATCAACAAAATATACAAATAAAACCAAATAAAATATTATTAGAACAATTTTGATGAATTCATTATTAAATTATGGCTATAAATTTTATGATTAGGAGTTTTATATTTCATAATTTTATATATGCATAGCTGCATTAATTCAAAATTTCTTTAAGGGTAAGGTAACGCCACCAATGTTAAAAAAAATCCCTCTCACAAAAATTCTGAAAAAAATTTAAAATGTTCTCCTCTACACCCCTTATCAGTAGCTAAAATATCAGGTATACAAATACGATCTAGTTTTTGAGTTATGAATTTTTAAAGTTGACCAATTTAACATGGGAGTTTCATTTCTCCATGTTAAAGTAGTCAACTTTAAAATTTTATAACTCAAAAACTAGATCGTATTTGAATACCTGATATTTTAGGTACTGATAGGGGGTATAGAGGAGAACATTTTAAATTTTTTTCAGAATTTTTGTGAGAGGGATTTTTTTTAACATTGGTGGCGTTACCTTACCCTTAAATGAAAAATATTTTTTCTGTGTATTTAACTTACTGTAGTATAACTATTGCTAAAGCACTATTTTCTTTCTGTTACATTTTTTATTATTATTTGGCTTCGAATGATTTTGATATTTTTCTATTCAAAATTAGTTTCTAAAATTGTCCTTTTTTTAATAAAAATTCAGTAACAGCTAATGTGTTTGTCGGGCTCTTTTCAGATCACCGAAGTCAAGCAACGCCGAGCGTGGTTACTATATATGTTCCTATATTAGTTAGATGGGTGACTATTTGCAACCAAAATATTGTTTCCCAACCAGGGGTAAATTGTATAAGCGCTTTTTCACCATGTTGAACCCCTGGCTCAAATTTGGACCATTGAACATCCAGTTCATAAACAAAAGCTGTGTATATAGCGTCCATCTTGGCTGAGGTTTCCACGTTTCCCTCAGTCACAGGCAAATTCCGGAATAGTTTGCAAGGCCTGTTCCCGATGAGCCCGCAAAACGCTCAGGTTTTTATTGTCTCAGACAGTGGTGAAAGTAAGCCGGTGCGCGCCAGTGCGCCGCACTGGTAAGACATTTGACGCCAGTGCGGCGCACTGGTAAGACACTGATCGAAATTTATTAAAAATAATCAATAATTTTTAGTAAAATTTTCAAAATCAGAGAAGTTACTTTGTAAAACATTAATCATGCTCAAATAATGAATGACAATTTTCTTATACTTCGTACTTTTGTCTCACGAAATTTAATTTACTCTTTAATTCTTTTGAGTTAAAAAGCTCCTAAAAGGAAAAAAAAAAATAAAATCAACTATTTACATACTATCAACTATTTATTAGCTATGTCAAGCTGACGATTTTTTTTTATAGAAATAGTTTTTAATGTTTTTCTAAATTTATTTAAATTTCTGTAGGCTTACTGGGTTGACTATTTTATCTTCGATTTTTATGAAGAGATAGATATTTACTATACCCTGTAATATTTCTTTCAATATATATTTATTTTATTTTTTAATTCTTGAATGACTAATAAAATTAATTAAAATAGATTCAAAACAACTTTTGCTAATGATGCGTTATATATACTACACCACGAATTTTATTACTTTTTTTTCTGTCTCATTTATTGCACAAAATTAACACATTTTTATTCAAATTAATTTTTAATTACAATTAAGTCAAGAGGCAGAGGGGGAGTGCCTCCTCTGCATGGCCCACATATACCCACCGAGGTTTAGAGGGTTCATTAAGTTCATTTACGCAAGGAGTTTAAAAAAAAGTTAACTTATGTATTTTTATTATATTAATACTAGCTATAATATTTTTAAATATTTTTTTTATGAATTTAATGTTTTAATGTGATCGAGAATCAATCACTCATTGCATTTTTTTTTTTTTTTTTACAAAGTTTGGATAATATTATTTAATTTTACTCAAAATGAAGATATGCATGCAAACATTATAAATGAATTTTAAAACCACTTTTTAATATAAAAAAATAAACCACGCCCCTTTTTCCCAAAAAATCGCGCCTCCGGCGGGGGTTTTGGCCCTTCAGGCCTCTATCTGAGGCGCACTGGTAAGAGATTGAAACTACTTTCACCACTGGTCTCAGAAGATTCGGTCTCTTTCATACTTAATTAGTGAGTAATTAGAAAGACGAATTATATGGCATTATATAGTTATATAATGGCAATGGACAACCTACATCAAAAATTTTTGTTACAGAAATGAATAGAGGGCACCAAATTATGCTACTCTGAATTTTTTCCGATTTTTTTTTAGTCTCCGAACTATTTTTAAATAATTATTGAAAGTTCTGTAAGTTAAGTTGGCACCCCTGAATCCTTAATAAAAAGCATAGGACCGAGACGCCTATTGACGCCTTCAAGGGGCGTGGCCGCACTTTCAATAATTATTTAAAAATAGTTCTGGGTTTTAAAAAAAAAATTAAACAAATCAGAGTAACATAACTTTGGTACACCCTCTATTCATTTCTGCAATAAAATATTTTCAATTAGGTTGTCCATTGTGGTTTCATAATTAAATAATTAATAAGAAACTTAGACTGGACATGATTAGGAAGCCCAATTAAAAATCACTCATATCCTTGTGAATATAATTATATATTTCATGCAGGAAAACGAGTATGAAAATTAATATCATTATTATCAGCGAAGTGGATGTGTATCGCGTCCTTATCAATTACGTGCTCAATTATTTGTCACCCCAGTCGTTACTTTCATATCAGAAAAGTTATGAAATATTTTTTGTTTGTTTTTTAAAAAAAAAAAAAAAAAACAGATCGTCGAATTTTAATTTATATAAAAGCATTGATAACGCCTCAGTAAATATAGGAGTGTTTTGCTGTTTCTGCGAACGATGTAATCATAATGGTATCTGCAACTCTCTGAAAAAATTCTGAATATTATTATGCTACAGATTAAGGGTATTAAGATAACGCCACCAATGTTAAAAAAAGTCCCTCACACAAAAATTATGAAAAAAATTTAAAATGTTCTCCTCTACACCCCCTATCAGTAGGTAAAATTTCAGATAAACAAATTCGAGCTAGTTTTTGAGTTATTAATTTTTAAAGTTGATACTTTAACATGGAGAAATGGAACTCCCATGTTAAATTAGTCAACTTTAAAAATCCATAACTCAAAAACTAGATGGTATTTGTATACCTGATATTTTACCTACTGCATGGTAGGGGGTGTAGAGCTAGGAGAACATTTTAAATTTTTTCAGAATTTTTGTGTGAGGGATTTTTTTTAACATTGGTGGCGTTACCTTACCCTTTTAATAACATAATTTGTCCTTGTCGATATATATTATTGCGTAACATACATATAATTATAAATTTTAAAGTATAGCATTTTTTAAAACTAACAAGTTTTTAAACAAATTCTTAAAAATTAATTTAATTATATTAATATTATAAGAGTAAGGTAACACGGATCAGCTGACAAAATGTTAAAAAAAAATCCCACACATGAAAAAAAAATGTTCTCCGCTGCCTCCATAAGGCCAATGTTAAAAAAAATTTTGGAGTTGGGGAAATGCCTATATTGCCCATGTTAAATCCAAAATTTCGGAAGGGGGGCTGCAGCCCCCCCCCCCTCACCCCTGGATCCGCGCCTGTTTTGACTTATTAAGATCGAAGGTGCGTTCCTTTTTACGTGAAATTAGTTATGCGAGATCAAAAACCCCAATGGACATAAAAACAAATATATATTGCAAAAATGAAATGTATAGCCGCGCGCAGGGCAATTTTTTTTATTTATTTATTTAATTATTATTATTATTATTATTATTTATTTTTTTTTTTTCCTTGCATGGTGCTGGATGAATAAGTATATTGCTAAAAGGTTATAAATGCAAAGTTCAGAACAAAGTTTTACCGAGGTCGGGTTTTTGAATCCACGCTCTCCTTCAGGCACGGAGATTTAGAGGGAATCGCCCCCCCCCCCTCCCCCCCATCTTCGAAATTTTTGAATTATATAACATGGGCAGTATGGGCATATTTCTCCCAATCCATTTTTTTTTTTTTTTTTTGTTTACCATAGGCTTTATGAAGAGCGCCGCCATCCCCCACCCCCCGAAATTTGCGCTCTTTTAGATCCTATATCCTTAATTTATCAAGAATTAATGCATATCTCTCTATAGATGTACTTTCAATGTGTTTTTAAAAATAGTTCCCGGACTCTAAAATATCTGAAAAAAATCAGGGTAGCATAACTTTACACCCTTTATCCATTTCTGCAATATAATAATTAAGTATTTCATGCAGGTTGGTATAATGATTCTTTATTATCACCATCCTGACTGAGGTGTTCCACGGTTCCCTCAGTCTCTGCATCTAAGCGAATGCTGGGACGCGTAACAGGCCGTGTAACCATGCATGCCTGCACCATCCCTTAATTTTTTCCCTTATTCTTAATATATACCCATATTATTAAACCCCCCGCTTCGAGCTCAACGCTCATATAACATATAGGGGTGTTATTTTCTTGAAAAAAATATAATAGAGTAATCATCAAATTGTAATTAAAAAACAGTAATTAAATTTTGTTTTCATGAGAAACTTGAACGACGTACGTCATCGAATTTCTTCGACCAAAATGAGTATCTAGTACGTACGTGTGGTGTCATGCATGCATGTATAGTCCTGCATGCAGTCCCTTTTAGGGAAATCGCACACTTCCTTGAACGTATCGTATCGCATATGGTATATATTATATCGTATGGTATGACTTAATTCGTATGATACAAATTTAAAACCGGTTCTAACTTCTAATTAAATGAGATACTTAATACGATATCATACGATATATACCATATATATGCGAAGCTGTGTGCGCGCGCACACATATATATGCTGATGACATGAAATCAAGCGATTCTCTGTGTGCGACAGCACAAATTAGGGTGACCACTATGACCAGACGTACCGTTTTGACCGGTACAGTACCGTTTTAGAGTACCATGTCCCTGTGTCCACAAAGAGGCTTTCGGGACGCCTAAATATACCGCTTTTAAAATTTAAAAAAGGGACATTTTTTAAAAAAAATTATCATTAAAAAAAATAAAAATTCGTTATAGGAATGTGGTTGTGAATATTTACGAAAATGTACGGACCCAAATGATTTTGCAACTCCATGCCCCTTTTCTCGATCGCATTCGCAAAACACGGTAAACGGAGAAAATACCCTTTGATAAAATACCCTCAGATATAATACCCAGACAAAATACCCTAGGACAAAATACCCTCAGACAATTTACCCCAGGACAAAATACCCTTGGATAATTTACCCTAGGACAAAATACCCTTGGACAAAATACCCTAGGACAAAATACCCTTGGACAAAATACCCTCAGATAAAATACCCTCAGACAAAATACCCATGGACAAAATACCCTTGGACGAAATACCCTCGGACAAAATACCCTTAGACGAAACACTCTTGGACAGAATACCCTCAGACAATTTACCATATATTATAATATATAACAGCATCTTAGGTATTTCGTAGAATGATAAAAATTATACCTACATCATGCAAACATTTTGCACACATGTATTGTATATACACTGTACAGTACAGTATTAATATTATTATTATTAAAGGGACAGGGTACAATAATTTTCATGTTGCATAAAAAGTTTGTTTAAGTTTCCTATTGATATAATAAAATTAAAAATATAATGTGTCAATTGCCCCAAAATACCAACCAACCAACCAAAATTAAAAATATATGATATTTCGGATTTCAACAGTACCAATAATTATAATCATAAATTTATGATTATAATTTCTATAATTTATAATATGTTATTGCGAATTGCCCATGAAAAAGGTAAAATAAATTTCACTGAATCCTGCGCATGATACTTTCACAGCATAATTTATTTTTTATACGTTTAGTTGTAGAGTATAATAATTAAATATTTAGCACCTTTTAATTATTTTATTATTTATCATGTTATTTTTTTAAGGGTAAGATAACACGAAGAATCGATTGTTGTAGTCCCATTTGATTAACATGTAAATCTTAGCAACCTCATAATAACTCTGAATTTTTTTTGAGAGACAGTTTTTGGCACCAAAAAAATATGGAAAAAATTTCAAAACAATCGGACTATCCAATTTTTTTAAACGAATTTTTTAAATTTTTAGTATAGGGCTTTCCCATGGAGACCTAAACTAAGAAAATAATTTAAAAAAATTGGATCGTCCGATTGTTTTGAAATATTTTCCATATTTTTTTGGTGCCAAGAACTGTCTCTCAAAAAACATTCAGAATCATTATGAGGTTGCTATGGTTTACATGTTAATCAAATGGGACTACAACAATCGATTGTTCGTGTTATCTTACCCTTAATGTAGGTTAATTTAGGTGCAATAAATTTGAGCCAACCCAGGCAAAAAGGACTTTGGGGGGGAATAAGTAAATGTAAATGAACAGGGGATACTAAATAAAACATCGCATAATTATTATGGTATAATTATTTTACAATGAATGTATTATATGAATGCATTTTTTTCATTATTTTTTAATAAAGAGCAAAAACAAAACAAAAAGTAAGAATAAAAAATCGTCACCTCATGAATAGAAGAAAACATTGCTTCCTCACCCAATTTTTTACGTATTAACATAATGTTACATTGTAAGGTCGACAAGAGATACATATATTGCTTTTTGCTGTAGAATGTTCTATAAACTTACTCATGGAAACCAGCTATAAAATTAAATGTTCATAATGTTTTTAAAATTTATGTTGTCACGGGTAACAACCAGCACAAAGCATGATAGTAAAATACGTATTGCTATTTCAGTTATTTATTTGTTATTTTATTGTACAAAATCATTATTTACCAGAAAAAAATTATATTTAATTCACATTTTTAATGATGAGAAGAAATTTTATATTTTTGAAGATATAGAATTACATGTACACATGGTACATAATAAAATTATCTTAAAAAGTATTTAGTTGTGTTAAAAAGCCTTTATAACTTCTTAATGCATATTAGTGACTTAAAAATATTGAGACACCGGGGAAAAAAATCATATGCTTCTTTCTTACCGAACTTTAAGTTATATAATTTTGACAAAAAGACCAGACTACGGAGCCGGCCCCGTTAGGAAAAAACGAGCATTGATGTGTATAGTATATTAAAAGATATTTGAGTGAGACGGCTATATATGAACGAACTGAACACGAGTGGGGACATGCATTTTTACCCAAAAGCGTTTTGGAATTGAGATTCATATATATATATCTATTATATATTATTCAAAACGATGATTATTCTTTGAATGAGCTAGTTTATGAATGTATTGCAAATGAAATATTCCAGTATTTTCAAAAATGTGAATTTCTCGCCCTGAATTGAAACTGAAATTTTTCCCAACCTCAAAGTGATGGGTATTTTATCCGAGGGTATTTTGTCCAAGGGTATATTTCGTCTAAGGGTATTTTTTCCAAGGGTATTTCGTCCAAGGGTATTTTGTCCAAGGGTATTTTGTCTAAGGGTATTTTGTCCAAGGGTATTTTATCTGTGGGTAAATTGTCCAAGGGTATTTTGTCCAAGGGTATTTTATCCCAGGGTATTTTGTCCGAGGGTATTTTGTCCAAGGGTTAATTGTCTAAGGGTATTTTGTCCAAGGGTTAATTGTATAAGGGTATTTTGTCCAAGGGTTAATTGTCCGAGGGTATTTTGTCCAAGGGTATTTTGTCCTAGGGTATTTTGTCTGGGTATTATATCCGGGGGTATTTTATCAAAGGGTATTTTATCCGTGATTCTCGCAAAACAGAATATTTCTTCCAAAATTGCGGAATATATATTATATTTTTTGTATTATACGCGCAAGTATGCATATACTACGTGAAATGAAGTCACTACTTTTCGATTAAATTTAATTTGAAAAAAAATAAGTAAAAAAATTTACACAAAAATATCATCTCTTGATATTGATGATATTCACTTGATGGAAATTTCCAATAAAATATAAAATTGAGAAAAATCATTCTTAATATATGCATTGTATCGTGGCTTAGACAAAAATTTCTATGTCTTTCTTTTTTTTTTTTCACAATAATCGTGCATGCATGGATATTACGTAAATAAATGGAAAATAAATATGAGGGAAAAACGCCACAAATATTAATTATTCATACAATATCAAGTAATTTTAGCTGTTATTAAGTCCAATTTGAATGCTATAAATTAATTCAATTTAACTTCTTCAGCTATTTCACTCTAACAAGAGTTTATATATTTATATATTTATTTATTTTATTTATTTAAACGTCTTTACATGGCGAGAGTTAAGGCATGAGTAGTAAGGTGGGGTTACTTCTGCATATGGGGATCAGGGGATCTCTGACGTCACGTCCTGTGACGTCACAGGATGTGACGTCATGAGCTGTCACTCGATCATCCATGCATTGATGGGGGGAGGGGGGGGGGGCATGATCGATTGAATGGCTATTGGAACCAATATATCTATCGATCAATAACCAATAAATTGATTTTTGATTTATTGATAAATTAATTTTTTTTTAATCATCCGATCGATATTGAAATTATCGATTGATGTAAAATTTCTATATATATACATATTCACACACACACACACACACATAAATATATATATATATATATATATATATATATATATATATATATATTTATGTGTGTGTGTGTGTGTGTGAATATGTATATATATTGACGTCACAACACATCGAACATCAACATGCAGCTTTGTTGACGTTTCATATATACGTAAACACAAATTACAATAAATCTATATACATTATATTTTACAATCACTTTTTTCAATAAAATAATCAACAATAAAAAGATTGATTATTGATAAATAAATAGGTAAATTAATTTTTTTTAAAATCATCCGATAGATATTGAAATTATTGTTTGATGTAAAATTTCAATATATATATATATATATATATATATATATATATATATATATATATATATATATATATATATATATATTCCAAGCACTATAGGTGACGTCACAACACAGTGAATATCAAAAGGGCATATTTTAAAATTCACGTGACCAAAACTTGTTAAGTTATATGAAAATGAACCTTATGCGTTTCGCGTTTGTTTTTTTTCTAAAGTTTTCGTTAATAATTACAACGTGTTTCTACTTGCTTCGCAGCCAGCGAAACTTATTTGTCACTTGAGCATGCAAACTAGAGGCTCGCGTTTCACTATAGCTGCACTATGTAAAACGCCGCCGTCTTGCGCTCTCTCTCTCTCTCTCTCTCTCTTCTCTCTCTCTTCTCTCTCTCTCTCTCTCTCTCTCTCTCTCTCTCTCTCTCTCTCTCTCTCTCTCTCTCTCTCTCCCCCATTGAGTTTCATGAGGTTTGCTATGATTGTTATTCTCCGCTTTAGACATGCTAGAGGCTCGCATTGCACTATATGCAGCTGCACTATGTAAAACGCCGCCACCTCGCGTTATCTCTCTCTCTCTCTCTCTCTCTCTCTCTCTCTCTCTCTCTCTCTCTCTCCATTAAGTTTTAAGAAGCTTGCTAATTATTAATGATAAAATTTACTATAATAAAATGATATAAAGTATTGTATACTTTATATTATCATTGCATTTATTTTTGCATCGTATATTTACTATGCATTATTTCAAGTTATTAAGTGAAAGAAACAGTTGCTCCAGAATATAAGTGTTGTATAAACCATGATGTTTTTATGCGACTTAAGACCCTATGTGCATGAAGCATAAGGTTCATAATTGCAACAAAACTTCATAATTTATACGACAGAAATGCAATGAAAATTTTGTACATTATCTATAACATGCCTATAAAACATTTTATATGATGTTCATTACTTAAAAAAAAAAAAAAAAAAACGGTTATAATGGCTCATAATGTCTGGTCTCTTGCCTCTCTCTCTCTCTCTCTAAATATGTATAGCACTTTACCATTAAAAGGTGTATCATTCACAGTGCATACGAAATTATATAATATTGAGTATTTCTCTTTATATAGGATAGCCGATAATAATATATACCAAAATTAACAATATGTAAGGAAAAATTGTAAGCAAAATTGTATCGTGTAATACAGGCTTAATTCTCTCCTAATTTGCAACAATTTTGAGGAAGAAATGGGGAAAACACAATATTATTATACTGCATTTTCTTATCTCGTACTGTTGCAATTCTCGTGTACTTCATCTTCATTTTGAGCAAGAAAAAGGAGTAAGATATGGTTAAGCCTGTATAACACGATATACAATTTTACGTACAAGTTTTCCTTATACATTAAAATTTCATCTCCATAAGCCAGTATTACACGATACAATTTTTCTAATAATTGCATACAATTTTTCCTTACAAGAAAACATAATTTCAAACAGTACATGAACGGTTTTTGAACGGTATACCGTTCATGTACCGTCCGAGAGATACTTCTTCTCCCCCCTCTCCCTTCCTATGATGTACTACTCTGCAGTACTGTTCTGTACTGTTCAAAAGGCGTTTTTTTAACATACGAGCTCCGTTGTGTTAACGTTGCTATTACCACAGAGAATCCATCATGATGGATACTCAAAACTCTGCTATAACGCTCGAGACCCGACCGTGCATCGCAAGAAATTTTTAATGGGAGGACAGATTAACTTAATAATTAATGAATATTGAAATAATTATTGAAAGTTATGAAAGATAAGTTGGCACCCCTGACTCTTTAATAAAAAGAATAGAGCCGAGACGCCTATTATGACGCCTCCAGGGGGCGTGGCTGCACTGACGCACTTTTAATGATTAATTAAAGTAGTGAGCGAAAAATTGACCGATGGTAAATCTCATTCTCTTGCATGTAAAAAGTTACTTCGGAGCATCTGAAATCAGTTGAGACCGTCCTTCGTAAAAATTCTGAGCATTTGGGTCTAAAAGTCGATGACTTCGTCCATCTACTCCATGCTAACGCTCGAAAAACGTGGCTTCTGTTTTATTCAAACTCCAATTTCTTTCGCAAACTCCCGTAAATTGTTTTTAAAAATATTCAAAGATAGAACATATTATGGTGAATCCGCTCTTCATAAAAATCTTGAGCAAATTATGATACAATACCAAAATCCGAGACAAATTTTCATTTCAAATGTTCCGGTTAAAACAGCTGATCAATACCACAAATAACTTCAGCAGATGCTCGTATAGCGCAATATTGCATACATTTCTACTGCGCAGCTTTTGAGGAGCCAACGAAACTTTTTCACGTGCACACATGCAAAAACTTGAAGATGAGCATCGCACGTGACGTCAATGATGATTAAAATTATGATGCGCAATAGTGTGTGCGCACACAACTCACTGACACCTCTTTTAGAAAAAAAAAAAAAAGTTTCAGGCCTCCAAAATAAATCTGTAAGAAATCAGAAAAGCATAATTTGGTGCCCTCTATACTTTTCTGCAAGTAAAGTAAGACATATATCAAGCTGTGGTTGAATCAGCATTCTGAAAAATTATACATCTTCAACTCATCCTTCACACGTCTTAAACTATTTTTTTTTTTACCTCCAAAGCCGGTATTACACGATACAATATTTTTAGTTCTGGCAAACAATTTTTCCTTACAAGAAAACTTCAACTCCATTTGTTTGTATGGAGATAAAATTTTATTGTAAAGAAAAATTGTACGTAAAATTGTGTCGTGTAATACAGGCTTAAACCATATCTTACTTATTCTTGCTCAAAATGAGGATGAAATATATATTTCATCCTCATTTTCTCCTTAATTCTCTCCTAATTTGCAACATTTTTTAAGAAAAATATAAGGAAAATACAATATTATTAACTGCATTTTCTTATCTCGTATTGTTGCAACTCTCGTATATACGAGAGTTGCAACAATACGAGATAAGAAAATGCAGTTAATAATATTGTATTTTCCTTATATTTTTCTTAAAAAATGTTGCAAATTAGGAGAGAATTAAGCCTGTATTAAAAGATACAATTTTGCTTACAATTTTTACTTCCAAGAAAATTTCATCTCCATACAATTAAACAAATGGAGTTCAAGTTTTCTTGCAAGAGAAAACTGTATGCAATAGTTAGAAAAATTGTACTAGTTTTAACGAGAAGAGAGCTTAATAGCAAATATTATAAGCCTTTTTTTTATATAGAAATCATTATACTATATATATGTATATATATACTGTATGTATATAGTTATGTAGAAAAATAATAAATTTGTTGTTAGGTTAATCTGCGAGTCCTGATACTGAATGTGGATCAGACTGAGAACGGTGGCTGGCTGCATGCATATCAAACTGTGTTTAAATCAGCATTTTGAAAAATTACGTCTTCAACTCATCCTTCACATGTCTAAACCTATTTTTTTATACTTATAAAGCCGGTATTACACGATACTATTTTTTTTTTTTTTTTTTTTTTTTTTAAGTTCTTGCATACAATTTTTTCTTGCAAGAAAACTTCAACTCCATTTGTTTGTATGGAGATGAAATTTTAATGTATAAGGAAAAATTGTACGTAAAATTGTATCGTGTTAAGCCTGTATTACACCATACAATTTTGCATGCAATTTTTCCTTTCAAGAAAATTTCATCTCCATACAAACAAATGCAGTTCAAGTTTTCTTGAAAGGACAAATTGTATGCAATAGTTAGAAATATTGTATCGTGTAATACCGCCTTTATACAGGCTTAAACCATATCTTACTTCTTCTTGCTCAAAATAAAGATGAAGTAGACGAGAATTGCGACAATACGAGATAATAAAATGCAGTATAATTATATTGTATTTTCGCTATTTTTTCCTCAAATAAAGTTTCAAATTAGGAGAGAATGTAGCCTGTATTACACGATACAATTTTGCTTACAATTTTTCCTTACAAGAAAATTTCATCTCCATACAAACAAATGAAGTTCAAATTTTCTTGCAATTAAGGGAAAATTGTATGCAATAGTTAGTAAAATTGTACCAGCTTTAACGAGAAGAGAGCTTAATAGCAAATATTATAAGTATTTTTTTTATATATAGAAATCATTATACTATTTTTATGTCATATAGAAAACTAATAAAATTGTTGTAAAGCCTGTATCACACCATACAATTTTGCATACAATTTTTCCTTTCAAGAAAATTTCATCTCAATACAAACAAATGGAGTTCAAGCTTTCTTGAAAGGAAAAATTGTATCGTGTAATACTGGCTATAGATTAATCTGTGAGTCCTGATACTGAGTGTGGATCAAACTGAAAACGGTGGCTGGCTGAATGTATATCAAACTGTGTTTGAATCAGCATTTTGAAATACTACGTCTTCAACTCATCCTTCACATGTCTAAACCTATTTGTTTTTACCTACAAAGCCGGTATTACACGATACTATTTTTTTTTTTTTTTTTTTTTCTTGCATACAATTTTTTCTTGCAAGAAAACTTCAACTCCATTTGTTTGTATAGTCTGTAATACACGATACAATTTTGCATACAAGATACCTTGAAATCCATTTGTTAGTATGGAGTTTGAAATTATGTTTTCTTCCCTGACTCAAAGGCACAGTTGGGCACAGTTGGTTACCATGTTGAAGCTTGGGTTCTATTAACATTGTAATTTCAATCTGGCAGACCATTTACTAATCCCGTTGTGGCTGGTCACAAATGGGAATATCCCATTTGCTCCCAGTCAAATCAACTGTGCCCCAACTCGGTACCTCACAAAATGGCTGAACATGGAAATTCACATTTGGACAAATGGTTGGAACTTGGCGCCCCCTCCAGCCCCCTTCTCCAATGAAATTTATTTCCCCTAATTATATATTAATTAATAATCTATATTTACCATATATTGTGTTATTCTATATATATTATTATATAATTAAAAATTAATTAAATAAAAAAAGTCACCTATATATGTTGTTTATTTCTAGGTATACATATATTAGACAGTCTAATATTATATTGCAATATAATTATATAAGTAAACACGAAACCTTTTTTTAAAAATTTATTATTATTTCATTTTTTTTACATAATTTTATAAAATTTTATGTTAAATAAAATTTAAAACTACCCTTTTTTTATTTATACATATATTTTTTTTGTCTGCTGCTTTTTATTTAACAGTATTGCAGAATTGCTAATTAATACAAAGCAAAGAAACTCTTATATTATCATGCTGGCGCAGATCCAGCCCCCCTCCCCCCCTTTCTCCGAAATGTTTGGTGTACCATGGGCAAAGGCATTTCTCCACCTTCAATTTTTTTTAAACAATGGACTAATGGAGACGCCCCCACCTCCCTGACTTTTTTTCCTGGAACCGCGCCTACTATCACCTGCTACAAAATAATGTGTACCATATGATTTATATTATGTTCTGTATTCTTGTACACACACATAACAATCATAAAATACAGAAATAAGAAAATGTTCATAAAATTATTTAAAATAATGGAGTATTGTTCTCAAATTTTTTTTATTGCAGAAATGGATAGAGCGTGCAAAGTTACACTACCATAATATTTTTTAGAGCTTGGAAACTATAAAATATTATTAAAAGTCTTTTTTGTGATGTTACGAGGCGGCAAGTCATATCTTCTTCTTAAGAAGCGGCGCCTTGTGACGTCGCTTAAAGAACTTTCAATAATTTTTTAAAAATAGTTCCCATGCTCTAAAAAATCAGTGTAGCATAACTTTGCACGCTCTATCCATTTTTCTGCAATAAAAAAAAAAAATTGAGGTTGATACTCCATTGCAATATAGTTGACAAGGCATTTTACAAAAATACAATATTAAATCATAAAAACACTAGGACCAGAAAAGTGAACAGTTGCAGCGCTCGAAGAGATCTGGGAACAAAAGAATCATCCTGATGCATCAAATGCAAGCAATACATGCGCTACTCTTAAACCTAATTACCTTCTGGTCAATCAAATTTAAAATACAAAGGTGTCTGAAGTATTAAGACATTTGATGATTAATCTAGTAAAAAACACATAAAGGTAGAATGAGGGTGTAGATCTTTCCCACGGAAAAATCAAGTTGTTTTACAATTATTGCATCACAGTTATTAAAAATAAAAAGTAAAAATTCTGAGAATTTGCCATCAGTCAAGTTAACTAAAAATATATTTTACATTAATTTTGCATGAAAAAACACAAAAACATCAACATATATATATATAGTAATTGTATAAAAAATAATGCATGCACGTACAACAGAGATTAAAGAAGGGGCGGAAAGTCAGAATAAAAAAAATTCAGCATATCTTAATTCTCGATAAATTAAGAAAAGAGCGTACAACAAAAATTGACTCAGAAATTTTGATTCATTATTTTCTAAAGAAAAGAAAATCCAATGAACCTCTATATGGTACATAAATCCAAAACATTCTATATAATACAGGTTTCCGTGCAGGAAAAAATTTAACGTCAGAGTAACAGAGAGAATGCGTCGCTTGGCATGAGGGCTTACTTAAAAATGATTGTTGAATATGTAAGAAAAAATACTGTGTTCTAAGACTCGAGTTTACCTGTTCCATACCACCTAAATTACACAGTGTTTCTTTGAGAAATTTGAGGGCCTTTTTCAGGTTAGGTTTCATGCTTATCAACACATTCTTTTGGCTTTGGAGTTTTTCCCGGGGAAACCTGTTTTAAATAGAGTATTTTGGATTGGTACCATTTTGGAGGGTACGTGATTCAAACTATCTATTGGTCACATTACAAACTCAAATTTCTTTGGTTCATTTCTGTAGTGCGCACCTTACTTTATAGTAATCAATGAACCTACAAGCCAGCAAATGTTAACATGCCAGTATATGTGTGCCTACTGTAGGTATCATTTTCAATATGTTTCAATACTTCATCTATATCACTATCAGATTCTACGACTTCATTTTCTGACTCCTGAGTCCGACTTACACACTGTGAATTGAAGTATGTTCTCTGCGAGCTATCAGACGAGTTTTGGGAATTGTCATCATCGATGCTGTTGTCATCCTGAACACTGGTGGCATACCTAAAACCCTGACCAGACTTCTCCACTTCTTCTTGTTCTTCTTCTTCTTCAGACTCTTGCACTACTTGCTTCTTCTTGTGGCTCTTTCTCGGAGGTCTGCGTAGGTCACTGATTTTGGAACCCACATACTTGTTGATGTGTGCAATGTGGATTTTAATATCTGATTCAGAAAATTCTCTGTTTGAAAGCCAATGTTTGAGGTTGTCTGTAACAATACAAAATAATCATACAATTGTGTAACTCTGTAAATGTTTCAGTAAAATGCTTTAAAAGAACTAGGCTGAAATCATTTAAAGCTTATTGAAAAAATAAATAAATAAATAAAAAACTACGACAATAACTACAGTTTAGCTATAGCATAATCTGGGAAGGAGATGAAATGTAGGGTTAAGCCAGGCATGTGATAGTGGGTTAGGGGGGGTCAGTTAACAGTGTCTGATTGGTCACTATATATAGTCTGGTGTCTTGGTAGCTGTAAAGGCCTAAACTACGAGCTTTTCACTTTTGGCTTGCTCCAATTATACGGCTCTCTGATTGGCTTAAACCGATCTTGCGCTTAAAAGCAAAGTCGCAAAGAGGCTTCGGCTTGGCGAAGCCAAGCTGAAAAGACTTGGCGCAGCCTCTTCGGCTTACGCCAAACGCTAGCCAATCACAGAAAAGCGCAGGACTAGCGCACCGAAATTCAAATGATTGAAAACTTTATGAAGAAGTCCACAGATTTTTAATTAAAAATGCATTTTATTTTTACCAATTAAGCTGTTGCGACACGTCATCAGAAAATTTGTATCGATTTTTAA
The DNA here is from genome assembly GCA_949825025.1 of Siphlonurus alternatus. Classification (NCBI taxonomy): domain Eukaryota; kingdom Metazoa; phylum Arthropoda; class Insecta; order Ephemeroptera; family Siphlonuridae; genus Siphlonurus; species Siphlonurus alternatus. The sequence goes on along the minus strand of OX463784.1, from coordinate 2,709,660 downwards.
GATAATAATAATATTTTGGCGCGTAATGTCATCGCGATTCGACTGTCAATTATTATATTTATTTCAATTTTCAGCTGATCGTCAAAATTAATAAACACACGTGTTTTTTCTGGAATCTTTGTGAAAATATCTGTAATATGCCACCTAAATTAACAGCAGCTCAATTGCTAGCTCAACATGAGTTCATTGAACTTTTGATTGAAAAATATAGAGCACGAGATTACCTGTATCATAAAGGTTCAAAAGATTATTGCAACAAGCAACTCAAAACGAGAGGCTATGAAGATATCGTGACTGAACTACAGACCGAGAACCCTGTGCTCTATAGAAACGTTACAGGTATTTAATTGAGAATTATGTACTATATAGTACTATATTATAATATGTGAAATTTTATTTGTACTAAAAACATACTAATAATATATATAAGGCTGACTATAATACATTAATTTGTGTTTCTTTAATGTTTTCAGTTAAAGTTGTGAAACAGAAGATTGCCCAACTTAGGAAGTCTTTTGGTTCTCAACTCAAACGATATGATGAATTACACAGGAGTGGTGCTGCATCTAGCACGGATGTAATTAAGTGGCCATACTTCAAGCTTTTGTTCTTTCTGAAGGGAAATCTCAGAGTTAAAAAAGGCAGCACTGCAAGTAACGTCACTGATGAGGCAAAAGAGTTCGCTGCAGAGTCATCTTCTGACAGTGATGAGGACGGGTTAGCTTCTTCAGAGTATGTATTAAATTTATATATATTATACATGTATGCATAGCACACACACTGCCATGGTTTTGTTTATAATAATAATAAAATTATTTTTTTTTTTTCATTAATTAATATGCAAATGAAGTTCTAGCTGCATGCATAAGAAAAGTAATTGAAGGAAAGCAAATAAATTACACATGCATATATTATTGTCTTTCAATTTTTAATAATTTCATTGCATGATTTAAATGCAAGGTATGAAAAAAAAATCACTACCTTTTGCGCTCGGTGTTCTTTCTCTGCCATATGTGACGTACAGGTACATTTAAATTAACCAAAAAATTTTTTTTTTTTACTTCTGCTTCATAATAATCATAATTCTGAAACACTTTACACTTACATTTTACTTTCTAGGCTTTCGAACACTCCGTCTTGCTCGACTGCCAGAAGCTTCACACAGACAACGAGCTATCGAGCTGGAAAGTTGCCCAACCTAAAGTTTGCCATCTCCCCACAAAAGAAGCCTGCTGCTGCACCAGCTGCACGAGGAGATGGATCACAAAACTACATTGTCGAAGTATGTATAGTATATTTTATTTTAATTATTTATATTTATTTTTTCTTCAGTATATATTATGTAATTGTATGTAATAAATTAAAACTATGCATGTTCCCCTCCTTGCAGAATATTGATGGAATAACATACCTTGTGCCTGTAAAAATGGATAGGGAAAAGAATGGTGAAAATCAGCAGCAACAAGAGGTAAATTTTTTATTCTTATATGCTCCATGGTCCATGAAAATTGTAAAAGTATATAAGAGTATAATATAATATATATGCATACTCTTAATTTTACAATTTTAACAATTGTCATACAGTCAATGTTGTATTAGATATAGTTATTATAACTAATACCAAAAAATAAGTGATTAAAGAAAAAAATTAAAGTGGTCCCTTTTTAAATTATTAAATATCATGCTAAGGTAGAAATAATGTCGATCAGCTTTTTCTTTAGCTCCAATTGATTAACATGTAAACCTTGGCAAATTCACAAAAATTCTGAAATTTTTTTGAAAGGCAGATATTTGTGCCTAATAGCCATAAAAAAAGTTTCAAAACAATTTAACGAGCCGATTTTCTTAAATTAAATTTTTAGTTTGTCTCTCCATGGGAAAGTCCTATGCTAAAAATTAAAAAAATATTTAACAAAAACGGCTCGTTAAATTGTTTTGAGATTTTTTCTATGTCTTTTATGCACTAATATTTGCCTCTCATGGAGCTACATCAAACAGCTGACCGCCGTTATCTCTAACTTAAGGTAAAGTGCATCCACATGCATGCTCTTAAAATTTTTGCGGAAATAATTAGCAAAAAAGATGGCTCCGTTATGATCAGAAGACAAGCTTGATTTTTCACGGAGGTCGCAACAATTTTCAAAGAGTGGGAATAAAGACCGTGTAATATTATTTTATTTTAAGTTTGTGGTCTTATACCTTTTCAGCAACTCTTATTACATCATAAAAAATTTAATTGCAAAAATTGTTAAATATTATAATATTTTTTAAAATATAGATGTATATATTTTTTTTTAACAATTTAAATATTTGGCTTGCAGGTTGAAGACCAGGAACTTCCAGGCTCTCAGAATAGAGAAAACATCGAAATAGACCTGGAGAGTCTCTCCTCAGCATCAGCTTCCCAGAAGGCTCTAAGTAAGTCGTTTACTCCATGTACAGCTGAAACCTCGAAGAAAGCTTCCGTCTCACCCAAACTGTTACCACAGGCCATCTCATTTGAAAATCATTCATCGGAAGACGCAGCTTGGTTTTCTAATGTGCTTGAAGGTGATTCTTATGCTGAGGACATTTTGGGCAATCCACCACAGACACCTTCCCCAGCCTCACAGTCAAGGGTTAATTCAAAGCAGTACAGTAAAAATTCAGATAGTAAGAAGCGAGTAGGAAACTTTGATGAACCAGAAGAGTTTAAGAAAGGATTGAGAACAATGTCGCAAGCTGCTGCAACCATTTCTCAAGTCTTGGTTGAGAGATCCAAGAAATCTCAAGAGGCTCCGAAGGCTAGGTGTCTAGACTTTTTGTCAGACGAAATTGAAAAATTGAGCAAGAAGAAGAAAGCTCAGGTAATCATGACTGTTACAAACATTGTAATGGAAGCAGTAATGGATGAAAGTGAGTAATAATATGATTTAAAGAGGGAAAAAAATTAAATTCACCTTTGGAATTTTGATAAAAAAACTTTTTGAAAAAAAGTCAAACATTTTTTTTTTTTTTTAATTATTATTTTTTAAGTTTCAATTAATTGTGTAATCCTAAACATAACTAAGTATCCTATGATTCCTACTATTCTTACTAGCTTATGTAATTTTTTTCAGAAATATTATTTGGGAGAAGATTTGAATTTAAAATACAGTGACTTATATTTATCTTGATTAGCTGATCTTTTCATATATGCATATATTATGCTTTTGAAACAAGTAAAAATATAAACATTTGCTTAACCCCCCCATATAATAATAAATATAATATATGTTTATTATATTTTTAGTCTTGCAGGCCTATTTCCTGTGCATTGTTTTAAATTATATATATAATTTAACTTTAAGTTACCCTTAAGTGAGAGAGGAACAATTAAGAAGTGAAAATAAATAATGTGCTGACTTTATGTCATAGTAATTAGGTAATTACTGCTATAAAATAACTGTTACTATGAAGACATTTATAGGGTCATGACCATAAACTGCACATCTATATGAAGTTATTTTTATAAGCTACAGCAAATGGTGTTGCTTGTCTATTTATATTCCATAAAGTTTCAAATTTTGATGTATTCTCAAATACAGGTGTCTTTTTAAATACATTGAAGCATACTAAGAGAGAGATAATATAACTGTAAGACAAGTGCTGTTTGTTCATAATATGTTATGAAATATTTTTTATCCTAACTCATGGATAAATTTCCTCCATGTCCTAACTGCAAGTAAAAAATCTTCACCCGATGAAAAATCGCCATATCTCTTGTGCCAGATCTAATTAATGTTACCCATATATTTTAAGTGAAGGATTTCCAGAGTTGACTATACTGTTTGCCTGTTTGCATAGTAAAAGATATGTTCTTGCTATTGGACTCATGAAATATACTGTGTGTTGACAATTATTCACTATTTTATAATATGTAACAAAACAATAGAGGCTCAATAAAATAAATAAAAACAATCATGTATGTCATTTATAATTCCTACCAGATTTAGCAGAGTATTTTTTCAATTAACTTCAGCATTCTTTTATTCTGCATATAAATTTAAGTGCCAAATATTTCTGCATTTTGGCAGTTATTTAAGTCTTATTTTTTTTTATGCAAAAAAAAAAAAAAATTTATTTGCTTTTAAATAAAATACATCAATAAAAAGGGATATGTCATAATTATACCTTGTTTATTCTTTGTATTTTGCTATTTAGCTATTTCAGCTTATTTTAAACACAATAAAAATGCAAAATATTGATAAAAGTAAAATATGTATTTGCAAAAAGAACTAATTTTACACAATTGACAGCTTACATATTTATAAACAACTTTATTAAATGATTTATTATAATAATACATATAAATAAGGAAAATAATTAATCAAGCATGTTTTAAAGACAGCATGTACAATCAAAGATATAAAAACTCAGGATATGTACAGGTCAATTAAAGGTATGCAATTGAAATTTTAAAAGCCTCCTCTGTTGACATACTCTTCTTGCCATGGTACACTCCCAAGTGAAGTGAGGTAAGAGGCTAGCTGGTCTCGGAGAAACTTTTCAGTTGGCTCTGAATTTCTGTTTGAGCGTATGTGAACGTCTTCTAGCCTACTGCCTCTAGCAGCTTCTCTCCATGCACCATACTGAATTTCCCCATTTTCTAAAATTTGATCCCCAAGGTTGAAGTTCGGTTGATTTGGTTTGGTTTTCATGATATAGTTATGCAAAACTACACAGGCCTGGACCATGCGAACTACATTATCGGGATTTGCTTCTAACTTTCTGTGAAAAATCCTCCACCTGGCAACTAATATACCAAAAGTGTTTTCTATAACCCTTCTTGCTCTGCTAATTCTGTAATTACAAATCTTTTTCTTCATTGCTTCTGGGCCATGCCCAGCCAACTGATTTCTTGGGTAGGGGCGCATGAGGTTTTTACGTAAAGGGAAAGCCTCATCTCCAATGAAGAAATAAGGGAAAGGTTCACTATAAGGGGCAGGATTATTTGCAGTAGGTTCATGTGTGATAGCAGCTTCTATAGTGCCAGGGAGAGGTTCAGCTTCAGGTACGTCTAAAGTATTATTAATAATCCTACTCCCAAAGATGCTATTCCTAAACACTCCCCCATCACTAACTGATCCCATGTGCCCTATATCAACTAGAGTGAAGCAGTAGTTGGCATCACAGGCAGCCATAAGAACCACACTGAAGAAATTTTTATAACAATAATACTGTGAGGCTGAGTGTGGAGGGCACTTGATTACGATATGCTTGCCATCAAGCGCTCCCAAACAATGTGGAAGGTTCCACATGCTCTCAAAGTCCTGAGCTATAATTTTGTATCCCTCCTTACTTGGGGGTTTCAGGTAAAGAGGACACAAACGCTTCCACAAAGCATTGCAGGTATGGTAGACTACCTTCCTGCATGTGTCGGCTCCTATTCGGTATGCCAGGGCCATCGAAATCGTATTGTCCCCTGTGGCAAGGTACCTGTAAAAGTTGAAAGCACTTTTAAAACATTGTTATCGGTACTTTGTGAATGAACATCTCATGACTTAATATCTGGCTCCATGCTCGATCAACTCGTAAGATCAAGACGGTCAAATCATAAAAAAATATGGTATGCATACTGTACGTATAATATATAACAAAGAGACAAATACGTTAAACTTCTTATTTATATAAGAATGTGCAGTGTGCATAAATTAATGTACTTTAAACATTGTTCTAAAATCGCTAGGTATGCATACTAAACAGAGAAAAAAAGAGAACAAGGAAAATCAATAAATAAAGCATTATCGAGATTAGATATTGTTACCTCAGTGTTATAACAAGGCGCATCTCACTAGGCAGGGGTTTGGAGTACTTGTCGCACAGCGTCAGATCCGCCTTGATCAAATTATGCAGTGTATCGAATTGCAGCAGGGTCATGCGCGTGTAATTGAAGAACCGGTCAGGATGTTCACGTAGTTCAACATACAAATTATTGAAGTGACCTGGAAACATACAGCAATCAACAAACGTATATCTTAACAACTGTCAAAAAACTCTATTTTTTTCTACAAATTTAATGTAATCTTACCGGCCTCTTCTCGCCTTTGGTTGATGGGATGGACTCCATAAATCTTTGGACGGCGATTTCGGCGCCTCATCATACGAAAAATTCCGGCGATATAAAGCATTGCCGCACATTGGATGAGTACTGCGCCAGCAAGTAGATCATCCTCGTACTCTCTATCCATTTTAATCTAAACAAATTTTCAATAAAAGACTAAATCACTGCACTTTAGGATACTTTATCAACAAGTAAGTACGCGAAAAGTTGTTTGTTTACAGAATCAGCTGACTGCATCAAGTGCGCCAAAGCTGTTATGACGTCACACGCCGCGACCTTTTGCGAAGAGCTAGAATTTTAACTTGGCGTACGCCGAATCTATGCGACTTTTTCTTGCGACTTCCATAAAGCTCGTAGTTTAGGCTTAACACTCCCCACCATTAAATATCTGGGATCCGGGTCCACTCCTAAATACTGTATATACAATTTAATGCGAGATAACAAAATTATCACTGAAATGGAGTTCTAGGGTTCATTATATATATTTCTATGAAATTAAATGGCAACATACTTTTCAAATTCTGTTACGTAATTAATCCGTTATTTCACTATTTGAGTGTTTTTTCCAGACTGACACAATAAAATAGTCTGTTTTCCTCTTTGAGGGTACACCAAATTCATTTTTTTTTTTTTCTTTTTTACATATTCGGGTATAATACCTAGAGTTAAACAGACCTTAATAGTTTACGGGTGAATATCCGCTCAGACTAGACGGCGCAGGGTCTGTGGGGGGCGTGACTATAGGGCGCCTTGGATTACCTCGGATATTTTTGGTTGCGAACGTTTCGCGAACCGTAAACTAAGGTCTGTTTTACTGTATGAATTATTTAGGTATCCTTGCGGCTCAATATCTTCGGACTATGCCTAATTAATTTACAATTAATTAATGAATTATTAATTAGTGAAAAGTTGGAGTCCTATGACTGTTAGCTCCATTCAAACCGGCACGGGTTGTAGCAGCCGGCCGACCAATAAGAAGTTGGACAACGTAAAGTGTAGGAACGGTTGCATGAGAGCTCGTGATTAATTTTAAATTATTAGGCATCGTTCGGAGATATTGAGCCACAGGGATACCCAGGCGCGGATCCAGGAAAAAATTTCGGGGAAGGGGGGGGGGGGCTGCCTACATAAGGCCCATGTTAAAAAAAAATTGAAGTGGGGAAAATGCTTATATTGCCCATGTCCCTTACCTTCAATAGCTTTCATTTTCTTAGGGCAGAGTTCTGGCCTCACTGCAGCAGTTGGAAAACGAGGACATTTTTTTCCGCAGGTGGAACTCGCACGAAGTGTGGCTTCACCAAACAACAGCACGGCAAGGTTCCTTACATATGCGGAGGGAGTTTCACTACTAAATTGCAGCTTGTCGTAATCAAAGCTGTCAATGTAGTAGTTCCTTCCGATATGTACCTGCCAGAACAAAAGTTGAGATTAAATAGCTATAGTTCATCTAATGTTCTAGGTTTTCAACAGTGTGAGAAAGATGTAATATACAGTGTATATAAAAGTAGCTGATTATAATAGAACCAACTAATTATATAATTATACTTGTATTTCCTTTGAAATAAAAACATCTTTAGTAAATGAAAAGATAAGCCCCCAAAATGTTATCATGCAAAATATGTAATTAAATTCCAATAATTTAAAATACCATAACTGACACTCACAAAAATCAAACTTTTAATTTAACAACTTTGGTACAAATAAATAACCCCTGATTTTTTTTTTTTTTTTTGCATACTGATGCAACAACTTAATTCAATCATAATCAGCAGTACTCTTTGAAATATCCACCTTATAATGTTTATTGTACATTAAGAATTTAACATTTTCAAAGAAAATATTACTTTACCGTCTGCGATAGAACACACTCAACAATTTTCATTATTGCCAGTGTAATAAAATAACCTTTTATTTTCATTTCCTTTTCAAGGATACACCCTTATGAGCATTAAACTTGAGGCGGGGTATTGGGTAGGGATAAGGGAGGGGAACAAGGAAAAAGTGGTGGCCACGACCTGTTACCCGGCCCAGCATTCGCTGAGGTGAGACTGATGAGGGAACTGTGGAAAACCTCAGTCAGGACGGACACATCTATTTTTTACAATACTTATTTAAGGATAATTGTCGAAATGGTAATTATTTTTCTATGTTGATATATATGATATATTATGATGTAACAGGCTGTTAGTATCATCTGTTATTTTATTTTATATTGTTTTATTATCATTTTCTATTGTTCTATTATTCTGTAACTATTATATATGTTTTGTATGTATGTTTTATGTGTTCTATTGTAATGTTTTTCTATAATGTATGTTTCTAGTGCTGTTAATATGTACACTTTCTGTGTTTAATAAAAGACTAATAATAATAATATATATGTATATATATATATATATATATATTAACATAGAAAACACATATATATATATATATATATATATATATATATATATATATATATATATATATATATATTAACATAGAAAACACATATATATATATATATATATATATATATATATAAAATTTAAATCAAAACATAAAGAACAAAATGGCTGATCTCTCTCTGAGGTAAAAAAGTAATTTTTCGGTCCAGTTTTTGAGATATTAATTAATTTTTTAGTTGACAAAGATGCTGATTTGACTTGATTTAACTAATGGCCACCAGATTTTCAAAGGTGTGCTCATTATTTATATCCTTTATATCTGAAAAACTAGACAGACTATTGCTTCTTTTTTTTTTTTTTTTTTTTAATATTTATGTTTTAATGTTTACCATAACTTTCAGAGTTAGGCACCATATCCTGATCCTGCAATCAGTGGCAATTATCCTTAAATACTGCTACCTATTATAATAATACAAATATAAAAAACTTTTACCTGAGAATCTTTCACTGTTCCTATGTCAATTAAGTTTTTTGTGGTTTCTTGAGGGTTATTGGAAAGTTTTTCAATAATGTTACCTAAAAAAGATAAAGATGATACAACACCTGACAGTGAAATCGCATCTCTATTATTTAATTAATTATAGTAGTTAAAGGAGGGCAACGGCTTCAGCTTTTTTTTAAATATATTTTTATCTATTTTTAAATAATTCTGAACTTGAAAGTGCGCAGACTGAACAAAATGTATAGCACCAATTTCAAATCTAAAATTTTTAGGTGTGGGGTGGTGATTGTGGCACTAATTAGTATGCCATCATTTATTGATGGATAAATGTAAAGAAGCTGGAGTTGTAAGTTCCCCTCCTTTAAAGAGACAGCGTACAGGAATATTCTTTATGCATAAGTTTCTTATTGATGTATAAGCATTATAAATGTAAAAAAGAAAATTACATCCTGGTTGCACAAAAATTAAAGGTAACCTCTGAAAATTTAAAAGGCTCTGGATCTCCTTAAGAATTAAAGGAATCAGGTCCCTGCATGTCTGGTTATAACTGACACATTGCATTAAAAGAAAATAAGTGAGTAAGGTCGAAAAAAACCTTTTGAAAATGGATTGTGTGAGAATTGCCAACAAATTTTTATCTATAATAATAAAACAAAAATGAAAGTTGAGTTTGCAATTATGTAAAAATTCCAGAATATAATTGTATTGTCAGAAACCTGTAACAACAAGTTTTTCAATCTATATTGTGACCTATATTTGCTGGTTATCAACTTATCACAATCCACTTTTTTGAAATAAAACAGTAAAAACTCATTATTACACAACTTGTTTTTTGTTAAAACTTGATTTTAAGTAAAGGAGATTGAGGTCCCGTAAAAAATAATTAGTATTGTGGGTAAAGGGAACATTAAATATAATACGGTACGTAATACTTGATTTAAAAAAAAGATAATTTTAAGTGTCCCTTGACTTTATGTAACATCATGTTTTCACTGTATACCAATTTATAACTGAAATGTGAAATTGTACTTACTTGTCTGTTCTTGTATGGTTCCTAGACGATGATTCACCTCCTCCATACTAATGTCATTATTCTGCATGTTGCTTTTAAGCTTATCAGTCTCTTCCAGTGCCAACGCCAGTTGTTTTTGAGTTTCCTCAGATTCTTGAAGTGCTAATTCAAGCTGTTTTTCAGTTTCCATGACTTTTTTCAGTGCTAATTCAAGCTGTTTTTTAGTTTCCACTGCTTCTTTCCTTGCTGATGTAAGTTTCTTAGTTGTTTCTCTCAATTCAAGAATACTGGGACAATCAGGGTTGCATTTCTTCTGAGCATTTGAATTTTTTTCGATGGCAGGCTTGTTCTGAAATGTCGAGGGAGGATTTCTGGGTACAAGAACTGGGTGTGAATGAGCCGTGAGTAAACCGGTGAGTGGCGGGGTACTGGATTCTTGACAGTTGACAGCTTTGGCTTGTTGGACTCGTGCTTGTTTGTCTGAGGTAGATTTAGTTATTAAGTCTACCGAGGGATAATTGATGAGTTTAGGTCCTAGAATTGATTGGGATTGAGGCAAAGATGACATCGTTGATTTGGATGTTCTTTGAGCAGGAGGGCTTACAGCAGCAGCTGGCAAGATCTGCTCGTGCTTGTCAGGAGTGGGGTTCTTTCCAGCAGAAGGTGTTCGCTGGTGGATAGTCGCAGCAGGCGTTTTCAGTTGTTTGGGTTTCGATCTGTTATTTTCTACATGTTCAGCAGAAGAATTAGTTACAGCTTTAACTTTATTTTTGGCAGCACTGTCAGATGTGGAATTCTTTGAATGACTAAAATTTTCCTTCTCTTGTTGTTTTTTCCGGCTATTAGTGTCTTTCGACACATGGCTGGTAGGCTGACTGGCAGATTTTGTATTCCTGGCATCAAGTAATGTAGCTTTTGGCTGAGTTGATTGTTGGGATGCTGCTCTTTGCATAATTCTCTCCATGGCTCCCCTGTGAACTTCGGCCTGGGTTTCATTCTGTAATTAGTAACATAATGTTAGTAACAGAGCTATCAACAAATATCATATTACACTATGCACATCCAAGATATTTTAAGAATGGGGTACTGACTAAAAAAAAAAGTTTCAAGTTTTTGTCAACGTTTCAAATGACATGAGAATTTCAAGAAGAACAAGCCCTATTACAGCATTCTACAACAATTTCCTGATTTTATATGAATTTTTAAAACCTCTCAAAAATGACATCATAGCATTGTATCTTAAATGAGAAAATAGATCAGTTAACATTGCCAAATCCCATACTTAATATTGAAATGTAACCAAAACTTCATTTGCAAGGTTTTTAGGTGCTAGAATCACAATAATGAAGGTTTCAAATTCCTATCCTTAATAACTTTTCATTTTAGCAATGTTAACTGATGCATTTTCCCAATTAAGATTCAATGCTATGACTTCACCAAAAATAGTTTTAAAAATTCATATAAAATCAGCAAATTGTCGTAGAGTGCTCTAATAGAATTCACAGTACTTTTTAGTAGTACTGCTTACTCAAATACCGGTCAGTACCCCATTATGTTCTCTACCTTTCAATATAGCTGTTCAGAGTCGTGTGGGAAGTAATTGTCAAGATTTTTGGCTTTGGTGGCAGAATAATAATAATAATAATAAAAATTAAAACTGTAGTAGGAACAAAACAAATGAAATTTCTAAAGGAACCCCTCGTCTTGGTTTACAGAATACTATAAAGAGAGGGTGGAGGGGTCAAGGGGGATAATGCCAACCACCTGCATCATCCCCTTTGTCCAACAAACTGAACTTTGAAGGAAAGAAATTACAACCCTACCCTTTCCATATCCAAGCTCAGCACATATCATTTGTTTTACTATTAATATGCTAGTTCTGCAGAAATAACATTCAGAGCAAAATATTGGTGCCATGAAGTTAGTGTGAACCTAGTGGCAACTGCTGGAACTACACGTGCATCTGGCAAGGATTGCTGTATATGATTAACATTGTAAAACCATGTAAATACTGTCAGCAGTCACAGCATAATTTCACAGAAATGACAACGCCATAATTAGTTGTCAAATATTTTCGGACAAATATAAAAAAATATTTCAACTTCGTAAGTGATTTCTTTCCTAAAACTTTGTTAATTTTTTTGATTCTCCCCATGCTATAGTTATTGCCGTATCCTCGATGCAAAGAGCAAAATTTTCAGACGTCAGCGCCATCTCTTGGTTCTTTATGTCCTCTATAATTACTTACTTTTTCTCTAAGAGCTTGCAGATGGAGTTTCTTCTTTACATGCTGCATGCTCCTTGCTTCATCTTCGTCAACGGAAGAAGCAGACTGCAAATACCTGTTTGGTTTTACTATTGGCCTCTGCTGCTGCATAGTAGTGGAAAGTTCAGCAAAAGTATCTGAATATTAAAAAAAGAAAAAAACTTGAAAAGCATACCGGTAATACACGTGTATTATATATATACTGTATTTCCATAACAAGTATTACTGTATATAAAATAAGAGCTTACAGCTCGCGGCGGGGTAATGGTGTTAGGGATAAGGTAGGGAATGGATGGCGGCCACGGCCTGTTACGCGTCCCAAAATTTGCTAAGGTGAGACTGAGGCAAAGTCTTCTACTCGCAATGGTTGTAACACACCATTGTTTATAATGTCTGTCGCGTGAAGCCTTTTTCATTGTTGAACATGGGACGACGTAGTGCCTGATTTTGCCACCAGAGCAGAGAACGTAATGGCATTGTTGGCGCTAGTATACACTTCCAACTTCAAAATTAACGGTCATTTTCTATAAGTTAACATGTAAATCAACAACCGTCCCATGTTTTTCCTTTCACGAGACAGACATTACACAACAATACTTTGTTTACTAACAACGAGCAGAAGACTTTGGACTGAGGGAACCGTGGACAACCTCAGTCAGGACGGGAAACTCTACCTTTTTATCAAGGGACCAAAGTGATGTCCAAAGCTTGGGGAACCACACACATGTGCATCACTGCACTGGGTGGAAAGCTAGATGAATTTACCCCAGGGAAGGAATTTCATGATTTTTACTTCAAACGGTCACCCATCTAAGTACTAACCACACCCGACGTAGCCTGACTTTGGTGATCTACATAACAAGAACTGGTCAATGCACTGCGCCAAGCTCAATCTCCTTTAAGTGCAATTGGAGACCTCCGTATCCCAAGGCCAGAAAATTGTCTAGCAGCAGTATATCATAGAGCATCGCAAGAGTTGAGCGTGGCGCCACTACCGGTAGTGTAGCATAAATACGGTGTTCTCCAAAGGTATCTGGGGTGTATACTGTACATTTGTCTACTAATCTAGTCCCTAAGATATACAGTACATATTTTCATCTACAATTAAGTGACTGCAGGGCTCGCAAGTAATATATGGATAATGCTGTTCTCTGATGAATTTTTAGATTAAAACCAGTTATAACTGGCCATATATATGCATATCATATATTACAATATTTATTTCATATTCATTTGTGCCCATATATATATATATATATATATATATACACACACACATTAAAACTAGTATAATATATACTATTTTAATAGTTTTGTGTCAGATTTCCAGTAACTTACCTGCAGTTTTCAGAACTTGCGCTTGATCATGATACGTTTTTAATGAATTTTCTTGTGATGAAACACGGTACTTTTTCTCAAACCTTTTAGGGTCTTCATGATAAAAATTCTTAATTAGCTCAGTTCGAATAATATTCCGACTTTTGCTATTCAAAAACTGCACCAAAGCAAACATTGTCTTTTTTAAAAAAGCCAGAAATTGTGACGCTGCAGGTGAGGGTCCTGTAGGCTGTAGTTGACCGTGAGCAGGATCATCAAAGTTGTGATTGTGGGGATGCGGTGAGCCGAAATGATAAGTTATGAATCAAATTGGCAGGGGAAATATTAAAGAAATCAAGAGGATTGATAAATACTAAGGATAAGGATAGTTACCAGGATATGAGGACAATTTAAGCGGAGCTTTACGACGAACGTTAGTTGTTAAGTGCGTCAGGCGTCAGTGCGTCTATTACCGGAAGTGACACAAAGGCACACAAAGAACCAAGAAGTAGACTCTTGAGTCAAAGTTACGAGTCAAAATTACTCTTTGTAAACCTAAAACTGCAAAATAAAACCATTTTTTTACTCTAAGGTGAAACTTCAAATTATTTTTTTTATTTTAATGATATTTTTTCAGTTTTTAAGTGATTTATTATCGAATACAACAAATAAAAAGAATGAAAGAAAATTCAAATTTTCATTTGGCGGAATCAGGCCAACGACTTGAATCAGCTGGCATCAAAATCAACAAACACGGTGGTTACGTTTGTTGCTTGTGAACCGAGATTAAATAAGTTTAAAACCTGTAATATGCCTTCTTTATTATTTAAATAAAGTTCAATTAATTAGTTGCATTTCTATTTATATATTTTGAAATTAAACGCTTAGTACAAACGAGAGACGACGTTTAAAATGCCAAATGAAGATGAGGAACGACGGGCACCCAAGTGGCGAAGAACTGGTCTCGTTGCAGCAGGTAAAAATGTTTGCTTTCACCTGTACACTAATTTTCCAAACTTCATAAACATTCTTGAAAGATATTATACATTCTGTGTATCCATGTATTCATACCGTACGTATGCAAACATTTTGCATAATGTATGAATTATATTCTCGAACGAAATGACCGATGGCGGCGCTGTCTGCAGAGTGATGACGTCACAAAATGGCGGACGTAATGCGGCTCGAAAGAAATATGGAGTATGAAAAGCAGGTTAATAATTTGATAATGTGCGATTAGAAGCTTACATACAAACGTAAAATTTGACGCACCAGCTGTCAAATTAAATTCAGGGGCTTTACAATATTATTGGAGCCAATCGCACCCCTTTCAGGGGTGTTTTTTTTTTTTCCCCCATAGGAAATACGAAAAGTTTTTCCAATGAATATGACCGAGATGTAACAATTTGAAAATTTATAAGAATTTTATGGAGAAAATTTCATACAATAGGTAATTAATTTACACCTCTGAAATAATTAATTAATACAGATTCATTACCACACCCCCGTGGCACCACCTCTACCACGCACACCCCTGGAGTGCTACCCGGCCGTACCCCGTTTATTCAGACCTATTAGTATTTTCCACTTTTTATAATAAACGAGCTAAAATTATAAAACTTAATTTTCAAGGGGTTATCAACCCTCCTGAACCAAGAAATAATTTTAGATTTTCTCCCCGACGCACCCTTGAGTGTTAGATAACTACCCTTAAAACCCATTTTCCTTAAAAATTGTGCTAAAATTATGAAATTAATTTTCAAGGGGCAATCGACCCTCCTAAACTAGGAAATAATTTTAGATTTTCTCCCCGACGCACCCCTGAGGGTAGAGAACTACCCCTAAACTCCACTTTCCTTAAAAATTGTGCTAAAATTATGAAATTTATTTTCAAGGGGTAATCGACCCTACTGAAGTCGGAAATAATTTTAAATTTTCTCCCTGACGCACCCCTGAGGGTGGAGACCTACCCCTAAAATACACTTTCCTTAAAAATTGTGTTAAAATTATGAAATTAATTTTCAAGAGGTAAGTGACCCTTCTGAACTCGGAAATAATTTTAAATTTTCTCCCCGACGCACCCCTGAGGGTGGAGAACTACCCCGAAAATCCACTTTCCTTAAAAATTGTGCTAAAATTATGAAATTAATTTTCAAGGGGCAATCGACCCTCCTAAACTAGGAAATAATTTTAGATTTTCTCCCCGACGCACCCCTGAGGGTAGAGAACTACCCCTAAACTCCACTTTCCTTAAAAATTGTGCTAAAATTATGAAATTTATTTTCAAGGGGTAATCGACCCTACTGAAGTCGGAAATAATTTTAAATTTTCTCCCTGACGCACCCCTGAGGGTGGAGACCTACCCCTAAAATACACTTTCCTTAAAAATTGTGTTAAAATTATGAAATTAATTTTCAAGAGGTAAGTGACCCTTCTGAACTCGGAAATAATTTTAAATTTTCTCCCCGACGCACCCCTGAGGGTGGAGAACTACCCCGAAAATCCACTTTCCTTAAAAATTGTGCTAAAATTATGAAATTAATTTTCAAGGGGTAATCGACCCTACTGAAGTCGGAAATAATTTTAAATTTTCTCCCTGACGCACCCCTGAGGGTGGAGATCTACCCCTAAAATCCACTTTCCTTAAAAATTGTGTTAAAATTATGAAATTAATTTTCATGAGGTAATTGACCCTCCTGAACTCGGAAATAATTTTAAATTTTCTCCCCAACGCACCCCTGAGGGTGGAGAACTACCCCGAAAATCCACTTTCCTTAAAAATTGTGCTAAAATTATGAAATTAATTTTCAAGGGGCAATCGACCCTACTGAAGTCGGAAATAATTTTAAATTTTCTTCCCGACGCACCCCAGAGGGTGGAGACCTACCCCTAAAATCCACTTTCCTTAAAAATTGTGTTAAAATTATGAAATTAATTTTCAAGAGGTAATCGACCCTACTGAAGTCGGAAATAATTTTAGATTTTCTCTCCGACGCAACCCTGAGGGTAAACGGCTACCCACCATATCCTTCTTTCTTAATAATCGAGTTGAAATTGTGAATTAAATTTTTTTCGGGATTTATCGTAATTTTTCATAGAAAAAAAATATATCAGACTCGCCTCTTTACTTGCAGTATGATGATGGATGTCTACCGTTATAATAATTACATGGCGTGAAGGCTCATGTTGTGGTCTGCACAATGAGGCTATGTGTGACATTAATTAACAACTGAGGTGGGACCATCAATTCCACATAACTTCTATCACTTTCAGCTCGTCAATGGTCTCAAATCTCTTTCTGAAGCAAATGGTTTACAAGAAGAGATTTGAGACCAATTGACGAACAGAAAGTGGAGATAAGACGTTGCATGGAATTGGTCACAACTCAGATGTTAGAGGCCATGCACCTACACACATAGCCTCGTTGAGCGGACCAACATGTGCCATCACGCCAATTAACGGTGCTGAACACATTGAGTGAAACCATCATCATACTGCAAGTGAAGAAGTGAGTCTGGGATACTTTTTCTCTGAAAAATTTCGATAAATCCCGAATAAAAATTTAATTCACAATTTCAACTCGATTATTAAGAAAGAAGGATATGGTGGGTAGCCGTTGACCCTCAGGGTTGCGTCGGGGAAAACGTCTAAATTTATTTCTGAGTTTCAGAGGGGTTAATAAACACTTGAAAATTTAATTTTTTTATTTTAGCACAATTTTTAAGGAAAATGGATTTTAGGGGTAGGTTTCCACCCTCAGATGTACGTCGGGAAGAAAATCTAAAATTATTTCCGACTTCAGTAGGGTCGATTACCCCTTGAAAATTAATTTCATAATTTTAGCACAATTTTTAAGGAAAATTGTTTTTCGGGGTAGTTCTCCACCCTCAGGGGTGTGTTGGGGAGAAAATCTAAAATTATTTCCGAGTTCAGTAGGGTCGATTGCCCCTTGAAAATTAATTTCATAATTTTAGCACAATTTTTAAGGAAGATTGTTTTTTGGGGTAGTTCTCCACCCTCAGGGGTGCATCGGGGAGAAAATCTTAAATTATTTCCGAGTTCAGGAAGGTCGATTACCCCTTGAAAATTAATTTCGTAATTTTAGCACAATTTTTAAGGAAAATTGTTTTTCGGGGTAGTTCTCCACCCTCAGGGGTGCGTCGGGGAGAAAATCTAAAATTATTTCCGAGTTCAGGAAGGTCGATTACCCCTTGAAAATTAATTTCATAATTTTAGCACAATTTTTAAGCAAGATTGTTTTTCGGGGTAGTTCTCCACCCTCAGGGGTGCGTCGGGGAGAAAATCTAAAATTATTTCCGAGTTCAGTAGGGTCGATTGCCCCTTGAAAATTAATTTCATAATTTTAGCACAATTTTAAAGGAAGATTGTTTTTCGGGGTAGTTCTCCACCCTCAGGGGTGTGTCGGGGAGAAAATCTAAAATTATTTCCGAGTTCAGTAGGGTCGATTGCCCCTTGAAAATTAATTTCATAATTTTAGCACAATTTTTAAGGAAGGTTGTTTTTTGGGGTAGTTCTCCACCCTCAGGGGTGCATCGGGGAGAAAATCTTAAATTATTTCCGAGTTCAGGAAGGTCGATTACCCCTTGAAAATTAATTTCGTAATTTTAGCACAATCTTTAAGGAAAATTGTTTTTCGGGGTAGTTCTCCACCCTCAGGGGTGTGTCGGGGAGAAAATCTAAAATTATTTCCGAGTTCAGTAGGGTCGATTGCCCCTTGAAAATTAATTTTATAATTTTAGCACAATTTGTAAGGAAAATTGTTTTTCGGGGTAGTTCTCCACCCTCACCCTCAGGGGTGCGTCGGGGAGAAAATATAAAATATCTCCAAGTTTTTAGGAGGGTCGATTACACCTTGAAAATTAATTTCATAATTTTATCCCAATCAGTAAGAAAAATTAACAATTATTTAATATCATATGGATCGACATATACATATTATGCATATATACCACGCGCCGGGCGCAAGACTCTATTTAAAGCAAATGACACGGTGTATGGTCACATTTATCTGTTATTTTATTTATTAAGACTAATATTTAACTTTATTATGATAATTAAAAATTTGCAAGTGGATAATATTATATAATCAAGTAAATTAACTCAGGAATGTTATGTTGTTCCTATACTGTTATGAACAGCTAGCCGCATTCTAGTAGTTCACACTTTTGGCCGCTAGAGGGCTGAATTTGGTTGCGTTCGCGAATACATACATATTCTTAAACCTATAAGCGAGTGTATGTACACCATGTAGCCCGGTAACGGACCCCCTATAAAACGAATAATCTCAGTTACTCTTGGAGTCAAAGAATACTTCCCTGCAAATGAATCTAATGAAATTAATTTTAAAAAATCAAGAATGTTCTTAAACTTTATCGCTTATGGTTTGAGCAAATTCAGTCTTGCAGTTTACTTACAATAGCTCCATTTCCGGTTTTCGTCCATAAGGCCAATGTTAAACTTCTACCTCAGTTTTCACAAAACTGATAAGATAGATTTGCTTCAAAATTTGTATGCCACCTATTGATGGTGAGTTCTAATAAAGTCACCTGCAAGTTGCCTGTTGCATTCAGGCGCTACAATTGCTAGATATCAATCTACTCTCAAGTAAAAATAATGTATAGGTATAAGTATGGGACGTATAGGAAATAGTATGGGATTTGATAGAAAGAGGTAGGTAAATGCATTGAGTATGTATAGGTATTGTATAGGCACGAAATTTTTGATAAAAATATGGTGTGGTCAGAAGTATAGGCACCCCTTTATTTTATTTTGTGAGAACTGTGACCACACTTTTACCTATACTATAAAATTATCAAAACTGTGCCTACACTTTTGCCTATACCATTGGATGGTGAAAAATTTTAAAGTCCAATATTGGACTTAGAATAATTTTCTCTAGTATACACGGTACTTAATTAATGTTTAATTGGTATAATTTTTTTGAATTAGTAAATAAAACATAATTTAATTTATCCCATGCCTTTTGCAACTAATTTAATTATATATTTAATTGCGAGAATAATAAAATCGTATGTTTATTTATCATTTGTTATGTCAAATTTTTATATATCGTTTTCTGTAATTATATTTGTTATTTTTTTTTTATTTTATTTTTTTTTTATTTTAATATAATTTCGATCGATTTAATGAATAGTCCGCAACTCAAAATCTTTCTTATTTTTTAGTTGTTTTCTACCACTTCATATATTCCGCGCCGCGCGAGTTGAATTTTTTTTCCCTGTCTTGTGATTGGCTACAGATGCGTCAGCTGTTTATTTGTTATTGTAACGCTCTCAAAGAGAAAGTTTTGAGATGGCGTCTGTTCTTCAATTTGTCGTGAATTTCTGTCTATTTATGAGAAAAGAAATGCTAAAAACTGCATTCTGGCTCGTTATATCGGTAAGTTACTAATTCATACTTCATATTATATTGTTTTGAGTATTCATGGGACACATTATAATTGGATTTTTTCAATAATTTCAGGTGTCTCCTGGATGATGATGTCAACTACGGCCAAACTGCATGATATGCATACAGCTTCAGCGAGTGGAGCTTTGCTCACATAAACGGTAAGTCTATATGCATATAGGATCTTGTTCTTTGTTATTAATGTATCAAAGATGATTATGTGCTTGTTGTATATTGACTCGCATGTTTACTGTATGCATATTATAACACATTGCATCATACATTACATAATTTGTACTGTACAGTGCACAGCCCAGTTTTGGATTTTAGCCCTCTTTTGGTTCCGAACTGCTTTTAGGCTCTTTATAGGCAAAAAAAGTTAAAAAAGAAAATTGTTTCTTATTTTTTTTTCATGTCCCACCACACAATTTTTTTTTTTTACTCAAGAGATGCTCTGATATGGAACTAAAATTATGGATAAACTCAATTGCTACATTCTATTGAACATGTTAATATTTTTTCAAAATTTTAAGAACCCTAAATATGGCAGATAAAAATTGTTAAAAGTGCGAAATGTCTTAATGGGATCCGTTACCGGGCTACGTGGTGTACGTGCAGACAAATTTAATATTTCTACTGGTTTGATACATTATTGTAATTACAATAACCCTATCCAATCTTGCAGGTTGCACCTTGGCGTGAGGGTGGTGAAGCGGATGTTGCAGCTGGAAGAGAGGCGAGAGATGCGGGGTGAGATCAGAGAGGGCAGCTACACCTCCTTGCAGGACCTCATCGTAGTCATAAAGAATGGTGAGTACCAGACACAAACTTTTGTTTTCACTATTTACTGTAAGTTATTATGGCAGTGTTTCTCGGAGGGTGTTCCTTGATCAAGTAGTACTGACTCGTCGCTACATTATAAAACCAACATGGTTGCCATTTAACGTAAACTGCTACCAGACACAAATTAACTTGCATTTCAGTACGTTATTATGGCAAAATATCTCGGAGGCTGTTTCTTTGTTACATACTGACTAGTCGCTACTAAATTCAGACAAGATGGCTGCCATTTAGCGGAACTTCCAACTAGACACAAACACACTTGCATTTCAGTACGTTATGATGGCAAAGTGTCTCGGAGGCAGTTTCTTTGTTAGGTACTGACTAGTCGCTACTAAATTTAACAAGATGGCTGCCATTTAGCGGAACTTTCATCTAGACACAAACTCACTTCCATTTCAGTACGTTATGATGGCAAAGTGTCTCGGAGGCAGTTTCTTTGTTACTTACTGACTTGTCGCTACTAAATTTAACAAGATGGCTGCCATTTAGCTCAACCTTCATCTAGACACAAACTCACTTCCATTTCAGTACGTTATGATGGCAAAGTGTCTCGGAGGCAGTTTCTTTGTTACTTACTGACTTGTCGCTACTAAATTTAACAAGATGGCTGCCATTTAGCGGAACTTTCAACTAGACACAAACTAACTTGCATTTCAGTACGTTATGATGGCAAAGTGTCTCGGAGGCAGTTTCTTTGTTACTTACTGACTTGTCGCTACTAAATTTAACAAGATGGCTGCCATTTAGCGGAACTTTCAACTAGACACAAACTCACTTCCATTTCAGTACGTTATGATGGCAAAGTGTCTCGGAGGCAGTTTCTTTGTTACGTACTGACTTGTCGCTACTAAATTTAACAAGATGGCTGCCATTTAGCTCAACCTTCATCTAGACACAAACTAACTTGCATTTCAGTACGTTATGATGGCAAAGTGTCTCGGAGGCAGTTTCTTTGTTACTTACTGACTTGTCGCTACTAAATTTAACAAGATGGCTGCCATTTAGCGGAACTTTCAACTAGACACAAACTCACTTCCATTTCAGTACGTTATGATGGCAAAGTGTCTCGGAGGCAGTTTCTTTGTTACTTACTGACTTGTCGCTACTAAATTTAACAAGATGGCTGCCATTTAGCTCAACCTTCGTCTAGACACAAACTCACTTCCATTTCAGTACGTTATGATGGCAAAGTGTCTCGGAGGCAGTTTCTTTGTTACGTACTGACTTGTCGCTACTAAATTTAACAAGATGGCTGCCATTTAGCGGAACTTTCAACTAGACACAAACTCACTTCCATTTCAGTACGTTATGATGGCAAAGTGTCTCGGAGGCAGTTTATTTGTTACGTACTGACTTGTCGCTACTAATTTTAACAAGATGGCTGCCATTTAGCTCAACCTTCATCTAGACACAAACTAACTTGCATTTCAGTACGTTATGATGGCAAAGTGTCTCGGAGGCAGTTTCTTTGTTACGTACTGACTAGTCGCTATTAAATTTAGACAAGATGGCTGCCATTTAGCGGAACCTTCAACTTGACACAAACTCACTTGCATTTCAGTACGTTATGATGGCAAAGTGTCTCGGAGGCAGTTTCTTTGTTACGTACTGACTAGTCGCTATTAAATTTAGACAAGATGGCTGCCATTCAGCTTAACCTTCAACTAGACACAAACTCACTTGCATTTTAGTACGTTATGATGGCAAAGTGTCTCGGAGGCAGTTTCTTTGTTACGTACTGACTAGTCGCTACATTATAAAACCAACATGGCTGCCATTTAAAGTAAACTGCTACCAGACACAAACTTGCTTGTATTTTTAGTACATTATCATGGCAATGTATCTCTGAATTTGTTAGTTGGTCAAGTATTGACTCATCGTTGAATTTTGTAAACAAAATGGCTGGCATTTAAAGTAACCTGCTACCAGACACAAACTGACTTGTATTTTCAGCACGTTATCATGGCAATGTCTCCCGGAGACTGTTTTTTGGTCAACTTCTGACTCGGGAGTCGTCGCTACATCATGAACCAAGATGGCTGCCTTGTAACAAATACTATTACCGCACAAAACTAAATTGTGTCCTCAGTTTGTTATGGTAGAAATGTGTCCCTGAGGCTAATTCTTGGTCAAGTACTGACTCGTAGCTGCATTATAGAACACATATGTTTATTGTTTGATTTACGTCAAAATAAATTATCGGACGTAACTTTGTGTAATTTTATTTCATGTTTTTTAACGTAATGTTTGTCATTACAGATTGATTGTGGATATGGTATGGCAAACCTCTTCCGTTGGAATCATCAGAGCCAAGCTGCCGGGAGTCTACCCAGAACCTGTAGTTTCTACCAATTATTGTATTATGCTTAGATGGAAATATAAGAAATAAAGTATTGTTTATTAAAAATAATGTTTTTCTACATAATATAATAAATTATAATATTTTGTTTTTACTGACAATTTTATTTCTATATTGGAATTATGTTGATTAATTTTACTATGTTATCTGTTTTGTTTATATGTTGTTTAATTGTACCTTTTTGATGAACCAATAAATTTTAATTAATAAAAATAAAATAATTGTGCAATTTTTATTTAATTAGAGTACAGGATAGTGGAAATAAGTTTTCTCCCCATACTTTTGCCTATACCATTATTTGGTGTGGGCAGAAGTATGGGTACCATTATAGTACCATGGTGTGTGCAAAAGTATAGGCACAAGTGTAGGAGAAGAGTGTGGGCATAAGTATAGGAAAATCGGTCATTTTCCCCATACTTTATGCACATACTTTTGGTATAAGAACAGTGTGGGTATGCCCATACAATATCCCATATTATTTCACATACTATTCCTATACAATTTTTTTACTTGAGCTGAGATTCATCCTTAAAGGGACAGGGGACCATAAAAATTAGTATTTTTTATTCAAAAGTTACCCACTAACTGAGTATAAATACATGCCGCAGGGTGGCGAATTCCTAAGGGTAAACGCCCAGCGAGTAACTAAAGTGTGGATTGCTGACGTCAGCAATCACGAAAAGTAAAACAGCTGCCACTTTTCCATAGAAGTCGCTCCCTCCCTCCTCCCGTCCAGCCGTACTCACAACCAGAAATGAATTTGTTGTGAGAAAACCGCCCCCTTAAATTTGCTCAAACCACAAGCGAATAAGTTTTAGGGCATCCTCAATTTTTTAACATTTATTTGATTCCGTTCGTCAGAAATTTCCCTCTTCCGGTTTGTAACTGAGGTCAATCGTTAACAACAATTTTTTTCTGTCATATTTAGGCTTCTTAAAAATTTGAAAAAATTATTAACATGTTCAATGGAATATAGCAATTGAGTTTATCATAAATTCCTTTCCATATCAGAGCATCTCTTTCAGAAGAAAAAAAAAAAAAAAATTGTGCTGAGGGACATTCTAAAATGAATAAAGAATGCACAAACAATTATTGCACCCCCATCACTTGATGTAACATTATGTACTATATTGATGTTATATATAAATATATATGAGAGCCAGCAGATGAAACTGGACCAAAGAACATTTTCACTACAAATCATCATCAGTAAAATGAGATAGGAACTAACCTTAGCGGGAAACTAATCTTAATCTTAGCGTGCATAGGTCTTTAATCTCGTTTGATCCACAGGCTCTCATACATTATATTGATGTCATTATTTGGCCCTTATTTATCTTTTTTTTTACTAGCATTGATTTATTTATTTATTTATTTTTATTTTTTTCAGTTCGAAAGGCCAAACAAGGCCGTGTTGATGTTGACACTGGAGAAAATGCTGCCAACTATGCCGACCAGGTAATAGTCAGCCTATAATTTATTTTTGATTGTTTACATCATTACCTTATTATCTAGATGTTGATCAGGATGGATTTTGTTACATTAGAAATTGATGTGGAACGAACATATTCAGCAGGTTACTTTTTACAGCAGAAAGAATTTGGAGTTCGTTATGAGAAATCTGAAATGAGCTAGTTCTTTGGTGAGAGATAGTGCTTATAGAGCCATGGTGAAACCAATGCTCAAGTATGGATGCAGTGTTTGGGATCCATACAGGAGTGTTGGTGGGAAAAGAATGGACAACATACATGAAAAAATTTTATTGCAGAAATGAATAGATGGTACCAAATTATGCTACTCTGAATTTTTTCAGATTTTTTTGAGACCTGGAACTATTTTTAAATAATTAGTGAAAGTCCTGTGATTTCAGTTGGCACCCCTTCACCCTTAATAAAAAGGATATAGAGACTGGGCGCCTATTGACGCCTCCAGGGGGTGTGGCCGCACTTTCAATAATTATTTAAAAATAGTTCTGGGTCTCAAAAAAATTTGAAAGAATTCAGAGTGGCATAAATTGGTACCCTCTATTCATTTCTGCAATAAAAAATTTTCTTGTATGTTGTCCATTGGAGAAGGTGCAGAAAAGAGCAGCCAGGAGAGTAATGGGGCGTATGGGAAGGTGCAAGTTGATGAGAGATGGCACGGAGGTCAGAAAAAAATTTGAGAGTGTGACTGCGATGATTGATAAGTTGGGGTGGGAGTTGCTGGAGGAGAGATGGAGAAATTGTAGTCTTGGTGTTATGTACAAAATACAGTAACAAGACATAGTAAGGGTTGGAGGGAGTTGAGTTCTCGTATTAAGATAGGTGTTTATATTGGGAGAAACGATCACAGTAGCTTAGTTACATTTGCCGCGTTAAGTTTACTATTATTATATATTACCATCTCAAACAAGATTCTCTGACTAATACAAGTAACATCACAAGCCATTGTATTTTTAATTTAAATTTTTTTCTATTTGTTAGTCAACAATAGAAAGATTGCTCTGCAAATTTAAACTTCTGTCTAACTGATTTTAATTTATGCGTGGACTGAACAACTCCACTGGCATAACTGGTAACAGGTAAGTAATAGGGGCATCATTGAGTCAACGCGTAAACTAAATTCTGTTAGACTCTGACATAATAGCAATAACTAGCTAGCTAGTAGAATAGAAATTAACTTTATTACTGTGAGGTTTAGGCAAGGCCTCTTTTACACCTAATCGACTTTCTCTATTTAATGTATGTCATAGCGCTGTTGTCTGTTTGCTTTAAAGTAGTTCCCTTTTCTTGGGATTTCCATTCAGTAAATTAGTAGAGAATGTGCCAAGTAATATTTCCAGATGCTACGTCACTCACTTATTCAAAAGATTTTTTTTTTCTGATTGGTGCAACGTTCCCATTTATTTTGCTCGAGCAGGCAGGCAGAGTTACGTTCAAAATGGTGTAATATTGGTAATGTTTAAACACAAAACATTTTTTTGTACAATCTATAACATGGATGATGACATTTATATATATTTTTTATTGTTTATACTTTCAAGAAAATCCTAAATCCAAGCAAATACTATTAAAACCATTTACAAAAAAATAAATATAAAAATAAATTAAAAATAAAATTAAAATTTTTCCAGATGTAAAAACAAACAACAATAAAAGTTGGAACACACTGGACAACCTGCATGAAAAAAATTAATTGCAGAAATGGATAAGAGAGTACCAAACTTTGCTGCTACGAAATATTTTTTTTTCTTAGTTTGGCAACTATTTTTAAATCAGTATTGAAAGTTCTTTAAGTTAATTTAGTATCCCTGAAACCTTAATAGAAAGGATAGGGCCATGATGCCTCCAGAGGGCGTGGCCGCACTTTTAATAATTATTTGAAAATAGTTCTGGGATTAAAAAAAAATTGTAAAAAAATTAAAGTCGCATAATTTGGTACCCTCTCTTCATTTGTGCAATAAAAAAAAAATCCATGCAAGTTGGTTGTGTATTATTCAAACAAAATGATGTCCATCACATTTAATTATGCTGTGTATTTTGTTAGAAAATAATGGATTATTGACATTAATTTTTTATATCACAGAAATAATTAAATGGTGCAAAGTCACGCTAACTTTTTTTTTTTTTTTTTTTTTTTTTTTTTTTTTTTTTTTAAATATCAGGAGCTATTTTAATAGCATCCTTTCTGGACACATAAGAATGTGAAATAATATTACAGCAGTATAACTTTGTATCTTCCATCCATTTCTGCAATGAAAAAGAGTAATGTCAGTAATCATTTTCTTTACCCATTGTTGTAACCTTGACTATATTTGGCAATCCTTGTAAGATGTATTTAACTATTTCAGAATGAACCTGAGGTCGGCCCTGATTATCTTCATGATACAAATACGGATCCCTCCTGCGCAGCTGGTGAAGAAGGTACTTTCTTGGCTATTCTTCTCACAACCCCATCTAAGTTCAGTCCAAATTGTGCTACCCTGAATTTTTTTTGATTATTTTCAGTCCTGGAGCTATTTTTAAAAAGTTATTGAAAGTGCGACCACGCTTCCTGGAGGCGTCAATAGGCGTTTTTGCCCTACCATTTTTATTAAGGATTCAGGGGTGCCAACTTAAATTACAGAACTTTCAATAATTCTTTAAAAATAGTTCCAGGACTCCAAAAAATGTGAATAAATTCAGGGTGACATAATTTGATACCCTCTTTTCATTTTTGCAATAAAAAATTTCATGGAAGTTTGCTATTTTCTGTTCTTTCTTTTAGATTTAACTGGCACTAGTTTTTAAGCATTGTTTATTTTGTTTCAGAAAGTGAATCAACAGCAGAGTTTGGGAACTACTCAAAAGAAGAAGATAGAGCTTCAGGATTCTTGGACCCATGCCACCACAATGACTCACAAGAAAAGAGTGATGGAACGTCAGAATTCTCGGACAAGTGCCAAGATGATTCGGATATGGCAGAAAATGATCCTTTACTTGCAGAAAATTGGGATGAAATCGTAGGAGCAAATGGTTTAACAAAAGGGGAGGTTTTTATGGAAGTATTGGCATTTTACGTTAAATATTCAAGCAGTGATTCACAGCTACAAGATTTGTTAGATATGATAAATTTAATGTTTGGTAAAAATGTACTGCCAAGGACAGTTTATTTATTTAAAAAATATTTTTCCACAACATTTGAGATGATAGACTATCATTTTTACTGTAAAAAATGCTTTTCGTATATCAAGTGCATTTCACGTAACGACTGTCATTCAAATGAATCCTTAACATGTTCTGGTTGCAATGAAAAAATTACCGTCAATTTAAAATACAACAACTATTTTGTTACTTTTGATGTTGCATCTCAATTAAGGAAAATTTTCTTGGTCAACAATTTAGCAGACAGAATTATAAACTTTAAACCATCAGCCAATGGCCTTATATCAGACATCACAGATTCAGAATTATATAAAAAAATGCTTAAATCTATGGAGTTAACTGCAACATACAATTTCAACATTGACTCTGCGCCTTTATTCCATGGCTCTAAGCAAGGGATGACTCCAATACAATTACTCGTGAATGAATTACCTCCTGAGCTCAGAGCAAAAAATATAATCATTGCTGGCCTCTGGATTGGTGTGGGGGAACCTAAAATGGAACTCTTTTTACTACCTTTCTGTGAGAGAGCTTTATGTTTAGCAAATGATGGAGTAGATGTTCATTATAATGACAGAATTATAAATTTTAAGTTCAAACCTATATGTTGCTCTGTTGACTCCGTAGCTCGAGCATTGATTTTGAATATGAAGAAATATAATGGCTATTTTGGTTGTCCGTGGTGTTACCACCCTGGTGAATCAGTAAACAACTACGTAAAATACCCTATTCAAGAGGAGGTGATAAGAGATAGAACAGATGAAGAATTTTTGGAGTCAATGAAATCTGCTCATGAGGGAAAAATCAGTGTTGCTGGCATAAGAGGCCCAACTCCATTAATTTTAATCCCTGAATTTTGCATTGTCCGTGGATTCTCTGTCGAATACTTGCATGCTGTATGTCTCGGAGTTGTGAAAGCAATTACGGAGGTTTGGATGTCAACTTGCTTTGTGCCATACTATATAGGGGGTCCAGCAAAAAAATTCTACTTATCTAAAATTTTTAAAGCAATAAGTATTCCAAATGAAATTCATAGACTTCCTCATGACATCGAAGAAAGAAAACAATGGAAAGGATCTGAATGGAGAAATTGGTTGTTATTATACTCACTTCCATGTATTATTGACATTATGCCCAGAAAATATGTTGAGCACTGGGCACTTCTGGTTGTTTCAATAACAATCCTGCTAGGCAAAGATATATCAGAAGAAGATTTGGAAAATTGCCAAAAAATGCTGACATTGTTTGTATGTGATGTACAGAGACTTTACGGAGAAGAAAAAATGCTGTATAATACACACTTATTATTACATCTTGTAAGCACAGTGAGAAATTGTGGGCCCTTGTGGGCCAACTCCGCCTTCCCATGTGAATCAGAGATGTACCAATTGAAACAGTTAGTCAACAGTGGATATGGTGTAGCAATACAAATATCTAACAGAATTGCAATAAGATGTATTTTCCCTTTCCTTTTAATGCACATTAAATTGAGACCAATTATTGAAAAGAAAGTATGCAGCATGGTAGCTAAATCTGCTCCTCCAACCAATCGGTCACATATCTTCACGTTGCAAAATTCTTCAGTTGAATTAAGTGATGAAGAAGTTGCAGTAATTCTCAGTGATCATATGGACATTACAAAGGTTCATCTCTGCAAATCATTGAAATTTAAAAATAGATTTTACCAACCCTACTATGTGTACAAAAAATTTTCAAACAGCTTGGTCAAGTTGTGCAATGGTCGTCATTGTATTGTAGAAAAAATTTTCTTCTTGGAGTCTAGTGACAACATTGACAATTTTTATTTTATTTTAAAAAAATGCAACACAGAACCTGTCCATATTGGAATGCCTGTTCCGCACATGCATAAATTAGTCAATATCGATATTGATTCACATATTGTTCATTGGTCTCGTGTGGCTATCAAATGTGCCCTGGTGGAAGCAGGAAAGAACAACTATGTAATGGATAACTCTCCCTGCTATGAAGTTCAATAAAAGCACTTTGAAAAACTCTTAAGTCTTTGAAAATGTTTTTGTAGGGTTCATTAAGTTATTTTTCAATTGGAACAACTCTCAAGCTGCTGACGCCATTATCTTACTTAGCCAAGCTCATCTTTGTTTTTTATTAGTTTTAATATATATATATATATATATATTTATATATATATATATATATATATATATATATATATATATTTATATATATATATATATATATATTATATATATATATATATATATTGAATAGTGATTTTAAGAATTTCCTTCAAGTAGTTAATATATAAATATGTGACTGACTTTTATTTTTAGAAATGAAATAAATATTATGTAAAAAATATTGTGCTTTTACTTCAATCGTGCTACTCCAATGAAACTTTCATCTCATACAGTCTTGACATTAATTTTAAATTGGGTAAATGTGGTTATGCCACGTAATTGTCTGCAACAAGGTTTTAAAGATAATCTGACTTACTTATAATTTACCTTATTTTTCAACAAAAGTTTTTTAAAAAAATGGTAACAATATTTATTTTTTTATCTAAATCTACTTAATGAATGTAATATGTATGTAGACATTATATGAACAATCAATTTTCATGCTTTTTCCTTTTTAATTAAGTCCATTGAAAAGCAATAATTTAATTACGGAGGCGGCTTTAATTGACGGCTTTAAATACATAAAATATAAAGAATCAATTTATAAGATATGGATTTAGGAATATATATATTATATATATAATATATTATATATATTATATATATAATATATGATATATATTATATATATAATATATATTATATATAATATAATATATTATATATATTATATATATAATATATTATATTATATATATTATATATATATATATATATAAATAAACAAATGCCATATAATTAAGCTATTCAAGCTATTTCCATATTGCTCCCAATTCAGAAGTTTGGCACAAAATGGGATACCCATTTGTTCCCCATAGGGCACAGTTGGCTAAATGGTATACCCATTTATGCAACTGTGCCCTATTGTGGAACAAATGGGAGCAACGATTCCCCTAACTGGGAAGCATAACTGTGCCCAAATGTGCCCAACTGTGCCTTTGAGTCAGGGATTGTAAGGAAAAATTGTATGCAATTATTAGAAAAATTGTATCGTGTAATACTGGCTTATGGAGATGAAATTTTAATGTATAAGGAAAACTTGTACGTAAAATTGTATATCGTGTTATACAGGCTTAACCATATCTTACTCCTTTTTCTTGCTCAAAATGAAGATGAAGTACACGAGAATTGCAACAGTACGAGATAAGAAAATGCAGTATAATAATATTGTGTTTTCCCCATTTCTTCCTCAAAATTGTTGCAAATTAGGAGAGAATTAAGCCTGTATTACACGATACAATTTTGCTTACAATTTTTCCTGACATATTGTTAATTTTGGTATATATTATTATCGGCTATCCTATATAAAGAGAAATACTCAATATTATATAATTTCGTATGCACTGTGAATGATACACCTTTTAATGGTAAAGTGCTATACATATTTAGAGAGAGAGAGAGAGAGAGGCAAGAGACCAGACATTATGAGCCATTATAACCGTTTTTTTTTTTTTTTTTAAGTAATGAACATCATATAAAATGTTTTATAGGCATGTTATAGATAATGTACAAAATTTTCATTGCATTTCTGTCGTATAAATTATGAAGTTTTGTTGCAATTATGAACCTTATGCTTCATGCACATAGGGTCTTAAGTAGGGGATGTAGAGGAGAACATTTTAATTTTTTTTTCATAATTTTTATGAATGGGATTTTTTTTAGCATTGGGCCAGCTGATCCGTGTTATCTCTACCTTAAATTTAAAATTACCAAAACAATTTTTTTTGTAACATTGATACATTTTCATATGAGCTAAAAGCTCGCAGCGGGGTAATGGGTATATAAAGATAAGAGAGCTAGGGTGGCTATATATATACGGCGCCTACGGCCTGTTATGCGTCCCAGCATTCACTGACTCAGGGAACCGTGGAAAACCTCAGTCAGAATGGACACATACTTTTTGTCAATGCATTAAATTAAAGCGATGTCCAAATCCTGGGGAACCACACACAAGTGGATCACACCACACTGGGTGGAAAATGATGAGATGGTGAATTTATCCCAGGGAGGGAACTAGCACAATAATTTTTACTTGAAACGGTCACCCATCCAAATATCACGTATCGCGCTGGATCTTCACTTCAGGGATCTAACGAGAATATGACTTTAAAGTTAATGACTCATGAAGTACCATTAATTGCCGAGAATGCAAAAAAATTGGAACGACTGGAGCTGAGTTTAAAAAGTGAGAATTAACTCTTCAGTTTGTAAAGTTTTTTTCTTAACTGTTCCAGTTTTATAAAACCAGGAACGCAGTTTTGTGTCGCATAAAAATAATCTGTTATACTACAAACATACTACATAATTTTTTTTTAAATGTGTTTATTCATGAAATAGACATAGTACAGTACATATATAAAATACATAAGAAAATTTAGTAGACCCCAAGAGTTTGAAAAACTCGTAACGTAATATGTCATTTGACGCAGTGGTATGCGCCTCTGATTCGTAATCGGATGGTCGCGAGTTCGATCCCAGCCATGCACCGCCAAACTTTTCACAAGTGGCGGTTGCTAAAGAACACCCACTCCTGCATGGAGGTGATTGATGGCATCCTCCTTCAATTGACGACCATCCTGACTGAGGTTTCCATGGTTTCCTTAGTCTCAACCAGACGAATGCTGGGATGGATTTTTGCCATGAACCCCAGTTTGGAAGGGATATTTAACACAATCCTAAAAGCAAAATGTATTAATAATAAAGTCACAGGTCCGTAACTAGTAAATAAAATCGTCTTTATTGAGGGCGGAAATTTTAGGCCAACTCTTACATCCAACCCAAAGAAATACAATGAAGTGTGTTTTAATTATTTTTTATTTCTATAACATAACCAATATTATTATGCTCTTTAAAAATATAAATAAAGACAGATAGAGATATTATTTCTTTTCTTTTTGAAATAACTTTTAACTTTAACTAAAAAAAAAACTTAAATTTAAAGGTTGTAGAGTAAGTTTATACAAATTTCATCATAAGAAATTAATTTATTAATTAATTGTTAACCCTAGCATAACCAAGGTACTGTTTTCATCACACGATTTATTAATTAAGGGCGGCGGGGGAGGGGGGAGGGTGAAACGACCCCCACTATTTAAATCACATGTTAAAAAAAAGTTAAATTTTTTATCTAATTATTATTATTTTTTTATTTTTTTTTTGCGGAAATACATTACACATTACTCGTTGCCTATTACAATTTTTTCAGTTTTTTTGTGGACAAGTATTTAACATTTTTTTTCCGCAGAGTAGAGTTGTGGGTCATCTTGATCGACCTCTCCACCCCCCCCCTCCTTGTTAATGCCAGAGTTAATATTACGCAATATACATCGAGAGAAAAAAAATAAGAGATAATTTTTATCTCGCTTAAAAAAACTAAGTGAGGTATTAATAAGCGTGTGCTTCGTCAACCTGAAAGATTATTTGCAGAGATAACACGCCGATCACCGCAGCTAAGAAAAGACATATTTATAATGCACACACGTGGGAGCAGGTGCGCCAAGTCACGTACACAAGGTGTGTTATCAATGTTTGTTTTGTATAAATTATAACACTACTTGACGAGATGTGTTTTTCTAAAGCCGTCTCAAAATATTTGTGAAGTGATATTTTTTGAAAAAAGCCATGATCATCATTTCGTAATAATTAACGTTTTCTGATAAGAGTGATATTTTTTTTTTAAATAAATAATCTTCAAATATTGCTCTTTACAAATATAATATTGCGTCGTATTTTTATTAAAAAAGTACAGATTATATTGCTGCTGGGCTAAGATATATTTAAGTTAGGGTGACGTACCAGATATCTTTTGATGTCCCAAACGGTACATGCCTCCAAGATGGAGGTCTGAAGGGCCAAAACCCCCGCCAGAGGCACGATTTTTTTGGGTTTCACGCCCCCTTTTTTACTTTTTTTTTTCTTAATAGACTTTCAAATGATTTTTTTTTTTTTATGAAGCCGTTTTTTCCGAAAAAAATTATTTTATTTGAAAATCCATTAAAGAATATTCGTCATAGATTATACGTAAGAATTCTTTAAAGAACGGCGCTATTCGCACGTTATTTCGGTGTAAATAAGACAATTATTGCTATTCGCACCGAATTAATTTCTTAAAAAAAATATTCAAAAATATTCCTTGTGCTATATCTCAGAGGGGTGTCAAACTCGCGGCCCGCGAGGTCGTTTTCAGTTGCCCGTCAACAAATAATAAAAATAATTGAGTTTACGAATAAAAACATCAAGAAAAATAAAATCGTCAAATTTAAACAAATCGGCTTCAAAAACTTAAATTAATGATTAAATTTTATTTTTAGATAAATATCTTTATGTTTCTGTAAAAAAAATGTTAAAAAATATGAACTGCCATGACCCCGTTTTTAAAAAATAATAAAAAAAATGCGTCTGTGGCGGGCTACGGGGGCCGGGGGGCTAGCACCCCCAGACCCCCTACTGTATCGAAGCCCTGCACTACTTCGACTTCAAAACCGTATCCCCCTCTCCCTCCACTCCACGCAAGGCCGCACGGTCCACGGTCAGCTGAAGTTTCTCCCATGTGGCCCGCCACTAGAAATGAGTTTGACACCCCTGCTATATCTTATAATCTAATAATTTTTTTATTCAGCTAATAAAAATTTTAATATGAAAAAAAAAATCACTACAGTGATTTCTACAGCAAATCGATCTTCATTGTTTAAATGACAGCAGAATTAATATAATAAAAATTCTTCACATTTAACTTTTAAGGGTATTATGGGTAAGGTAATGCAAGCCCAATGTTAAAAAAAAAAAAAAAAAAAATCTCACACATGAAAATTATGAACAAAACTTCAAATGTTCCCCCTTACATCCCCTAATATCAATGACTAAAATATCAGGCAGACAAATTCAGCTAGTTTTTGAGTTATGATTTTTAAAGTTGACTAATTTAATTAAAATGGAAGTTTGATTTTTCCATTTTAAAGTAGTCAACTATAAAAGTTCATAACTCAAAAACTATTCGAATTTATATACCTGATATTTTTGCTACTGATATATAGGGGATGTAAAGGAGAACATTTTTTTTCCCCATGATTTTCATATTATTTTTTTTTAAATTTATATTTTTTAACATTGAGTGCGTGCGTTACCTTCCCCTGAAATACGATTTGAAATGCTTTATAATTTATTATAATCAAATATTACATTTTTTTAAATATTTAACTTAATGTTTAAAATGCCTCAAAAAATTATTTAAGAAAAAAATTTCAAAAATAGAGAATTATTTTTATTATTATAAATTGTAATGCTTATATTTGTTATGGTAATTAACTTTTATTTATTTTAGATCTTGTTGTTATTGTTCTCCCTTGGCATCGATTATAAGAATTAAAACCTGGCCATATTAAATATGGTTCAACTGTACAGTCATCTTGACATCTCGGCCCCTATGTAGCTGCTGCTTTATGGCTCGATACCACTTGCTCGCAATGTTAGAGTCACATGAAGCACGTGACTTATAAATTTTTGCGATACTTAATCTTTAAAAAATTATTTAAAAAAAAAAGATTAAAATTTGTTTGTTTTCTACAAAATTCATTACAATGAAGAATTTTTTAAGGAATTAATTTTATTAACCTAGCACTGATGTTACTGACTACAATTTGATGTCCTAAATATGCAATGCTATCCCGAATCCTTTGCCCCGCTTCTTATAAACTCCGGCCTTGCGTAAATTGGACCCTCATCATAACTAATACCTACCTACGTGGGACAGAGATGGCACTGCTCCCCTCTACCTTCTGAATTTATTGTAATTAAAAATTAATTTGAATTAACACAAATGTACAATAAATGAAACAGGAAAAAAATGTATAGTTTAAGTTCGTGGTTTAGTATTTATGACACATCAGCAAAAAGTTGTTTTGCAGAATTTACTTTAATCAATTTTATTAGTCGCATTCAAAAAATAAAATAAATAAATATATAAAGAAATACTAAACAGTATAAAATTAATATCTCTTCATAAAAATCCGAGATAAAATAGTAAACCCAGTGAGCCTACATGATAAGAATTAAAACCTGGCCATATTAAATATGGTTCAACTGTACAGTCATCTTGACATCTCGGCCCCTATGTAGCTGCTGCTTTATGGCTCGATACCACTTGCTCGCAATGTTAAGCCGCTATTACACGATACAATTTTTCTAACTATTGCATACAATTTTTTCTTACAACAAAAATTGAACCCCATTTATTTGTATGGAGATGAAATTTTCTTGCAAGGAAAACTTGTATGCAAAATTGCATGGTGTAATATAGGCTTTAGAGTCACATGAAGCACGTGACTTATAAATTTTTGCGATACTTAATCTTTAAAAAATTATTTAAAAAAAAAAGATTAAAATTTGTTTGTTTTCTACAAAATTCATTACAATGAAGAATTTTTTAAGGAATTAATTTTATTAACCTAGCACTGATGTTACTGACTACAATTTGATGTCCTAAATATGCAATGCTATCCCGAATCCTTTGCCCCGCTTCTTATAAACTCCGGCCTTGCGTAAATTGGACCCTCATCATAACTAATACCTACCTACGTGGGACAGAGATGGCACTGCTCCCCTCTACCTTCTGAATTTATTGTAATTAAAAATTAATTTGAATTAACACAAATGTACAATAAATGAAACAGGAAAAAAATGTATAGTTTAAGTTCGTGGTTTAGTATTTATGACACATCAGCAAAAAGTTGTTTTGCAGAATTTACTTTAATCAATTTTATTAGTCGCATTCAAAAAATAAAATAAATAAATATATAAAGAAATACTAAACAGTATAAAATTAATATCTCTTCATAAAAATCCGAGATAAAATAGTAAACCCAGTGAGCCTACAGAAATTTCTCATTATAATGTTTACTGCAGCACTAAACTTACTATTTATTTTAATGCGACAATTTCATTTCATAACATATATAATTAATTAGTGTTTATTATTTTATGCATTTAAAAAAAATGAATTAAAGCAAATAAAATAGTCGTCGCAGATAATATAACATAATATATAATATTCTTCATAAAAATAATTTATTTCAATCATATTTCATTCAATCGATCGTACACTGAAAAAACACTTGACAGTTTTCCTGCTAAATTTAGCTGTTTTACGCGTTTGTATTTGTACCCATAAAAAAATTTGTTAAATTCAACAGAGTTGCTGTTTTAGATTTCTACAACCTCAGAACTGTTGAATTTTAGGCGTTAGATGTGTAGAATTCGGTGTAGCAGTGTATGAATGTTAAAAACGACAGAGTTTGCTATGTAAGATTTATAGGTTCTATCTTTTTAATTTTAACATTTCTACTCTTTTAATTTCTACAGTTTATTCCTTGATTCTACTAACGTATCTACTTCCTTATATTCTACAACTTTACTCTGTTAAATATACAATGTTCTAGAAGCTGGTAATAGATGATGCAATTTATCTATTTATTGCATACAGTTTTTCTTTATACAAGAAAACGTAAGTTCCATTTCGTACAAGTGAACTTAAAGTTTTCTTGTAAAGAAAAACTGTATGCATTAAATAGATCAATTGCATCAACATGTAATACACCATCTTCTATATTATCAAAACATTCCATAATAAAATATTACAAGTTTCATAAGCAATGACAACATTATAATTAAATAATGATTAGGGAGCAAACAAATCCTAAATAAAGATTTAAAGTGGTTATAAGGGTTCAATTAAAAAAAAATAGTGATTTATTTATAGAGTAAATATTTAATTAAAAAATCCAAACATTATATTGTACAATATTAGATGGCTTTATTTGTATTATACATTAAAAACGTTATAAATTTTGTGAATGAGGTGAAGATGGAAATTTGTCACATTTGAACTCTATTTTTACACTATTATACTCAACAACTGACGTAAAGGAGCATCATCTTGAGGGTCAATTCTGGGTTTCCTTTCCATCTTGGTAGTTTGAATGGTCGTTCGGGGAAGTGGTGGTGGCACAAGGGCGGTTGTAATCTGGACTGCATTCGCGAGACGTTCTGTCTGATGCATAATCCCCACATGGACGTCAACTAGAAATGCACAGGTCTTGCATTAGTATTATTGCAAATTTATTGCAAGTAAACCTTCAACTTACCGAAAAATTTGCACGTGTAGCGTTATGGCCCTCATCGCTCCTCAACGGTTCAAATATCGTCGGCCATGTGAAAATGCCTCGAAAATACCCCGGCACGCAGTATTGCTGGCCGCCCGTGTCTTAAAATATTAACACAATTATTAAAACAATGAATGGCATAACATTATAGGAAGTAAAATATTAATTAAACTTACCATTGATGATCCAGAATACATTTCACAGAGCACAACAAGAACTGAACTGACGCCTGCAGATTGAAACAGGAAATGACAAAACGTGTCTGCCGCGCAGAAATAACGGTCATTTTATAACGTGGTAAAAAGTTTAATTTTTGCAGAGTAGATGTGTTAAAATTAGTGTAACCGTTGAAACTTCAAAATATTACAAAGTTTCTAACGTTGAATGTATGCTTACACATTGCCGAACTGTTACTCTGCCTTTTACATATTCTAACATTTAATTTCCAACAATTTCACACGGTTGAAAGTTACACCGTAAAACGTTATTTCATTTTTAACAGAGTAAATTGTAACTTTTATGTATTGAAATGTTAAATCTTACCATGCAACTGCGTACATTGATATTTAACAGGGTAGAGACTGTTGATTTTGACAGTCCTCGCATAACAGTGTTTGGAACTGTTGAATTTAACACAGAACTAGTTTATATTTAACAGGAATACTGTAGAATTTGTACCAACAGTTCAAAAACTGTCAACTGTTTTTTCCGTGTAATTTAAGTAGATTAAATATGAAATTTAACGCCTTTTAACTTTGAAAGCTGCATATTTTATTTTATACACTTTTGATACTAGGAAACCGTATTGATATTTTTCTTTAATATATAACGTACTTTTAATAAAAATTACTAATCTCTTATATTTTACATAATTTTCATAATTATACCTTCCGCTAATCATGCGCATGTGTATTACAATACATCCTTGTGTGTGGTTCCCTGGTTCCCCAGGCTTTAAACATCACTTTGGTCCATTGATAAAAAGTAGAGGTGTATGTCCACGCGTCCTGCATGATTAGGTTTTCCATGGTTCCCTCAGTCTCATATATGGCACTTGGGCACCTCAGCAAATGCTGGGACACGCGTAACAGGCCGTGCCGTGGCCTGCAGCCATTACTATATACCTTAATTATCACTTAGATGTACCCATTTACCCCGCCGCGAGCTGTAAGTTCTTAGGGGTGCCTGTATATATATATATATATATATATATATATATATATATATATATCCTTAATTGTAAAAAAAATAATAAATTAATTAATTATTAAAAAAATAAATATAAAAAATATTTTTAATGTTTTGTATATTGCATCCTGTATTTGATCTGCTACCTATCAATTAATTCAATTTTTTTCCTTTCCGCTCGCGTTTTAAATCTTAAAAATATCATAGAGTTAAAGAAGTAAACAAATTGTGACATATTCTTAAACTAGCAAACTATATAGCTGTATGTATTAATGATATTCTATATATATAACATATATATAATGACAAATAAAAAAAATTATGATATAGTCATATAGTGATGTCTATTATAGTGCTGAGAGTTGGATATAATTAAATAATTTGATATAAAACATAAAACTCGATCGGCGAGTCACACGATTCGAGTATATATAGAATCACGTACGGCGCCATGCACAGCGCTGTCACAGCATATATCCCATTATTCAATCACTACTACACTTTTTAACCTACTGCCACTCCGCCACTGCCCACTTCGTTCTAAGGGTCCCTCCTATGCACCCTATATACTCGTAAAATAAGTAATGGGACTTTCTTTTGTATCAGGAATTAAGTCAGCTGATAATATTTTAGTGAAAATGCAGCTGACATTATGCTGACTTGGAGGCAAGGCTTTAAAAAGTTACCCCCTCGGGGATTCGAACCTGCAACGTAACGATTTGAAAGCCGACACGCTTACCACTGCGCCACGGCAGGTCGTTGCAGAAGTCGCTGCTAGTCTTCGTATTTAACGTTCTTTTTGACGTGTAAATAAGGTGCCGAACGCTATTCGCACGGAAAAAACGTGCGAATAGCAACTACACGTTAAATTCGCTATTCGCAGAGAAATAACGTGCGAATAGCACGCACTCATAAGAGGTGCTATTCGCAGGGAAATAACGTGCGAATAGCGGCTGTAGCCTTATTCGCACGGAAATAACGTGCGAATAGTCACTTCCTTTTTTAAATGGTGCCATATTATAGCTCAGACGTAGTTTTAGTAAAACGCTGTTTTCTGTTCCAAAAGGCTGCATGTTCAAGGGCCCAGGAAAACAAACTTTGGGATTTTTTTGCGATCAAGCTTATATTTGAGATGAAATTTTTTGGTTTTCATTTCTCAATAAAGCAGGGCAGGTTAAAATATTTTAAGGAAATAAAATTATAAATAATGCAATCGCTCACTCCTACTTTAAATAATATAAATAATTTCATTTTTTTATTCATATACATTTTTCATAGAATTAGAAAAAAAGATATTTATTATAGTCACCATGCAAGAAAACTGTGCCAGTGAGTTGATTTCCTAAAATTAACCTTTTTTCTTGGCCTAGCTGCAATGGCCACGATTCTATTATGTTGTAAAGTTGCATGCATGGTAAAATAAAAATAAACAAAAGCAATAAAAGAAATTTATACTCAAAAAGCATAACTTCGAAGGATACTTTTCCAATAAAAAAAAATATATATTTAAATATTTTAAATTTAAATTGATTTTTTTTTTTTAATTTCGTTATCAAATTTTCCGTCTCCATTCAAAATATTTCTAAATTTACGTGTAATTACTTAAATAGTGCATTATATATTTGTTTATAAATAAATAAAACTAAATATATTATAATGTCACGAGATAACTTATACAAAAAAAAAAAAAAAAAATTGAGTATAATTAAAGCAAGAAGTTATTTTGAATTACTTTAAATCGAACTGTTCATTTTGCAAATAGTGTGAACTATAGTGTGGAAAAAAAAAAAAAATACAAATACAAATATAATGAATCAGTGCATTTAACTTTTTCATCTTTGTAATTTATTTTATTAAATTTAATTAAGTAATTGTTAATTGTAATTTTTAACAACTTATCACTGAATTTGTTTCAAACTTTTTATATTATTCTTAAATTCTTATATCTAATGTAATAACATTGTAAAACTATTGGTTAGAGACAAAAAAGGCATTCATGCCAGTAGTAAGGTGGGGTTACTTCTGCATATGGGGATCAGGGGATCTTTGACGTCACGTCCTGTGACGTCACAGGATGTGACGTCATGAGCTGTCACTCGATCATCCATGCATTGATGGGGGGGGGGGGGCATGATCGATTGAATGGCTATTGGAACCAATATATCTATCGATCAATAACCAATAAATTGATTTTTGATTTATTGATAAATTAATTTTTTTTTAATCATCCGATCGATATTGAAATTATCGATTGATGTAAAATTTCTATATATATATATATATATATATATATGTGTGTGTGTGTGTGTGTGTGTGAATATGTATATATATTGACGTCACAACACATCGAACATCAACATGCAGCTTTGTTGACGTTTCATATATACGTAAACACAAATTACAATAAATCTATATATATTATATTTTACAATCACTTTTTTCAATAAAATAATCAACAATAAAATGATTGATTATTGATAAATAAATAGGTAAATTAATTTTTTTTAAAATCATCCGATAGATATTGAAATTATTGTTTGATGTAAAATTTCAATATATATATATATATATATACATATATATATTATATATATATATATATATATTCCAAGCACTATAGGTGACGTCACAACACAGTGAATATCAAAAGGGCATATTTTAAAATTCACGTGACCAAAACTTGTTAAGTTATATGAAAATGAACCTTATGCGTTTCGCGTTGGTTTTTTTTTCTAAAGTTTTCGTTAATAATTACAACGTGTTTCTACTTGCTTCGCAGCCAGCGAAACTTATTTGTCACTTGAGCATGCAAACTAGAGGCTCGCGTTTCACTATAGCTGCACTATGTAAAACGCCGCCGTCTTGCGCTATCTCTCTCTCTCTCTCTCTCTCTCTTCTCTCTCTCTTCTCTCTCTCTCTTCTCTCTCTCTTCTCTCTCTCTCTCTCTCTCTCTCTCTCTCTCTCTCTCTCTCTCTCTCTCTCTCTCTCTCTCTCTCCCTCTCTCCCCCATTGAGTTTCATGAGGTTTGCTATGATTGTTATTCTCCGCTTTAGACATGCTAGAGGCTCGCATTGCAGCTGCACTATGTAAAACGCCGCCACCTCGCGTTATCTCTCTCTCTCTCTCTGTCTCTCTCTCTCTCTCTCTCTCTCTCTCTCTCTCTCTCTCTCTCTCTCTCTCTCTCTCTCTCTCTCTCTCTCTCTCTCTCTCTCTCTCCATTAAGTTTTAAGAAGCTTGCTAATTATTAATGATAAAATTTACTATAATAAAATGATATAAAGTATTGTATACTTTATATTATCATTGCATTTATTTTTGCATCGTATATTTACTATGCATTATTTCAAGTTATTAAGTGAAAGAAATTCACTTATTCTTTGTAAGGAAATGTTAATTTTATACCGTAAAAAAAAATAAAATTATTTCTTAATTTTCTGCGAATTTTTAAACCCGCGAGGCCAAGGTACTCGGAAAAACCGTTGATTTTACCCGACCTTGCGTCATAAAAAAATTCGCCAAATTTTTAATTTTTTTTACGGTATAAAATTAACATTTCCTTACAAAGAATAAGATTTTTTTTGTACCAGTATAGTCTACGCAATTGAACTCTCAGCTAAAACACTCCAAAGTCGGAGCGCACCGACTTATATATGACGGCGACAGTAGGTAAAATATCAGGTATACAAAAACGATCTAGTTTTCGATCGAGTTATTAATTTTTAAAGTTGACTACTTTAACATGGAGAAATGGAACTTCCATGTTAAATTAGCCAACTTTAAAAATTAATAACTTGAAAACTAGCTCGTTTTTGTATACCTGATATTTTACCTATACTGATAGGGGATGTAGAGGAGGACATTTTAATTTTTTTTTCATAATTTTTATGAATGGGATTTTTTTACCATTGGGCCAGCTGATCCGTGTTATCTCTACCTTAAAGGGACACAGGACCTTAAAAATAAGTATTTTTTATTCAAACGTTACCTACTAACTGAGTAAGAATGCGTGCTGCTAAGGGGCGAGTGCCCCAGGGTAAGCGCGCCAGGGGCAGCGCCAGCCGAGGAAGATGACGTCAATTCCCTCCGCTGGCAACATGCAGCAGCTTCCTCACTGCCTCTCCCCCCTCCCCTCACGCGCTCGAGAGAGGAAGAGAGGACGGCGGGGAAATAGGGGAAATAAGAAAGCAGAAAAAGAGAGGCCTTGAAAAGTGATAATATAACAATGTTATTTATTTATACTAAACGGAAAATTTTTAATGAAGTACGTACTGTACACCAGTATAAAAAAAGAAATAAATCGAATTGTTATTTATTTAACTAATTTTAAGTTTTGTTTAAAGTTTTGTAAATAAAGTCCATAGTATTTATGGGGTGTATTTATATTTATTCTTATTAAATGTTGAGAGAGTGTAGTAGTACTTTGTGTTGTAATATTTAAAAGCAAAATTAATTTTTATAAATTAAAAATATTAAATGGTTAGAAATATTTACAAACACCATTTTAATGGTAAACGTATAAATATTATTTAATGGAAAGAACTTTATTTTAAAGTAATGGTGATATTTGGAAATAGTGTGCCCTTTTTTTTGTTTAAACACTATAATATAATGAGTAATGAGCTACTCACCTAAAATTTACGCTGGATATCGTGCAAGTTGTCCAAACCGAGGTTTGAATCCGACGTAGATACCATCCTCACTTGGAAACGTATGTCGTATACGGTTCACTGCACATGACGGGATAACAAACCGATATCCCTTGATTTCTTTATCCAAGTCCAAGTGCGATTTGGATCCGATCCACTTTATGAAATATTTATATGCCATGTAACGCCACATATTGTTTTTTTCAGCCCCGTACTTGTTCTTCCCCTTACGAACTTTATCATAACGCATCATTCGCAAGAAATCGGTATTCAACACCCACAGTTCAAAATATTTAGCCTGACTTATACATGAAATTCATACACGTGGTGCTAGGGATAGATATATTATCTTACTTAATTGATTTCGTGTATTAGCATATTTTATTGGATGATAATTAAAAAATAATAACATATTTAGGACGTTTGCAAGAAGAACAAACTGATTTTTTTTCTTAGGCTCCGCTATAGGTGTATTTTATTATGTTTGATTGATTGATTGGTTTGTATTTTGGGGCAATTGACACATGTTGGTCATGTATGCCCCTCAGTTCAGCCTTTTTTAGGGCTGGAATTTTTCTTTGTTGTTGTGTCTATGTTCCTTCCTGTTCGATATTGTAGTCGCAACAGTTTCTCGTATGCTTCTGTTCACAGCACCCGTCGGAGGTTCGCCTCATTGGTGAACTCCAGGAT
The DNA here is from genome assembly GCA_949825025.1 of Siphlonurus alternatus. NCBI lineage: Eukaryota > Metazoa > Arthropoda > Insecta > Ephemeroptera > Siphlonuridae > Siphlonurus > Siphlonurus alternatus. The sequence continues at coordinate 2,664,996 of OX463784.1, read as the reverse complement.
GCACTGCACTGCCTCCTCGTTATTTGCGAGGATCTGCTTTATTGTGCCTGTTATTTTGCATGCTCTTCTTTCTTCTGCGTAGTGGAGACAGTCAGTGAGGATATGGTTCACTGTCAGTTCCTCTGCGCAGGTTGCACACATTGGGGGTGCTTCCCTTTCCATGAGATGGCTGTGTGTCAGCCAGGTGTGTCCAATTCGCAGTCTGGCGAGGATAACCTCGTCTCTGCGGTTCTTTCTGTTGCTTGATTGCCAAGGGCATGGTTTGTCCTTGATATTTCTGAGTTTGTTATCGTTTGTGACCTCCTGCCACGTCACTTCCCATCTCCTTCTCACATCGAGATGTAGAGAATTGCGGAGGTCATCTGAAGTGATCTCCTCCGAATCCCAATCCTCTTTCTCAGAGGCACGCTTTGCTGCTTGGTCTGCCGCTTCGTTTCCGGGGATTCCGGCGTGGCCGGGCACCCAGAGGAACAATACGGACTTGTTTTGGTTCTCCAGCTGGTAGAGACACTCTTGGATGTTCTTTGCCAGCGGGTTTTTTGGGAACGTTTGGGAGATGGTCTGTAGGCTACTTAATGAGTCCGTGCAAACCATAATGTATCTGTCGTCTCGCTGCATGCAGCGTTCAAGGGCTTTCCAGATGGCGTACATTTCTGACGAGAAGACACTTGTCTGTTCTCTCAGGCAGTACCCGTGCTCCTCGTTACCAATGACGAAAGCACAGCCAACGTCGTCATCTTTTTTCGAACCATCAGTGAAGATCAGAGTGAAGTCTTTGTACTGCTCTATGACCTCCGAGTAGATGCCCCTATAGAATAGGGGGTCTGTTGTTTCTTTTTTGTTGTTTGCCAGGTCAAGTCTCACGTGCGGTCGTGGGATTTTCCACGGGGCTATGTTGCTTGGTTCCTGGCGGTAGGTATGTGGGATGTTGTGGATGCCCAGTTCCCTTCTGAGCTCTTTCCACCTGATGCCCACCGGCCTTGTTGCTCTGTTTCTGATTTCGTATTTGTGGTCGTACCTTGGTCTGAAGACGCACTCGTAGGTAGTATGTCGTGGCTTGCTACGAAGACTTGCTACGTAGTTGCAAGTCAGCAGGTCACGCCTACTCTGGAGTGGTGGCTCACCGGCCTCGGCATAGAGACTTTCGACTGGGCTAGAGCGGAAGGCTCCTGTTGCCAGCCTCAGTCCTGTGTTGTGTACTGGGTCAAGAATCTTTATATAAGACGGTCTTGCCGAATTGTAGATGATAGCTCCGTAGTCAAGTATGGAGCGCACTAGGGCCCTGTAGAATCGGAGAAGCATGACTCGGTCGGCGCCGTAGGATTTTCCACTCAAAACTCGGAGTAGGTTGAGAGGTTGTTGACATCTTGTTTTTAGGCTTCGTAGGTGGGGTTTCCATGACAGTTTGCTGTCGAAAATTAGTCCCAGGAAGCGGAAAGTTTCTGAGCATTGGATTGGTGTTCCTCCCATTTGGAGATTGGGCTGTGGATGCACACCACGTAGTCTGTGGAAATGGACCATGGTGGTTTTCTGTGCAGAAAATTTGAAACCGTTGATGGTGCTCCATCTAAAAAGATTGTTGATGCATAGTTGGAGTTGTCTTTGTGCCGTCCTGAGGAGTTTCGCTGTGCAGTAGATGATGAAGTCATCCACATATAGCGAGCTCTTGACGGGGAGATTGACGTTCAGGACGATGCTGTTGATGGCCACTGCGAACAGAGTGACGCTCAGCACTGATCCCTGGGGGACGCCTGTCTCCTGGGTTCGTTGGTGGGAGAGGGTGTTGCCGACGCGCACCGAGAAGGCACGGTCCTTCATGAATTCCCGGATGAAGACTGGCATTTTGCCGCGCAGTCCCCACTCATGGAGGGTGTTGAGGATTCCGTGTCTCCAGGTCGTGTCGTAGGCCTTTTCCATGTCAAATGACACGGCAATAAGATGTTCTTTGTTTAAGAAGGCGTTCTGGATCTCGCTTTCCAGCTTCACCAGATTGTCTGTGGTAGAGCGGTGTTGCCGGAAACCGCATTGCTCGTTGGCAAATAAGTTTTGTTTTTCGGCGAACCACACCAGGCGCCTGTTGACCATTCTCTCCATCACTTTGCATACGACGGAGGTTAGGGCAATGGGGCGGTAGCTCTTTGGGTCAGTTTTGTTTTTTCCGGTTTTGTAGATCGGGATCATGATGGCCCTCCGCCACTGTTGTGGGAAGGTGCCCTTGAGCCAGATTCGATTGTACATTTGCAGGAGATATAGGGACGCCTGACTGTTTAAATGTCGCAGCATCTCTATATGAATTTGGTCAGGGCCTGGAGCTGAGCTCTTGGCCTCTTTTAGAGCTGTTTCCATCTCCCACATTGAGAAGGGGTCGTTATAGTCCCTGTCTTCTCTTGTGGAGAAATCTGGAGGTCTACGTTCGGCCCTCTCCTTGTGGGGGATAAAAGCTGGGTTGTAGTTGATTGGGTCTGAGATTGAGGCGAAGCTGTCTGCTAAGATGTTCGACACTTCCTCAGGAGTTGTTTCTATTCTTCCGTTGACTTCCAGAGCAGGGATTGCAGAGCAAATGCTCTTTCCATCAATTTTGCGGATCTTGTCCCATACCTCCTTGACTGGTGTCGAGGAATTTATTGAAGATACATATTTTAGCCAGGAGGCCTTTTTTGCCTCCCTGATGATTCTTCTTGCTTTGGCTCGGCAGATGCGGAACCGTTCGACGTTTTCTGCAGTTGGGCGATTTTTGCATCTTCGTAGCGCTGCCCTGCGCTCCCGAATCGCCTCTTGGCACTCTGGTGTCCACCAGGGCACAGGAATTTTTCCCGGCCTAGTGTCAGTTTGTGGGATGGAGTCCAACGCTGCTTGAAGGAGTGCGTTGGTGAAGGCCTCCACCATTTCGTCTATGGTCTGAGTTGGGTCCCACGGGACCTGAGCTAGCTCAGTGTACCGGGTCCAGTCAGCTTTGTCAAGGCGCCATCTTGGGGCTCTCTCTTGTCTAATTTCATTGTTTAGTATTTCAGTGACGATTGGGTAGTGGTCACTACCGTGCGTGTCGTCACATGCTCGCCACTCCAGTTGGGGGGCGAGTTGAGTGGAACAGATGGTTAGATCGATTGCCGAGTGAGTTCCTGTAGCCATCGTAACATGTGTGGGTTCCCCCGTGTTGAGGATGGTGAGGTTCTCTAGGTTCACAAACTGCCCAAGCATACGTCCTCTCGGGTCGTCGCGCTCACATCCCCAGATGTTGTTGTGAGCGTTGACGTCTCCTACGAGGATATACGGCCTGGGAAGCTGGTGAGTCAGGGTAGCGATCTGTTGTTGTGAGACATTAGTATTTGGTGGTAGGTAGATGTTGCAGATGCAAACCCTGTGAGGGGTAAGCACCTCTACTGCTACCGCTTGCAGAACTGTGACTAGAGGCACTTGTTGTGAGAAGTAGTCGTTTCGAATAAACGTCGCGACTCCACCACAGGCGATGTCCCCGTCCAGATAATCTTTTCTGTAAGTTGTAAAATTCTTTAGTTTTGCCCTTTGATTGGGCTTGAGTCTAGATTCTTGGAGGCATACTGCAAATGGATTGTTTCGAGACATGAGCAGGCTGAGGCCTTCTCGTTGTCTATAGAAACCGTTGCAATTCCATTGTAGGATAGCCATTGAGTTGGGTCATTGTTTCGGAGGGGATTTGACCCCACTCCTTTTTTCTGTTTGTACGGTATTCTTTTGGCTTTTACCAAAATTCGCGTCGTACTGCCTATTCTCATCAAAATGCTGTTTCCCGGGTGGGAGTACCAATTTTCTGTCGAGTTTTTCCTTCACCTTTTCTTTGTGAGGGACAGCTTTTGCGGGTGGAGCTGGAAGAAGCTCCTGTTTTTGTGGGTTTTTTGCAGATGGAGCGTGTGGGGCAGATGTTAGGTCCTGCTCCATTGCTTCATCTTGCTGTGGTGGCTTCGCGGGGGTAGCAGATGGTGCAGGTGTGAGTGCCTGCTGGGTTACTGCATCCTTTTGAGCCGGGGATTCTGCTTGTTGCGATGTGGAGGGTGTTGGGTGTTCCAACGCCTCCTTCATCGGGGGGAGCGGTTCCTCTACTCCCGATTCTGATGCTGTTTCCATGGTCTCAGTCTCGCTGAAGACCAGTACTTCTAGGTTTTTCCTGCGCTTTGGGCGCTTCTTTTTTCTTTCTTCCTTCTGGTCGGACTCCTCCTGCTCTGAAGGGGCTTGTGGCCTCTTCTGAGTGTTTGGTGTGCGATGTTCAGGAGTCTCTGAGGGCGCTTGTGGCCTCCTCTGAGCAGCTTGTGGCTGTTGTTCCGGGCGCCTTTGTTGTTGGGCAGCCGGGGCTCTATTCTGTTGCGGTAGAGGTACCGTTTTTGTTTGTGTTTTGTTGCCATTGGCAACAGCCTCTGCGAAAGTAGTCAGCAAAGGGGGGGCTGTTTGTCTGAGCTTTGTCTGAGCTGCTCGGTAACTGATCCTGTCCAGGGTCATGTATTCCTGGATTTTTGACTCTTCTTTGTATCTTGGACAGTTTCTTGACCAGGACACATGCTTTCCTTTACAGTTGACACAACGTTGTTCTGCCGTGCAATCGTTGTCGTGCTTGATAGCACCACACTTGCCACATACCTCGGCCGACTTGCACACCTTGGTGGTATGGCCGAACCGCTGGCACTTGTAGCAGCGCATGGGGTTGGGGATGTAGGCTCGGACCTTTAGGAGAAATCTTGCGGTTTCCACCTTTTCGGGTAGAGCTGTCTGGTCAAATGTGAGGATATAGTTCTCGGTGGGTACCAATTCTCCTCCTTTACGTCTTTTTATCTGGTTGACATCAACCACCTTGTATCTTTGAAGATCTTCCTTGATGTCCTCCAGAGGAGCGGACATCAGGCCAGAACATGTGATGATTCCCTTCGTGTAGTTTAGGGATCTGTGTGCTTCCACAGTGATGGGGAAATCACCTAGTTTGGTGGTTTCCTTTATCTTGCGTGATTGGTCATCCGAGAAAGTTTCTACGAGGATTGAGCCGTCCTTGCACACTTGATAACTTTTGGGTTTGCTGCCCAGTGCCGTCAGCATTTTTCGATGGAGACTGTACGGGTTTAGTTTGTCCAGTCTAACATCTTGGTCGGTGCACCTGATTGTGAGGAACGTCGGAGTGTCGCGTCCCTCCATCAGGCGGTTGTCTCCAGAGAACTCCAGTTCTCTCCAGCGTGCTCGTCTGTTGTTCTTCTTTGGCATCATAGGATGTCAAAGAGAAAATTGGGGATTAGAAAAAACTTTATGAAAAAATCAAAAAGGTTGTATCATTAAGCCAGTTTTTGCCGCGCTCACGGCCACGAGGTAATACTGCCACCAAGGGACCCCCCAAGGTGGAGAGGGATGCCGCAAAATGCCTCGCCCTAGAAGAGGACTCCTGACGACTAGGGCTCGTATACTCTGCTCTCCATGCGCTAACATAAATGCTTTGCGATGGTGGTGTGCCCAACGGAGCGAGACACGTATAAGGCTTCGCAAAGCGATTGCGGCATCGGAAAGGGGGCAGAAAGAAGCGTTCTCCAGTTTCGGGTGCGTGTCCGGCGATTGCCAACCAGGGCCAGCGCCCTTGCACCCTCTTGTCTCCGTGTGATTACGGATCTCGCTTGATTGGGTGGGATAGAGCCACCCAACTTCCACTGGGATACAACCGTACGGGGGCTAGAAGAGAAGGCCCAAAGAACGGACCGGATGCTGCCCTACTACTGCCTACTTACAACTCCCACCAACGCAGTTCTCAGACAGTCTGGGAAGGTTCCCAGGAAGGGTAAAGAAGAGAGGTAAAGTGTAGGGAGCATTTTTTTTTTTTTTTTTTTTTTTTTTTTTTTTTTTTTTTTTTTTTTTTTTTTTTTTTTTTTTTTTTTTTTTTGTTGAGCTGCTTGTTAGCCCCTTGCCTGTCTGTGGCCAGACTGACGCCAGGCCACAGCCAGGCAAAGGGAGCCCCTCCCACCACGGCAAGGTCACAGCAGCTCATGGGAGGGGATTATTATGTTTATTTTATATATAATGCCATGATACATTATAGATAACATAGTGTTATGTAATTTTATAATACAACATTATATATTAATAATTTATTAATTTATATGAAATATATTTTACACCTGATAGATATGCATATAATATATAATAACATATGATTATATACATATATAGTATATTTATGTGACGATTTAATGATTTCAGTTAGGCAAAAAAATAGTGAACCAAAATATATATTAAAGATTTTATATTATATTTATTTAATAAAATATAAATCTTCCATATTATTGAAGCTTACGTGCTTCGACATCGATCGGTCATCATCGTTTCTTCCCGCCACATACCGCTTGCCCCCTCTCCTCTCTCTCCACCAGCCCTTCTCTCCTCGCTCCTCCCAGCCTGACTCGGTGCGATGTTGCAATTTTTTTTGCCCTGCGGCTCTCTCTTTTATTTAATTAATTTAAATTTGGGGAGTGGACCAAAAGCTAAAATTTGGTCAATTTTAGCATTACCATATCTTAGAGGAACTTGTGGCGAACGTAGAGCGTTATTGTCCTGTGTCCCTTTAAGTTTGTTTCCGTATCTTTTTTGTGGTTTTTATGGAATATTTTTACTGCAAAAATTAATTATGTACCAAAAATTGTGTTTATCTGTTTTTTTTTCAAGCAATGTGGAAAAAATTGACCTCAGTTTACATGACATTTTTATGAGGTTACCAAAGAACGTAATTTAAAATACGCGTAGTATGTATAAAGTCGGTATGTAAAAAAAGAAAAAAATACCCACAGCATTAAAAAATTAGGCAATCTTTAATTTTATTTTATTTGTGTTTAATATTATTTCATTTCATTATATATATTATTCTTTTTTTCATCAAACCCCATTAGATATACTTCTACCAAAGAATTAGAATTTATATTCAAAGTTAAATTCTAATTCTTTGCTTCTACTTATATAATTTTACTTCTTAGAAACCCCGAACCTTAAGAACAACATTTTTTTTTTTTTTTTCACTTACGGTTTTCTTATATAAATTTATGAAAATAATTATCATTTTCTTTTTTCAATAAATTTTTTTCGTATCTTTATAATCCTTTAACTGGGTCAATTTTATGACCCACCAGAGTATCCAAAAGGGTTATAACTTCGCACGTGTAGCAATATGGGGGGCGTGGCCTCAAATCTCCTCCTCCAAAATTAGCGACCATTCATCCATCTAAACGTTTACGTTATCTGCGGCATTTTTTCTATGTCTGTGCACTTTGCTATTTATAAAATAGAAGTGACGTAATCTGTGGGATGGAAGAATATAAAAGCCGGCACTCTGCAACCACGTCCTCCAATTTTAATTCTAGTCCAGTGAGCGAATCAGACACCGCAGCAACATCAAAACAAGCAGAGACTTCATGCAATCATGTACGTTTTTTTGTTTTTAAATTTATTTATAACTGTAGCAAAATATGTTTTGTATTGAATCTTGAGAGACGATTTTGGCAATTCTTTTTTTTTTTTCGAAAAAAAAAAGAGAGATAGTACGGATCAGCTGGCCCAATGCTAAAAAAATCCCATTCATAAAAATTATGAAACAAAATTGAAAATGTTCTCCACTCCATCCCCTATCAGTAGCTAAAATATCAGGTTTACAAAAACGAGCTAGTTTTCGAGATATTAATTTTTAAAGTTGACTAATTTAACATGGAATTTAATTGGAAGTTCCATTTCTCCATGTTATTAAATTAGTCAACTTTAAAAATTAATAACTCGAAAACTAGCTCGTTTTTGTATACCTGATATTTTACCTACTTATAGGGGATGTAGAGGAAAACATTTTAAATTTTTTTCATGATTGTTATGAATGGGATTTTTTTTGCATGGGCCAGCTGATCCGTATTATCTCTACCTTAATTTAATGCAATCAAAAATAGAACGTCATACATATCAATTATATACATGCATATATTAAAATATATTAATTATTATTTAAAATATATAAATATTATATATTAAATAATTTTTTCGTGCAAAGGCCATTCATATTGAATGTATTTTTTGTTTCACTTTTCGGACTTTTACCCTTGCCGGTGTTCGATGTAATCCTTCTGTATGTAGTATGTTGCGATAGCTATGAAGTTCCATTTCTCCATGTTATTAAATTAGTCAACTTTAAAAATTAATAACTCGAAAACTAGCTCGTTTTTGTATACCTGATATTTTACCTACTTATAGGGGATGTAGAGGAAAACATTTTAAATTTTTTTCATGATTGTTATGAATGGGATTTTTTTTGCATGGGCCAGCTGAACCGTATTATCTCTACCTTAATTTAATGCAATCAAAAATAGAACGTCATACATATCAATTATATACATGCATATATTAAAATATATTAATTATTATTTAAAATATATAAATATTTTATATTAAATAATTTTTTCGTGCAAAGGCCATTCATATTGAATGTATTTTTTGTTTCACTCTTCGGACTTTTACCCTTGCCGGTGTTCGATGTAATCCTTCTGTATGTAGTATGTTGCGATAGCTAGTCACTTACTGGTTAGTGTTCGTGCACGTCACTAACACTTGCATGTACTTCACATATCACTATGTTTCGAGAGTCAACTGCTCTCTTCCTCAGGTGATCTGAGACTGATTTAGATCACCTGAGGAAGAGAGCGGTTGACTTTTTTTCAATTTTCATTTCCTGCAACTTCCGGAAGAATTATTATAGTCAAATATTCAATTAGCACAAAACATAATTTAGTAAATAGATAACATAAAAAGTTGTCAGTATTGATGCCATGTCAGTAGCTGTTAGAATATATAACTAAAACTAAAAGAATATACATAAATATACATAATAATATATTAAATAAAGATGAGTCAAGTAAAATCTCCCTTGGCATATTCATTAACTGATTTTGTTCTAGCAGGACAAATATTTTAATGATATATTCGCTACATTTGCTACAGTACAAGTCTGGTTACACCAATAGTTTGCAAATATATGCAGGTTGGTGCGCGCAGCTGTGTGAAAGCTAGCTATACCAAGTTATATTATGCTAAACTGATTTTTTTTTTTCAGATTTTTTATACCTTATTGGGAACTATTTTTAAAATAATATTTATTGAAAGTGCGAGAGAAGCATCACTCCCTAATACAAGGATAGTATATAATATTTATGTACAATAATATATAGGACTTAATTAAATAAAGCGGCGTGGGTTCAAACGTGAACTTCGAATAAATTTTTATTAATATTTCCTGGCCTTTCAATATTTTTTGATAAAATTCAGCGTATTATAATTCGATGCCCTGCGCGCTCTATCCATTTCTGCAATAAAAAATAATGCAGCTAGGTTAATATTATAATAAATTTTCACTGATATATTATACGATTTAAACTATATTTTCTATGTATCATGTAGAATCTCGAAATTAAAAGAACTGTGTGAGGTGTGGTGATTGACAGAGGGTCTCGTCAGATCACCGAAGTCAAGCAACTCCGAGCGTTGGTATAGTATTATAGCTATATGGGTGATTATTTTCAACAAAAAACAAGTTTTCCACCCAGAGGTAAATTGTTGCGCTTTTCCACTACGTGGTTCCCCTGGCTTTGGACCATTGCACTTCCGGTTCATTGACAAAAGCTGTAGCGCCCATCCTGGCTGAGGTTTCCACATTTCCCTCAGTCGCAGGCAAATGCTGGGATGGATTGCAAGGCCGTGGCCGCCCCCATTCAGGATTATAGTCAGTGCCATAACTTAATATATTCCGGATGAGCCCGCGAAACGATTAAGTCAGGGTTTCGGAAGGTTCGGGGTTTCAAAGTATATTATAGTATGTAATTACTGTAATTAGTAAGTTATATATAATAGAAGTATCCAAAAATGTTTTGATAAAAAAAAAATGCAATTACATAAAATGATACCTCTCATTATTATATGGAATCATAATTAATTATAAATTATTTAATTATTATTCCTTCGAAAAAGAATCCGGAAATGTAATTTTCTATAGTTTAATTTGCTCTTCGGCAGTTGTAGAGAAAGTTGCATCAGATATACAGAAGTAATATACTGCCATGTAAAAATGAAATATAATATACTTATTACAGTTATTACAAGTATAATTAAATTCTTATGTTGAATTTGAGTAATTCAGTATAATAAAATATACATGTATATAAAATAAATAAAATATATGAAACCGTAGAATCATTATTATATTTCTAAATTTAAAGTATTATTTTAAATATAAATTAAAACAAATAAACTACACATTTAAGGGTAAAGTAACACGGATCAGCTGACCCAATGCTAAAAAATCGCACACGTGAAAATTATAAAAAAAGTTCAAAATGTTCTTCTCCTCTACATTCCCTATCAGTTGGGCGGCTAGGTGCAAGAATGGGCTTAATTGCCTACTGTCGCCGTCATAAGTCGGCAATGCGCTCTGACTTTGGAGTGTTGTAGCTGAGAGTTCAATTGGCGTAGACTATACTGGTACACGTAGAATCTTATTCTTTGTAAGGAAATGTTAATTTTATACCGTAAAAAAAAAATAAAATTATTTCTTAATTTTCTGCGAATTTTTAAACCCGCGAGGCCGAGGTACTCGGAAAAACCGTTGATTTTACCCGACCTTGCGTCATAAAAAAATTCGCCAAATTTTTAATTTTTTTTACGGTATAAAATTAACATTTCCTTACAAAGAATAAGATTTTTTTTGTACCAGTATAGTCTACGCAATTGAACTCTCAGCTAAAACACTCCAAAGTCGGAGCGCACCGACTTATATATGACGGCGACAGTAAACCTTGACGCATTAAAGCAAATTTCTATTCTATTTTCTATCAGTTGCTAAAATATCAGCAGGTATACAAATTCGAGCTAGTTTTTAAGTTAAGAATTTTTAAAGATGACTATTTCTTTAACATGGCAAACTCAAACTTCCATTTTAAATTACTCAACTTTAAAAATTCAAAACTCAAAAACTAGCTTGATGGCGTCATAAATAAAAGTTAGTGCGCCCCCTAGTAGTAACTGCTGGAACTACGTGCGTACGTATGGCGAGGATTGCTGTATATGATTAACATTGTAAAATCATGTAAATGCTCCGTCAGCAAACACAGCATAATTTTACAGAAATGACAACACCATATAATTAGTTGTCAAATACTTTCGGACAAATATAAAAAAATATTTCAACTTCGTAAGTGATTTCTTTCCTATATATTTGATAATTTTTGTGATTCTCCCCATGCTATAGGTATTGCCGTATCCTCGATGCAAAGAGCAAAATTTGCAGACGTCAGCGCCATCTCTTAGTCCTTTATTTCCTCTGTATCTGAATGATAATTTAGCCACTGATATAGCTAGGGGATGTAGAGGAGAACATTTTATTTTTTTATATAATTTTCTTGTGTGGTATTTTTTTAGCATTAGGTAAGCTGATCCGTGTTGCCTTACCCTTAAACGTAATATGTTTCACAACACTATTTTAATAGTTACAATATTTCTATGCATTCTTATAATTAATTTTAATAAAATAATTTTATTGTGCAGTAAAAATAAATATGTTTTAATTATTGAACTGAATTACTCAAATTAAACATAGAAATTATACTTGATGTATTATATTAACTTGTAATAAGACTAACATATATTTTTATTAACTTAACTCTATTATATATTTATAAATAATAAATATAATAAAATTATTTTTTATTAGTTTTTTTTTTATGATCAGGCATTTCTTTCTTTTTTTTTTTTTTTAATCAAACCATATTGGGTACTTCTAATTACTAATTACATACTACTTTAAAACCATGAACCCTCCGAAACTCTAACTTGAGCGTTTTGTGGGCTAGCTCTTCCGGAACGGGGGAGGCCACGGCTGAGGGAAACGTGGAAACCTCAGCCAGGATGGACGCTACTGTTTTGTCAATGAACCGGAAGTGCAATGGTCCAAAGCCAGGGGAAACATATAGTGGAAAAGTGTAACGATTGGGAACGTGTTTTTTTTTTTAAATAGTTACCCATCCAACTACTAATCACGCTCGGCGTTCTTTGACTTCTATGATCTGACGAGACCCGGTCAAGCGCACTGTACCGCAATAGGTTTGACCTAAAATATCAACACCGAAGTGGTTGGTCAAACTCTACACTTCCTGTTCCTCGTGGGATTGACTTATAAAAATTTAAGTGTAGGCACCACGCTTCACATCATTGCGATAAGGCTGTCACGCTTGCCAATTAATAAGGCCTTTTTTATTGTATCATGCTTTAGCTGAAGGGAGGGGGGGGGGGATAAACTGAACATTTAATAAATTGTCACGTACCGTTTTTATTTACCTCCACTTAGAAAATCTAACAAAGATGTCCACAGCAACATATTGTAGCGACCATCACAGAGGCTAGCATATATATATATATATATATATATATATATATATATATATATATATATATATATATATATATATATATATATATATATATATATATTATATAAATATATATTATATATATTAAATTTATTAAACCATCGAGTATATATGTTTTATGTTTTCTTATATTTAAAATGTTCTCCTCTACATCCCCTATAAGTAGGTAAAATATCAGGTATGCAAAAACGAGCTAGTTTTCGAGTTATTAATTTTTAAAGTTCTCAATGTTAAATTAACTAGATCGTATTTGTATACCTGATATTTTAGCTACTGATATAGAGGGGATGTAGAGGAGAACATTTTAAATTTTTTTCATAATTTTTATGAATGGGAATTTTTTAGCATTGGGCCAACTGATCCGTATTATCTCTATGATCTACCTTAACTTTATGAATACCTTCATTTCAATATTAGTTCTTGATTAAAAAAATAAGGATAATATAACACGGATCAGCTGATCGCCGTAGTCCCATTTGATTATCATGTGAACCTTATGAACTTCATAGAATTCTGTTTTTTTTTTAGAGTCAGTCCTTTTAGCACCAAGAAGTTGCTGAAATAATTTCAAAACAATCGGACGAGTCGATTTTTTTAAATAATTACTTTTTTACTTTACCTCTCCATAGGAAAACCCTACAGTGAAATCTTAATATTAATAAAATCGGCTTGTCCAATTGTTTTGAATTCTTTTCTGCAACTTTTTGGTGCTGAGGACTAGCTAGTTGTCTCTCGATCAGAAAATATAAAGAGGAAATCTAAGGTTAATAATGTTTATATGTTAATCAAATGAGACTACGTCGACCAGCTGGTTCGTGTCATTTTACCCTTAATACATGTATATATATGGCCTATAAAAATTGTATTTTTTTTATAATAAACCTCCGGAAGTTGCAAAAATGTATTAATTTTTTTTCACTTTTTGGACTTTTACACTCAGATCACCTGAGGAAGAGATTCGAGATGTTGACTCTCGAAACGTAGTGATATGTGTAGTACATGCAAGTGTTAGTGACGTGCATGAACACTAACCAGTAAGTGACAATCGCAACATATATACTACATACAGAATGATTATTCATCAAACACCGGCAAAGGTAAAAGTCCAAAAGTGATGTAATTTTCTATAAAACATACATATAATTATGTAATTATGTGTGCATCCTCACAAAATAGACAATTTTTTACGGAAATTTGTAGTCATATACTACATTTTAAGTAAATTTATTTAATGATGATTATATCTATGATTCCAGATATACTCCTTCGAACATTTCTGCATGCACGCACGCTGCGATAGAAATAAGCCTTCGCATCACACAAACCTAATTGGTGTAGCACATCGACAAATAAAGGTATGTAAAATATTTATTATTTTTTATTACGCAATATATTTTAGAAAATGGAAAGTAACATCAAACAATGGGGCACTGAAAAAAAAAGTTTCAATTTTTTGTCAACATTTCAAAAAGCACGAAGAATGATCCCTATTACAGCATTCTACGACAATTTCCTGATTTTATATGAATTTTTAAAAACTCAGAAACATGACGTCACAATATTGCATCTTAAATGGGGAAATTGATTGATCAGTTAGTTAAAATCGTCAAATCACATACTTAAAACCTATATTTCATTTGCAAGGTTTTTAGGTGCTATTATAGAATCACAATTATGAAGGTTTTAAATTCCGGCCTACCTCCAAAACGTTTCTTTTTAGCAATTTTAACGGATGCATTTTCCCATTTAAGAATCAAAGTGGTAAAGTCATAAAAAAAAGCTTTAAAAATCCACATATATATAATCAGCATCTTGTCGAAAACTGCTCTAACAGGGCTCGTACTTCATAGAATTTACAGTACTTTTTACTAATATTGCTAACTAAAACACCGGTCAGTACCTCATTCTAGGTCTCATGGGTCAATTAATATTTTGAATATTATGGATCAATGCCACTTTTGTGTCATGGTGCCACTTTGGTGCTACAGTATATTGGTCCTCACCCTTAAAATTTTCAAAAAATGAGCTATTGTTGTCAATTTTTATTTTTACTTTCTTTTGATTGTTGTTTTATTATTCTTTTAATTTTGTTGTATAATATAAATATGTATTTATGTATAAATTGACATGGGTGAAATAAAATAAAATAAATAAATAAAAAAAAATGACATGTTAATTACGATTATAAAGTGTACAGTAATTTGCAAGAAAAATGTCCCATTGCATAAATGGCTTTTTCTCCTCCTACAGAGTCAGCCTATCAGATATGTACTGTTAGCGTCACATGCCTGGCTTAATTAGCTCCACCTTACACCTACAAAATTTTGCAAGTCGATTACTGATCGCTCACCAAAACTGACACAACCCACCCTTCCATTCTTCTTGCATGAGTTGGAGCTGGGCCAGCAAGCAAGGGTTATAACGTTAGCATTATAACGCAAATAGGCCGCTTGTAAAAGAGAATAAGGAAAAGCGATGAATACAATGGGACATTTCCCTTGCAAATTAGAGGCCATTAAGATATATTGATGATAAAATCAAATAATTTGACTCTAGAAAAATCATATTATAGGCATTTTCTATAACTTGTAATTTTATTATATATTTATTTGCAGGAAGAAATCATCCCAATCCAAATATTTTCAATCGTCTGAAGGGTTGCAGAAATCTCCAGGTCCTAGCTTCGTACAAGATTCTCAATCACACCGTCCTCTCTTCGCTTGGTGGAAGATTCACAAATTGTAAGTGAGCACCCACAGAGATAGAGAGTTGAAGAATTTAAATAAAAATTTTACATGCCTAATTTACACATAAAACATACGTGCGACTAAATGTATTAAAAACTTGGAAAAGGTAACGATATTTTTGTTTTCAATTTCATCAAATTAATTAACAAATGTGCAATTAAAAATTTTAGACAAAAATTGTTAATTTGATGACTTAATTTTTTTTTATCTAAAATAACTCAACAGAAATTCATGAATATTTAGGCTATCATCAATTTCAAAATCATTTAAACATGGAAACTAGAACTAAAATATCAGATATTGTGGATATTATTAATTATTATGTAAGAGAAAAAAAATTAAATTCATGTGGAGTTTATTCCAAAATATGTACATTGCTAAAAGTCTCAAAGTTAAATAATATTGATGAAGCTTTTATTGATAGAAAATATATAAAATTTTGCTTTGAATGTTTAAACAAAGCTGCAATTAAACATTTAAAAACTTGTATTTTTAGTGGAAATATTGATGAATTTTATGAATTCCTTCAGAATCGAAATATTCATTTAGATACTTTTCCTCAAGAAATCAAAATCACAGATCATTACAAATTGCTTAATAATTCTGGTAAATCAAACATATATTTTCCAATTATTAGAAATCATATCATAACGTTAAAAAAAGAATGTTTAAATGTTATTGAAACCAGTTTTAAAAATGTAGATTTGGAAGTTCAATTCTTAAATTCAATCGTAGATTTAATATTTGAAAGAAATTTAGATTCATTATTTATAGAAGATATAGGTATTAATGAATTTCTTAAAAAAGATGGAACTCTGAGAAATCTAATTTGTTCTGTAATAGAATATTTTGGCAATGAATCCGTGTCTGTAAATGAACATGAAGAAAAGCTGATAGAAACTTCTTTAGAATTAATAAAATATGAAACATTTCTATTAGAACAAAAAATCCGAGAAAAGCTAGAAGAATGCTTTATGAGAGTTAGGATTGTTAGAAAAAATATCGATGATAGAAACATTATCGAGGTCATAGGTCAATGTTTCAAAATATCAGAAATTTTAGAAGAAGTGGAAAGTAGATTAGTTGTTAAAAAAAATGAACCCACAAATATAGCCCAAGGCCTGAAACTTAAAAGAAGCCAATCGAAATTTACATTTAAAAAAGCTGCATCATTGTTCAGAATGCTCTCATTCATGAAAACATTTAATGAATCAAAAGAGATTAGTGAGGTTAGGTTCATTGGCATCAGATCAATTACAATTGATTGTGATCTACAGAAAGATATTTGGCATGGAAAAAACGTGGTAGTATTAACAAAAAAATTAGTAATTGATGAATCGAAGACCTGGGATGTATCAGGAAAGGATTGTGATCATTCATATGAAAGTAAAGCAAATGATAGTAAAAGTGCAAACTATGCAGCTGATGACGGAAATGATGGATATGCAGGTGAAAGCGGAGGAAATATTTTGGTAGAAGCAGATTCAATTTCAAATCCAAATTTATGGAAAATCATTTCTAATGGTGGAAAAGGTAGTTCAGGTCAAAATGGTGGAGACGGAATAGATGGGAAAGATGGAAAAGGCATAGATTTTAAAACATTTAATGAAATTTTTCCGCATGGCAGAACTACAATGGTGTTAATTTACTCAGCTAATGAAACAATTAGATATCTTAGAAGACAAAAAATAATAGAAAAAATAAAAGAATTATGTACAACACCATTAAGGGAGTATAATGATGAACATACATACTATGAGGGGCAAACTAGCACAGGAGAAACAATAATTTTTTCTAGATACACTTCTGCATGGTACCCGTACCAAGAATATTTGATTTATAAAGGATCACAGGGGACATCAGCTTCAAGTGGCGGTCTAGGTGGCTATGGAGGAATAGGTGGCTATGATGGAGAAATAATTATCTCTGAAACAATAATAGATAAAGTGATAGTAGAAAACCAAGAGGGAACTAACGGTAAAGATGGACAAGGAGGCAAAAACGGAAAGCCCGGGAAGGATGGTTGGGATATAGCATATACTGATTATGAATATCATTATAGTGTCACATATCATGGGCAAGATCAAAATTCAACACTTGATCTGAGCTACCACACTGATAATAGATCCGATAGAATATATTGTGAAAAGAAATCACAATATCTTCAAATTGATAAACGTAAGATAAAAGAAAATAGTGTAGTAGAAAAAACTAACACTAAATCCAATACAAACACGAAACAAAGACAACAACATTCAAATGCAGTAAGACATAAGTCAATCTCAAAAATAAGCATTTTAGAAAACTACGAATCAAAATTCAATTCATCTGAAAAATTTTCAATTAATTTGAATTTGTCACAAAAATTATTAGAAGCAAGCTTAGACGAAGATATTTCACACACAGTTCATCATGGTGAGAAAGTTTCTCGTCAGGTAACACACAAAAAGAAGGATATCCAAATACACTCGTTTTATGAAAATATGATAGTAAAGGAAAGTGAATATCTTAAAGAGTATCGCAATGATATTGAAGCATTATCTAATATACTATGTACTGAGGAAAATTTAAATTATGAAAAATTTGAAACTGTACTGTATGACGTAAAAGCAAATCTTCTAGAATCCCAACACAACGTTCAAGATATAACAAATATTTTAAAATTATTGAACAATATTAATACAATATATAAGAACCAAATATTTCAATGTAACAAACTAACGAATTATATAAATGAAATTTTAACAATTTGCTTAAATAAACAAAAATTAATTTTCTTCACAAGTATCGATTATAATTTTAACGATCTAGTTACCAGTAATTCAGCAGAAAAGACTTTGAAAGAATTTGGCATAACATTATTACAGACTGTAGATGAAAATGAATACGAACACTTAGAAAATGAAAACGTTGGAAAATTTGTCAATTTCTTTAATGCTAAAGCAGCAGAGAGTCTCGCTCGCTTTCATGAGTACTTTAAAAATTTAAATGGCATGGCAGAGACTGACAAAAATGTATTTCAAAATTGTATTGCACATTTTATTCTTGTAACTAAATCGGAAGACAAGAACAGTGAAATATATAAATTAGAAAAATCTTATTCTAAATTTGTTGAGGAAAATTTAAACAAAAAAGTTAAAATATGGAATGAAATAAAGAAGTTCCTAATTGAAGAAGATAACAAAACACTTCAACAACTAAATGAAGACAGAACAGACCACAGTGAAGTCGATAAAGAAAAGCAAAGGAAATTAATTGAGAATAGACATAAACATTTAAGTACCAAGGTTCCACATCTTAGTGAAATTAGAAATATATGTTCTAATTCTGAAAAATTAAGGCCATTACTTAAAAAATTTGAAAAATATGTTGAGTCCCATTTTGATTGGTCAGGATCATTGAAAAACAAAAATATATTAAAATCTTTCAAAAAAAATGTGTTAAACATTGGAGTACAGTCAGATCTCTTTCTTGCTTTGCTATGTAAATTATTTGATGTTTCTCTAACATTTTATAAGACTGACGAAAGTAGCAATCAACATTTGGTCTACAAAATTTTAAATAAAAGTGGTTCAAAAGCAGTTAATATTTTAAATGATAATACATTTGTAAAGCTTCTTGAGCAAGAAACAAATTTCCTGAGTGAACAGATGTTTGAAAATTATGTGACAGGTAATATTATTCTAGACCTTGTAGCAATTGACAGCATAAATCATGTTACAAATTATCAGGCACATAAAACATATTGTATGAGATCGGATATTAAGAAAACTTACCTTACAAAATCTTCAAACGAAATCGATAATGAAGATATTTACATTGAGAATATCCTGTTAAATTTAAAGATTGATAATTTTAAACTTAGATCATACTTAGAGAAAATGAAGTCAGAAATCGTTGGCAATAACTCAATACTAGCTGCATTATCACTGACTTTTTCATCACAGAAACTACTGATTACATTTGATGTCTTAGAAATTATATTTTTAGAAATTTTAAAAAATTCAGTCAAAGCACACAATACACTTAACTTATATGCATGGATTTTTGTTACAAAACCTCAATGCAAGTGGTTGAATGAAATAATCTTTTTTAATTTAAAGCAGCATTTTCATTGCAACAGTAAAACTCTTAGTGAATTGAAAGATCATATCACTAATATAAATTCAGTTAATATACTTGCGTGCTTCTACAGAAAGCTGAATGAGAGCAAAAATGCCTTGTGTGAATCTGAAGTTACTGAGGTTTTACGCTTGCTTAATTACTCTTCTGAAATTCTTGAAGTACAAGAATTGTATGATATTCCACTAAGTCAATGGAATCATGTATTATGGAAGTTTTACTGGAAACAAAGGATTTCTGACATGTTCAATTTTAGAAATGATGACATTGAAACGGTTTTGTACTATATAGGAGCATTACAAAATTCTTATGGACAAGAAAATCTCAATTCACTAATTGCCATAATTTCAAATCATTTGATATCTTTAAATTCTTCAGACCTTATAAATATTCTTAGAGTTGTTTATAATGGAGACTGCGACATCAATTATGTCATTCAAAAATTCAAAACCAGTTCAATAATTCAGGATATTATTTCAGATGTAACTTCCTCAGCAAAACAGGCGCGAGATGAAATGGAAATTATGGAAATACTAAAATCTAATTCTAATAACACAGATTGTATAAAAGAAAATGCAAATGAGATCCAAAAATTCTTAATTGATGTAGAGGTTATTAAAAAGATTCCTTTAAAAATAAAAGATTTTGACTTTTCTAAACTAGATAGTGACTTCACTGATGCCGATGCAATTATTAAATATATAAATGATACACCCATCATGTTATATGAGGATGAACCACGTGGGAGATTTTCAAAAATAATTCAAATAGTCAAAGCACACTTTGATAATCAAATAGTTGACAAAAAATTCGACAAGGAGATTTTTGCATTGATTGACCAGTCTATTTACATTACCAGAGGTTTCTATTTGCGTTACACACAACGTATTGCATCATTAATATTATACATGAATGAGTCGAGTACACTGGCACAAGTGAACACAGGAGAAGGAAAATCATTAATCGTAGTTTCACTTGCTATTATGAAGGCAATTCGTGGAGAAAAAGTTGACGTCATTACATGCTCTAGACTTCTGGCTATTCGTGATGCTGAATCAGAGGCACCAAAGGGCTACAAAGATGTTTATAAAATGTTTGGAATTAACGTTTCACATAATTGTAGTGAAAATATAGAGAAAAGAATGGCTTCTTACTCTGGAAATCAAATTATATATGGAGATATTGGTAGTTTTCAAAGAGACTACTTACTTGATAGATTTTATGGCAAAAACATTATAGGAGATAGAAATTTTGAGAACGTCATAATTGACGAAGTAGACAGTATGCTTCTTGACAAGGGAAATAATATGCTATATTTGTCACAAGATGTATCAGGCGTTGAAATGTTAGAACCAGTATTTCTTTCAATTTGGCAAATTGTTAATTCTCTATACAGCCAAAGTGATGTCAAATCCATTAAACAACAAATAATTTCCAAATTCTTCTTCAAATTGACGCACAAAGATTTAAAAGTAGTAGATTGTAATTTAACAGAACAACAGATGATCAAAATTTACAACATATTAACCCATGTGAATCTAATTAATGATATTGGTGATGTTACATACGAAGATGCAAAAATTGAACAGTTAAAATCTTTCCTTTCTTCTGATTTTTCTTTCATTTCAGAGCGTATTGTATATTACTTAGGGTTGCTCTCCAAGTATAAAATTATAATGAATCTGCCCTCTTCCCTAAAACAATTTATTAATTTACACATTGAATCATGGATTGAGAATGCAATATCGGCACTCTTGATGAAGGAAGGAACAGACTACATTGTTGATGTTGATCGAACAGAGAGTGCTTTAGATAGAAATCCAATTATTGCAATTATTGACAATGACACAGGAATAGATATGGCTAATTCACAATGGGAAAATGGTCTTCACCAGTTCTTGCAGATGAAACATGGATGTCGTTTATCAAAAATTAGTCTTAAAGCTGTCTTCATTTCAAATGTTAATTATTTTAAAATGTTCAAAAAGGTTCATGGATTATCTGGCACATTAGGTTCAAAAAGTGAGCGAGACTTTCTGCAGCGCGTACATAATGTTGATTTTGTATGTATACCAACTGCAAAAGTAAAGGAGTATGAAGAGTATACACCAATTATCAACAATGATAGAGACTCATACCTACAAAACATTTTTAAAGAATGCATAACATACAGCTTAGAAAAAAACCGAGCCGTATTAGTAATATGTGAAAATATTTTGTGTGCTGAAGAAATACATGCGTACATTAGAATGAAATTACAAGATGAAAACAAATTTAATTTATATCTCTATAAAAGAGATTTTGAAGAATTCGAATTTGCCCAAGGTAATGCTAAATTAGCACCTAATTCAATTATCATTGCTACAAACCTTGCAGGTCGTGGGACTGATATTAAATTAAGCAACACGTTATTGCAAAACGGGGGACTTCATGTTTGCATTTCGTTTTTGCCACCCAATTTAAGAGTGGAACAACAAGCATTCGGAAGAGCGTCTAGATGTGGGGAACCAGGTAGTGGTCGCCTAATATTTCATTCTGAAAATTCAAATATTATACAAATTAAGTCAGAGAGAGAGTTGGAAGAATACAAACACATTGCAAATATCAACTTTCAGTATAATAATTGCATTGAAGTGGAAGAGAAATATTTTAAAATGTTTCAAGGTCAGTATGTAGAATTACGCAAAACGTTTAAGGATTTAAAAATGAAATTTAAAAATGAAAATTTTAAGAAAATTTGTAACGTACTTTTAAAGACGTTCGTGGAGTTATGGGCATTATGGTTAGATAGAAATACAAATTCTCCTAAAGCAAATATTAATACCAATGCAGTTTACGCTGATTTTCAAAAATCAGTCAATGATTTAAATATTTTGACAGTAAACCTTTTAACATCTAACAGGGATAATTGGCTAACAGCTGTATCCATAGAAAGAGTACAAGAAATTCGCAAGATATTTGAAAGTCATATTACACCAAACTGGTTACATAAAATCGCATCAATATTGATGTATGACAGTAAATACACTAACGCTGGATATATTTATAAAATATTAATTGAATCCGATTTCTTTCACTCAGAACACGCACAGTATTATAAAGCCATGATAATGTTGAAAAACTTTAACAATGTCAACAAACCTGAAACATTTAAAAATATACTTGAAACGTTAGGTCAAGCACATTTCCTATTTAGTCAGAGAAGGGATTTTGCGATTCAATTTGCTTCATGCGCTTCTGAAATTGAGCAACGACAACAGACTAGTGAAGTTCAAATAATTAAAATTGATTCACTAAAAAAGCAAAAAAGTGTGGAAAGTGCTGTGTATTCATCATTTATTGAATCTATTGATTCAATTACTGGCAAGATTGTTTGTTCTGATAGCTTTAAAATTGATAAAATTAGTGAGCATCTTAGCACAGTAGTATTTGATGAATTATGCAACCATCAAATTCTTCACAACTTTGAAATTTTACAAACAAAATTACGAAACGACAAAACAGATTTGAGGCAAGTTTGTGAATCACATAACATTAGCGAAACTTCTGTAAAATCAATTCTGCTAGGCATGAAACGAAATCCTTCAATTCAAGAATTGAAATATAGTCTTGGTTCAATTCTACCAAATGCAAATGAATTTTGGAACTTTCTGAATGAAAATGGTCTATTTTTACAACAGACTGAATTTTTATGTATTGATGATCAACAATTATTTTTAATTGATCCTGCTCTTGCCACAAAGCTGTCTCAAAATTTTGAATCAGAAAAATTAAGTATAGAGCCGAAACATCCATTAAATTTTGAAGAGAAAACATTCATTTTTAATAGCGTAAAAGGATTTGATCTAAAAAATTACCATGTCTTAGAAACTTCAAAATTCATAGAATTGTTTGGAAACAAGAGACACGAGGCACTTCTAAAGCTAGAATTGGACTGCGTAATTTCTGTCAAACAAGCCGAGTTCAAATCTTTGCAAGACAAAACATCAAAAATACATTCCTTTTTTGAAATGAAATCCTATTTCAAAAAGTTTGATTCAATTACAAGAGAACATTTCTTAAATTCTGAAATTGATAGCGAAAGTGCTAATAAAATATTTGATACACTCGTTCGAAAGGAACTGCTCGTTAGAGATCCACATTTGCCGAATCTTTTCAGACTAGGGACGAATGCAGTTGATTTAAAACAGTTTATTGCTAGCTTTGATGGTTTGTACGCTTCTAAAATCACAAATTTAATAAATTACCACTTTGCATATCGAATAGCGTTTGAAAACATAGTTCTTCAATTACTTGATACTAAAAGAATGCAACCAATCAAATTGAATTTGGATAGTAAACCAGAAATGGTTATCATATATGAACATGTTGAAGCTAAATTTATTGAACCTTGTAAAGTTAACTCAGCTCTAGTTGGAAATATTGCAGATAAGTTAAACGAAATTTTTCCAAATGTTTATGATGCATCAAAACTTATTGAAATATTCATTCAACATGGCATTAAAATCCTAGAAGGTAGTGTGCCCTTACTAATTAAGGAATTAGTTGAAAAGGATTGGGTGCAATATAATGGTTTATTAAGTAAATTTTCAAAGGATTGGCTTCCTGGAAGTATTGAATATGATAAACAGTCATTAAAAGTTATTGATGTAGACAATGTTAAAACAAAGTTGTCCATATTTCAAGATGAAGCAAAGACCATAAAACTGATCCTTAGGGACTTATACTTACTGTCAGATAAACCAGTAAAAAAAGCTCTAGGAAGTAAAATTAAATATTTATGTTTTAGTTTGTACACAGTTGAAAACCCCAAATGTAATTTAGAGGACATATCAAAAGTTGACAGTGAATCATTTAAAGAAGATGATATAGATTTTTTCAGAACCAGAGGTTTACACTTCATTATAACAATTGAGGAAGAGAAATGGTCATGGAAAACTATTATAGGGGCCTCTGCAGTAATAGCATTAGGCCTAATAGAACTAGGTATTTGCATGTATTCAGTAGTAACTGCACCAAATGTTTCCAAGGTCTGCATGAATGAAGGTATAAGTGACATATTTTATGGTTGCCAAGCATTGTGGTCTGGTAAATTTAGCTATACAGATTATGCTCAACATAAAGCTTTTAGTTTAATGACTTCAATTGCAATAACTGGTGCTAGTAGCTATGGATCCAGCAGTAGTGCACTTGCATCATCCAATTTACCAGCAAATGCTTTTGATCCAAACTTAGCAAACCATGTTGGCACAAAGCTTAGTGAAATGTCTGGTGCACAAATTGCTGCATTTGTTGGATCAAAAACACTTGCGTTACAAGCTTTTAAAAATATTGGGATTCAAGTGTTTCACAAACTAAAGAACATGGCAATTCCAACATTATTGCAGCATGTAACAAACAATTACGTAACGCCACTTTGTGATTGGATATCTAGTTATATATTACAGTTTTTAGATCATATGAAGCTTGAAGGTCACAAAATTTGGACAAATATAGGATTTTTTTACTCAAAATTTGGAACTCAGTCCAAAACAATTTTGGAGAGGTATATTTATGAAATATTTGATGGTGATTCTTTTATGGATGCAATTTCCAAATATGTATCTACCTATTGCACACCTGTGTTTGGTGCCATCAATAGCGTTAGAACTGACAGTACGTATGGAGAGTTCTTCTCCAAGGTTCAACCTTTAATAAAGGTTTTCATGGAAATGAAGGAAATAATAACGGGAGTATTTGATATTGCAAACCTAGCTCATTCATTATTTTCTTATGTTGATAAGTTAAATAAAAAAATCGAAAATGATATTCAAGATATTGAATTCCAAATAGAAAATAAAAATGAAAATGTTTTAAACTTCATTTCTGAAATTGACTCTTTAATTAAGAATACAATGCAACAAAAAGCAAGCAAATACATCAGTGAAAAATTAATTAAACCTATTTTGTCAATCATTTTATTAATTTTAACGAATGCTGCTGAAAAATATGCCAAACAGAAATATGTACAATACAGAGATAAACAACATTTAAATGTATATAAAAATTTGTCTAAAAAATACAAAGATAACATGTTGTCTGGAAATTTAAATGATGAACAAAAGGACAAATTGAAAGAAACATATGATGCAAATATAAAAACCTTGATGCAAAAAACTAGAAGTCCACAACTATATTCAATGATGTTAAAGGAGTCTGCACAAATGGATATCACAGGTGCTAAGTGTGCGTTAAGTGTAATATCTAGTTTGCCAGAACTGGAAGGAAAAAATATTAAATTTGTAATTAAAGGTAGTGAAATGCAACAAGAAATTTCTCAAAATTCAACTGGTGACGAGCTTGTAATTGTACTAGACGTAGAAAACAATCATTTTATTAAAGGAGATAATTCAATTGACAATAATTGTTTTTTCGCCGCTGTAGAATCAGAATTAAAATCGAATGGTATTGAGTTACCCTGTGATGCATATGAATTAAGAGAATTGACTGCAGATTTTGTTTTGCAAGACACAGATATTCAACGTTCCATTGAATATGGTTGGCAGGATTTATCTATTTCTAAAGGTGCAATTGGAGGGGCTAAAAGGTATAAAATTGTAACATTAGATGATGATAAGCAGGCAGAGAGAATAGAACAAATTTTTAAAGGGGAAATTGATACTAGTGAAGCCAATTCAAAGTTCAAAAATGAAAAATACAAAGAAAAAAATCCAGACGGTAGCATTAAAACTGTAATGAAAGTCACTGAATATATTCCTGAACAAAAAGATTCTAAAGGAAATATAATTCAAGAAAAACGAAAGATTATTTATGACCCAGAAGTTTTAAAAAGGGTTTCCGACGGTATTTGTAATTCAGACATGGAAAATTACCCCAGCGTAGCTAAACAAAATCCAAAAGACAATTCAGAAAACAGTTCAACATTGTATAAAATTGTTCCAAAGGAGCAAGAATTCCAAGAGGGGCAACAAAATGTCAGCTATGTAGGATTTACTTCCCGATCCGATCCTGAGGAACGCCACAAAGAGCATGCTAAGAATTTTGAGACAGAAGTTAGTAAGGAGAACAAGTCTACATATTTACCCGCTCAGTATGCAAAAGAGCACGGGGGTGAAAATAAGACGTTTGATGAAATGTTTGATTTTATTCCAATATACAAGGCAAAAACTAACGTTCGCCCAATAGAAGTAATGCTGCAAAATGCAAATAAGTCCTCAAAACATGAAGGAGGATTGAGTCATTATTAATTTATGTAGATGATTGAATAACAATTATATTACCACTAGGGCTTGATCCTATTAATTTTTTAAAGGGATCTGGGATCTCATCTCTCGATGGTTTTTAAACATTTTTTTCGATATCCTGAGAACTCAACATTTGAAAGCAGTCTGAGATTTCAAATCCGTTATTTTTTTAATCAATTTCAAATCAATCGTTATTTTTCCTTTATACTGATCATCAATTATCATTCATCGTAAACAAAAATTTTAATTAAATAAATTGTGCATTATAAATTTAACTGCTAGAAACCAATTCATTTTAAAGTTCTATTAGCTTTTCTTCTATTTTTTGGAAGGAAAAAGGCCACAAAAATTAGCTGATCTATATGTATTCCCAATCGATTACCATGTAAAGCATATAAGCAGACAAAAAATAAGTAAATAAAAAAGTTTTCGTTAGACAAATTTAATGAATAATGAAGAAATAAAAGACAATAAAAGACACAGAAAAATTTAAAAGAAAATATTTTCAATCTTATTCTTTAATTAAATGTTTGGATTAATTTTCCATAGGAATGCCCTACGCTAAAATTTAAAAAAAAATATGTCATTTAAACAATTTTGATATAATTTTAAATTTTTTTCAGGGGCTTTAGATACTAAAAGCCTTGTTTATAAAAGATCAGGGGGGTCTTCAAATAACACGACTTAACCTAAACTTAGCCTAAGACTGTCTAGGCTAATAAAGAATAAAGAATAAATAAAGAATAAAGAACAATAAAGAATACGCAAAGACTGTCTTAATTTTAGGATTGTTGTAATTTGTGTTTTTTTAAGACCCCCCAGAACATTTGTGGGTCTGCTAAAGCTTTCATGTTAATTCAACGGGACCACATTGATCTGCTGATCCGTGATACCTTCCCCGTAAAGAAATAAACTTTTGACTTTTTTGATAGTAATAGCATGAAATTAATAGTTTTAGCTTTTTTAAATATGACAAAGTGAATTAAAATGTTTGCTATTTTTCTCCACAGAATTTTTTAATTTCCATCTTCATTCAAAAAACAATAGATGCAAGATATTCACTGTTATCTTCCTTCATACGAAATATATTTGAAATATACTCATATAATGTATTATTATGATAATTAAAACATTTGTTCATTTATAAGGGATTCTTTGCCATATTTGATGATTCATTTTAATACTTGGTTAATTTTGAGTAAGTATACTAAGAATAGTCGTTATAATGTGTGCTAATACTACCAATTTATTATAGTGGTTTAGAGTAATGATCGACATATTGTAAATAAATAATATTTTTTAGATTTAAACAATGTATTCAAATAAATTTAATATGTGTTGATTTTATGTAAAATATATTCTTCCTTCCTTGAAAATTATTTAATTGTACATAGTAATTTATGATATAGTTCATTTATGAAGTTTTGAAACGAACAATTACACTTTGTAATGATTGAAAATAGATGAAATTGTAAATATAAATTTATATGTATTCTCATAATATTGTATTATTTTATCATGGAAATAAAATTTGATTGATTCAATTACCTTACTTTGTATATACTATTATATATGTATCAGATGATATTTTATAAATGGTATTGTTAAATAATTTTTTTTTAAATTTGAATAGTTTATATTGCTTAATGTAATTTTATACTTGTATGTAATTTGTTTAAGTTTAAATATGTAAATAATATTTTGTATTTAATATTATACTTATACTGTGTGATATTTTATAAATGGTATTGATAATTATTTTTTTTAAATATTCAATAGTTTATATTGATCAATGTATATATTGTACGTTTGTAAATAATTTTTTATTTAAGTTACAATTTGTAAATATTATTAGGGTTAAAAAAAATTTTCTACCTTTTGTTAAATTTAGTAATTTTAATTTGTTAATAGATTAGATTTCGTGATAATGAAATTTTATTTAAATATATTAAATTTGCACTTACTATAATTGTTAGTAATTAAGCTGTATACACTACACTAATTATTTTCAGTAGATATATTACGATAATGAAACTGTTATTTAATTGCTTGTTAATGTTTAATGTCAATTTTTTAGTAATTTAAATTTTTAAACGATAGACTATTGTACATATTTGTTTGTTTTTTTAATATTTTGTAAATATAATTATTAATAAATTTATTTGCTTTATAATTAGATATCATATTCATATGCAATATAAAATGTAAATAATATCAATTTGTAGTATTTTAATTACTAAGTGTTATATAAAAATGTTAATTTTAAAACTATTTAATAGTGATTAATATTGTAAATTATTACAAAAATTTAGAACTTATAATTATTAATTAAGTGTAGGTTATTATTTATCGTTATTGTTCACTTTTACACCTTTAGGTTATAATTAATACAACTACGTTAAATACTATTTGTGGAACTCGAATAATAAATTATATTTATTGATATTAATTGTTGTTATCTTATTCATTATCTACAACACACACAAAACCTTCTTTTATGGATAATTAAATTTCATGCAGTCATAGTAAAAGTAATATAGGTATATTTTTTAAAGAATTATTATTTTAAACTTCACATTTTTCATCAACAAAATCATTTTCTAAATCCACAAAACTTTTGTTAACCCTGTACTATTTATGCTGAAATGGAGTATTGACTTCAATTTTTTTTTATTGCAGAAATGGATAGAGTGTGCAAAGTTATGCTACCCTGATTTTTTTCAGGTTTTTACAGCCCTGCAAGTATTTTTAAGTGCTTATTGAAAGTCCTATTTGTGACGTCACGAGGTGGCAAGTCCTATCCTTTTTTTACGGCGAGGCGCCTCGTGACGTCATCAAGGAACTTTTAATATTTTTTAAAAAATAATTTTCCGTCTCGAAAAAATCTGAAAAAAATCAGGGTAGCATATTTTTGCACACTCTAACTATTTCTGCAATAAAAAAAACTAGGTTGATCCTCCATTCCTTTATTAAAAATACCTAATTGGAATCATAAAGCATTAACGTCCCCTTTAAATTTATTGCTTAATTACTATAATGCACTTGAATATTTAATAGCCAGTATATTTAAATGTTGCAAAATCTTAAAATCATAACAATAATTCAGCAGAAATTCACCAGATGTTGAAACTTGTCTTTATGAATCAATAGCATTATTCACAGAATTCGAAAAAATATACATATTTGTAGAATGGGGGAATTCTCTTATAATTTAAATTTTAACTACCATATATTATGATAGGTAACATGTTAATAATTTGTTTGACTCAAGTTTCAAGTTTTTTAATTCAAATTTGGGGACTCCAAAGGTTTGATTAGAATAGAGGCAAAGTATGCAACCTGCTCGCAAAACTGAAATCTGACGTACTACGTAGAAGCTCTCTAGTTATAACACACAACAACTGTCAGATATCATAGTTTGAGCATCAAGGAGTGATTAGCTGTAAGTTTTAGTAATTAACACAATCAAAATCAGCGGGTGTTTTTCTAAACTAGAATCAGTAGTTTTATCCATAATATATCAGTTTACTTTAAGAGTGATAATTGAAAATAAAAATTTATCCCTTAAAAATTTCGCCTGCTAGGGAGTTTCTACGTCACGTTTGGGATCTACATTCTAAAGAAGGAAGATTTTAAAAAAATTCCCATGTCTCAAATTTTGAAAATTGAAACTTTCTGTTTTTGGGACATTATTTAGTTTCAAGCATAGAGCATCTGAAAAAATTATAAAATAAAATTAAATAAATGTAGGAGAATTCCCCATTTAGTTGAGGAAGCAAAATTATATATTATGCTACTCTAATTTTCGTCAGAAGTTTTAGAATCATTTAGGACTCATTTTTTGACAAAATTATTCAAAGTGAAAGTGCGAAGAGGCGCGCTCATCAGTAAATAAGCCACATTTCTTATTCTAAGAAATGGGACCTGAAACGGGCGTGGCTTAATTCAAACCTGAACTGTAACGTTTTAATCATAATAATTAAGGGTTAGATACTATATATATGCCCAATGTTAAAAATATTTCCACACATGAAATTTATTAAACATGTCATAAAAAAATGGTCTCCTCTACATACCTTCATTATCAGTAAATGATAGCTAAAAAATAAGGTATACAAATTTAAAGCTACTATTTGACTTACTATGAGTTATTAAAATTGTAATTAACATGAAAAAATGAAACTTCCATGTTAAATTTTAGTCAAATTTAAATTCTCATAACTCAAAAATGAGATCGAATTATTATACACGTAGTATAAGTAAAGAGAATTTGTCGTAGACTTGAAGGTCAGCCGGGTGGTGTAATGGTTAACGCACTTGGCCGCGAATAAAAGGGACGTGGATTCGAGTCCCACCCCGGCTAGACTTTTAAATTTTCTGGCATCTTTCTTTCTTACCTTGGCGGATAAATACGGTTTAATTGAGTTTAAAAAAATTATAAAATACCGCCAATGTTCCGTAAGTCGAAAAATTTCAATAATAAATAAATAAATAAATAAATAAATAAATAAATAAATAAATAAATAAATAAATAAATAAATTTCAATAATTTCAATCATATATATATGTAATACATATATTACATACATTTAAATTATATAATTATATATCTTATGTTTTCAGTATAGCGCTTGTTATTCTGTATTGGAAAAAATAAATAATAAATGTCATTTCTAGGTAAAAGTGCAAGTGTAGCAAGATTGTGAGTAATTGAAATACAGTGGTTATATTATAATTTTGTTTATTTTTGAATACATTTACTTTATATAATAAAAGGCACAACATGATTTAATTTTCATAATACTAAATATTATACATAATACATAACCTATTAAATTCAAATTATTATATTATATTATTTGGCAACGGTTACATAACCAAGGCACTAAATATAAAAGTCAACAAAACACACTAGGAGCAAATATTAAAAACATTTATTATATAAAGACATAAAGCAATAAAAAACTAATAAGCAGAAAAACAAGAGAAAAATAAAACGAAAAAAAATGTATAAATTGTACAATGTAAAATAAGCTGCATGAAAATAATTAAATCAAAGCATTCAATACTTGGGTAGATTAGGAGTTATAACATTTTTTTTTTCGTTATTTTTAATAATTATATTATCCTACAGTAAATTAACAAAAAAATTATTAAATATTTTTCAAATTACGTTTAATTGTTTTGTAATTTGATTTTTAAATTAAAATGCAATTTTTTTCAAAACTGTACATTATAGAGCATGCCATAGAAATAACACCTTTGAATAAATTTTTAAAAAAATAATTAAAATTACTTGTCATTGTTTCGAAAAATAATCATAATAACTTGTATAAAAGAGCTCTAATTTTCTGTTAATTTTTTTTTCTTAATAATCATCCAATATATAGACGTTGCATTTTTTTTTTTTTCATAATTAAAAAAATATACATAAAAACATGCATGGTTTCCTGACTTTTTTCAGACTTTTTGGAGTGCGGGAAGGAATTTTAAGAAATATATTAAAATATCTGAATTAAGGTGGTACACATGATGAGACAACCGTGACCATAGTAGTGTTGTAAAAACGCACACGATCTTTACTTTAGCGCATTTTCTAGAAATGCGCACGCGCACATAAGAAAGTGCGCACATTTTCTTATTTGCGGGAAAATTTGAATTGCATTTAAAGAACCCTAAATTTCGACATTCTGCAAGCACTTAAGCTAAATGAAGTCGTTAAACAATTTAACAAATAAACAACTTAATTTAAATTAATTAAATTCACTAAAATAACTCCACAACAAAAATATTATAAAAATTTATTGGACAATACTTTAAAACTGGAACTATTTAATCTTGGGAACAATTTTAATTGCATATCAAGTGATTAAATTAGTGTTCATAGTTATATTTAACATTTTTAATTATTTTTAAGAAGGTACTTAGCTGTGACCAATCAGCAAGCAGAGTGGACGCGCCAATTTTTAAAAAATGCACTTTCTATTGCGCGACCGCCTCTTCTAACGTGCATTTTCTAATGTGCGCGCGCGCATTTTCTAAAATGCGCTGCGAACGTTCGCTTTTTTACAACACTACCGTGACGTCATTTTCTCGCACTTTGATTGACTGCTGATGACGTCACAGATGCTCCATCAAGTGTACCACCCTAACTCAGATATTTTAAATATATTTTTTTTAAAAAATTAGTCCCTGCACTCCAAAAAATCTGGAAAAATTCAGAAACGCATAATTTTATGTAAATTTTCTAATTATTAAATAAAAAAATGCAACTGTAATTATATATTTTATTATTCATTTCATGGCATTTCTCGCTTTAATAGGGTTACACCAAAACCTTTACCTACTGCTCCTCCAACAATAACTTTTGCTGCCATTGCAACGTAGCTGCCGTTGCAGTCGCTGTCTTAGCTTCTCCCTTGAACATATTGAAAGCCATACTGCCAATTCCAAAGGTCAGTACGTCCAGGGTCCAGGGCCGCTGACCCTACTCCGGTAGCAACGTTGGTTATATACCGTGAAGCACTCGACCCTGCGCGAAGTCTTCAATTCCGTCAACTAAATCCACAGCGGCGCCCACGATTGGTATGCATGACGTAACGGTACGCGCTAATGTCTGCTCTCTGAATTGAAAACTCGTAGCGTTGTTAGAGTGTCCAGAATTTGAGGAAGCATTGTTAGATATTGTGGAACTTGAGGAATTACTTTTACTTTGACTATATTTTTTTATTCGAATTTTGCTGTTCGTTTGTTTTTTCCTCGCCATTAACATCAAATTCTCCATCTAGGTCATCATCGCTTATCAAATCTTCTGTATTCTTTAAAATTCTCCTCATTACATTGTCCTGTGATTGCCAGTTAAATCTTATACTTGTTTCAGTCGTTCTGATCTTTTTACCCCTTAACTTTACTTTTTGTTTGGTTTGGAAATTTGGAATCACATAATGGGACGGCTTAGTATATTATAGTGTCTAATAAAAAAAATAGTAATAATAATAATAATAGCTTTACTAATTTTAGTTTTATTCAATCACAAGTCTCAGCAGGACCTCACAAATCAAATTTGCAAATAATTGCCCCATGGTAACATCCCGCAATTATTGGTTTTTGAGTAAAATAAGCAATTTATACAATAAAAAAATTTACCTCGCAGTGTCCAATATGAAAATAAAAATGTAACAAAAATATTTTCAGATTCACCAGATCATATACATTATTACATATAATACATAGCCATTTAGCAATAAGTGGGGATCCAGGGACCCCCCCCCCGAAACTTTGGATTTAACATGTGCAATATAGCTAGGCGTTTCCCCCGATTTGAGCAATTCTAGAAATGATCAAATTTAAATGAGCAAAGCCTAAAATATTAAAACAGTATATAGGCTGTTTAAACTACAGAAAAAAGTAATACGTCTCATGTATTTTGCAAAGAGAATTAAAGTATTCTTGTAAAAATCTTTTTAAAAAAAATGAAATTTTGACACTGCCATGTATTCTTATCTTTGAAAGTGTAAGCTATTATAAAAAGAATATGGATGTTTTTAAACAGCATGAAGTAAATCATGGTCATAATACAAGAAACTTAAAATATGTGATAGCACCCAAATGGTGCAGACTTAATATGTACAAGAACGGTCCGTTTCTTAGCTGCCTCCGATTATATAATAAGTTACCAAGTAAGATTAAATGTATTGAAAATGTGAAATTATTTCAAACAGCTGTGAAAAGAATGTTAAAATTGACTAGTGCTATTATAGTGTGCAGAAATACTTGGACTATGACTTAAATGATAATGTCATTGTAAATTAATTTTTTGTTTTTAATGTAATAATTATATAGTGTAATTGTCTTTTTACAGCTCAGCTAGTTACCATTGACTTGTTCTAAAAAAACCTAAACATATATCAAAAGTATTGATATTATGAGAGTATTAGGAGAAATGGAATATTATTAAAGAATTTTTTGAATTAAATTTGTTAATTTCTGGTTTTGCTCAAATTGCTAGGGGCACACCTAGGTGTGTGCATATTTTTCGGGCTTTGACCGCGAATTCGGGCTTTAATTGGTACCAACACATATATTTACAAATAATTGTGGGCCAGTATAAATATTAAGGACGGAAAATTGTAAGACTTGCGCCACTGGGAGATGCTATAATATATTCATAATATAACTATATTATTTATATATTATATTGTATATATGTCGTACGCTACATAGCAATGGCATTATACATGCGTGCCATTAGCCATTACTGGGAGATGCACGATCGAACTAGTTCGAAGTAGAAAATCAGACACGTACATATACATATTTTAATATTCTTTTTAAAATTGTAAGACTGTATTTTGGGTGATCCATATAAATTCGAACATGATTGATTAATAATTCTTTTGAAGGATATTTTTTTATCATATATATCAAATTTATTATTCAAAACAATCGTTGATTTCGATCGAAGATACATATTTGGCTTATCATCTCTTTTCATAGGCACGAGATCGAGTACCTGAAATATTATTTATTTTCATATCTATATATAATAGGCACGATCAACGACAGGCTAAATACAATATTTAAGAGGGCGCTTTCGTTGAGTTTTGAAGTTCAACGAATACTTTTTTCCAGACAGCTTTTTGAGGGAACTGTTAGAACAAGCAAGTTAAAAATTTCACATAGTAGAAAAAAAATGTTGCTCCAGTTCCTAAAAAGTTTAATTATCTATTACCAATTTAATCAATATGGTTTATCGTCGGCACTCCAAGTTGACGAACAAGGGACTTTTGGCTATTTTTTAAAAAAGAAACTAAAAATCGTGTAAGGAAACATATCATTTTAGTAAGTAGAAAAGTTTGATGCCTTTTCTATAAAAATTATAAGAAGATTTAAAACTGATTATTTCTACCAAATAAATGGGCTGGAATATGCAAAATTGTCACATTTTACTGCAAGAAATTTCTTGGATTTGTTGCGACTTGAGTTTGTCGGCGAGGACAGACGGAGGAGGCGGAGTCGACTCAAGTCTCCCGCACTCGCCCTCGAGCAGTGATTTATTGCTCAACAGCCACCCTTGAGCAGCAGGACAAGAAAAAAAAAGGCAGATTTCCTTTTCGTCAAACTACACATAAGAACTTGAGAAACAGATTGTTTATTTACTGATTTCTTTACAGGCGATAATATAAAATTATAATATAAGTAGTTGACTATTATAGAGATTTGTCATATAAATAACCAATTACTATAAATTCTTTAATTATTTGAGTAATATAATATTATTATAATATAAGATAAAATAAAATCTTAATGATAAATAATATTAGATTACATTAAATTTAAAATCATGAAACATAATATAATATTAGGTAAAATCAAAAATATTATTTTTTTGTATAGTGGGTGCAAAACATCGCCTTCTTGTGTGGTATCGCTATAACTGTAAAACGAATCGCGGAAAAAAAAACATCGGAAAAAAAACCCTTGTATTAAAAAACCCTAGGAAAAAAAACCCTTGGGGATAAAAAAACCCACGGAAAAAAAACCCTTCGCTGAAGGAGCAGCCCCAAGGAGCATTCGTGGCGTAGTAGCGCGGTAGCGAGGTTTCACGGTGTGGGGAGCTCATCAAAATCAAAGAATAAAATAATTATTAATTCTTTGTCAAAATGTAGAAGTCTATATACGCGGCGATGTTGTGGAAGTTAACCATTATCTGTATAATATAGTAATTCCAACTGTGTTTTTAGTTAAAAATTATTTTAAAAACATATGTTTTCTAACTTCGAATATTATATATTGGATATAAAATAATTAAAATAAAAAAGTAATAAAACAAAAAAAGTCGTCGTCAAACTCGTATTATTATTAAATTTTTTTTTTTTAGTTTTTAATCAAACCCTATTGGGTACATTTATTTACTAATTACATACTACTTTGAAACCCCGAACCTTCCGAAACCCTAACTTGAGCGTTTCGCGGGCTCTTCCGGAACGAGGGCGGCCACGGCCTTGCAAATCCATCCCGGCATTTGCCCGCGGCTGAGGGAAACGTGGAAACCTCAGCCAGGATGGACGCTACAGCTTTTGTCAATGAACCGGAAGTGCAATGGTCCAAAGCCAGGGGAACCACATAGTGGAAAAGCGCAACGTTTTACCCCTGGGTGGGAAACGTGGTTTTTGTTGAAAATGGTCACCCATCCAACTACTAACCACGCGCGGAGTTGCTTGACTTCGGTGATCTGACGAGACCCGGTCAAGCGCATGCACTGCGCCACACATTATATAACATATAGACATAAAATAATGAACATTTGAAAATTATAATATCTGATAGGTTAAGTGATTCAATAATTATTATTAACATGACTAATGAGACTAATCAGATATATGATATCTTATGTAATATATATTATTGGAACATATATAATGATAATCTGTCAAAATAGGAAAAAAAAACGTGAAACCTCGCTACCGCGCTACTATACGCTACTACGCCAGCACGAATGCTCCTTTTGGGGCTGCTCCTTCAGCGAAGGGTTTTTTTTTCCGTGGGTTTTTTTATCCCCGAGGGTTTTTTTTCCTAGGGTTTTTTTTTCAAGGGTTTTTTAATACAAGGGTTTTTTTTCCGCTTACCCTGTAAAACACCATATTAATGAAATAATATTTTTTACAGCATGAGCTTATATTTTATAAATTCTAATGGCAAAAAGTTACTTTTTTTTTTTCAAAAATAATAATCAATCGGTTTAACTCTAATGGCAGGGTGCAGGAAAAAAAGAGAATGAAACGATCGATATATATATATAAAATTTCATTATACATAGTAAGTACTAATTTTTTGTTATCCATTATTGATTTTAGTTGAAATAGTCTGTACGTAATGTAAATATAATATCAGAGTGTACAGTTAATCATGCGACATTTATTAATGTTATATTATTATAGACGACTTGCAAAACCCCATTTTTAGCAAAAAGTAAACAAAAAAAAGTGACCCCCAGTTCATTGTTGTTTTGATTATTTGTATAAATTTTGCTTATACATTGGACCTTACGGGAAATTGACGATTTCTAATACACACAGATTTCAATATGTTACAAACCTACGATTCTACATATAAAAATGTCACCAGAATCTGCAGTTTTTGGTCATTTATAATGCTGAAATGCGTATCAGAAGAAGTTTTCTTTACTTTATAATATGGTAAATTTTACATGATACCAAATAAGCCAATTGCATGGGGGAAGATACGTAACTAGGAAAACTCCAGTTTGTTGATTTTAACTGTTGCAATAATCAACAATCTGGAGCTTCCTTGGCTACGCATCTTCCCCCATGCAATTGGCTGATTTGGTATCATATAAAAATTGCCATATTAAAGAAAAGAAAACTTCTTCTGATACGCATTTCAGCATTAAAAATGGCCAACAACTGCAGATTCTGGTGATATTTTAATATTTAGAATCGTAGGCTTGTAACATATTGAAATCTGTGTGTATTAAAAATCGTCAATTTCCCATAAGGTCCAATGTATAAGCAAAATTTATACACATAATCAAAACAACAATGAACTGGGGGTCACTTTTTTTGTTTACTTTTTGCTAAAAATGGGGTTTTGCAAGTCGTCTATTATATTATAGTCTCTCATTTTACAGAGAATATTCAAGAAATTAAACACTTGCATGTGCTTCAAAGTGGCATCTTTTTATCGCAAAATTATATATGATCATTGCGTTTGTGTGTGGTTCCCCAGGCTTTAGACATCGTTTTGGTCCATTGATAAAAAAAAAAGAAGAGGTATCCGTCCTGACTGAGGTTTTCCACGGTTCCCTCAGTCTCACTTCAGCGAATGCTGGGACGCGTAACAGCTAGGCCGTGGCCACCATCCGTTCTCTACCTTATCATCCCTACCCATATATATTACCCCTCCGCGAGCTGTAAGCTCTTATAGTGATGTATCCTTGAGTGTGTGTATATATATGTACAGTATATATATATATATATATATATATATAAAAGGTTGGGACTAAAAAGTTGCCAAAATATTATTATTATTATATTTTTCAAAATTATAATCTCATGGCTACATTTAAAAATCAATTTTGACATATTACTTATATATTTCTATTTTTATCATTATATTTTATATCTTATCTTTATTGGTGTATTATAGTTCATATAGTACATAACCGCATATAATATATGTATAATATAAAACATACATAAATACACGTATTTATTTTATACTCGTCACATAAATTGCTTGCAATCTAACTAAAACTACACATTACTGACGGGAATGGAAAGTTCCTCAATTGTGTCAATTATA
The DNA here is from genome assembly GCA_949825025.1 of Siphlonurus alternatus. NCBI lineage: Eukaryota > Metazoa > Arthropoda > Insecta > Ephemeroptera > Siphlonuridae > Siphlonurus > Siphlonurus alternatus. Next base: position 2,626,116 of record OX463784.1, on the reverse strand, counting down.
ATTTTTTTTATTTTTAATTTGGGCAAAAAATGCCGCAGAGAGAAAAAAAAAGAGACGTCTGTAGGCCAATTTTTTCTCCTGCAACTGATTATTAATTGTAATTTCGTTTTAATCAAATGATTTTTTTTAAAAAATGTATAAATTTGACAGTTGATTCATGTTTGTATAGTTTTCCCGCACATGGTGTGCACATTTGCTCCGAGCGCGCGACAAACGTCAAGTTAGCAGGAGCAATTATACCACCTCAGCTTGCTTCGAGTCGCCGTGACCCACCCCTCAGTGAGAAAACTCGCCCCTCCAGTTTTGGTCTAGGATCGAACGAAAGCGCCCTCTTAATATAACTTTTTTGCCATATATCTTAATTTGCCATCTTGCCTTGAATTATTTAAAAACTGACATGCATTCCCCGTTTATGAGTTTTTCAAACTCTTGGATTTAATTATTGTAATAATCTATGTAAAATGTCATTAATATGTTCTTTTAATTTGGAATAATTAAACACATACACGGCGACGACCCTTCTCTGAGAATAATATTATATATTATTATTTTAGAAATGTCTTCCTTTTTTCAGATAATTTATATGTTGTAAAAAAATAGTATGTACTCCTATGCCATGTTTATATTCACAATGCACCAAAAGGTATTTAATGGGGGCCGGCATTCACAAAGCACTTTAATCCCAACTTTTATCCCTGGTACTAAACATGGTGCTAAACCAGGGGCTAACCATGTATAGCTCCTAGTTTAGCACCATGTTTAGTACCAGGGATCTTGGGGCTAAAGTTGGGGTTTGCCCCTGGTTTAGCACCATGTTTAGTACCAGGGATAAAACTTGGGGCTAAAGTTGGGGTTAAAGTGCTTTGTGGATGTCCCCCAATGTGAATATTATAGAATAAATAACTTATATAACAAGTTTTGTGAAAATAAAAGAAGAGCCGAAGTCCCAGCAGGTTTTGAATTCGTACAAGTTTTCCCTCCAAAAAAACAACGTAACAGAGTTAAAAAATATTTACAATTATGTTAAAAAACAAAAAACTGCATCTAAAAGTAATTGTTATAATTTTATCATACTTATTTTTTGTTTTTAATTGTATTTTATACACATATTTGTTAAATAAAATTCTTTTTCTTACGTTGGCTATTCTGATATTCAAAAGTCGATAAACAAAGATGGCGGCATTCAGTCATCTGCTCGTTTTGGTCCTCTTAATTTGTGGTCTTGTGGCCTCAAAAATACCTCAAGAGCTTTCTGAAAGTGTTAAAAATTGTGAAAACTCATGTCTAAAGACTTTTCCATCGGAGAAATCCAACGTGAGTAAATTCTTCGTTTGCTAAAAAATGAGCATGTAAAATCTCCATAGGCGATGGGTGACAAACGTCATGATATATTTTTTTAAGAAATAAACAACGTAAATTCACATTTTATTGTTGAATTTATCGCTTTTAGAAGTCGAAATGAGACTAAGAATGTGCTGTGTCTCAACATTTAATAAAAAAATCGTTGTTTTTGTTTATTTATGTTACACAATATTGATAAAAAGTGCTCGTCTTGGCTGGCAAAAGTCGTAAATTTTCGTTTGCCTGTTTGATATCGGTAGCGCAGATATGCATACGAGAGTGGTAATAAAAAAAACGAAATGGTTGTTTTTTTATCACAATAATGTATGAAAATTATCTTTTCTGACACGCAAACTTTAAAAAACTTGTGAAACTCGAGTCTTATCTGTCAGTAGGCACTAAATAATAACACCCCAAAGTGCCCAAACCCCTGAAATATATATGTACCCAAATAGAACACCAAACAAAAAGCAACAATATGTGTAATATGTCATGTCATATGCATTCACTGAAAATGGGTGTCGAGTGTTGACCGTTTTTTAGTGGAGCATGTTTTCTCAAAAACTGCCTTACTCGATTCAATTTAAAACAAAATATTTTAAGCCTAAACTACGAGCTTTTCATTTTTGGCTTGCTCCAATTATACGGCTCTCTGATTGGCTTAAACCGAACTTGCGCCTAAAAGCAAAGTCGCAAAGAGGCTTCGGCTTGGCGAAGCCAGGCTGAAAAGACTTGGCGCAGCCTCTTCGGCTTACGCCAAACGCTAGCCAATCACAGAAAAGCGCAGGACTAGCGCACCAAAATTCAAATAATCAAAACTGCACGAGCACTTTTGCGGCATATCAAAGTTCCTCTACAAGTTGTCTTACTAGGGCTATATCCGTAGAACCCCTAACTGTTAGGCAACTTGCAGTACGTCACCAGTGCTTCCAACCAATGGAGTTGACAATCCCTTTTTATTTTGATCATAAAAATGCGTATCATGGACCAAATTTATGATGTTTTAACGAACAAACAAATATAATAAACAATCTTATTTGTTTTATACTAATAATTCATTTATGACGTGAAAGACCCCAAATATTTGTGTGCTCTCTCGTTGAAAGAAATTTTTTTTTTGTTGGCAACACTACTTAGTAACTAAAAATCGATGCCAGCGCGCGTACGAGTGCCAAGAGAAGCAAAAAATGGGCGTTGCTCGTTGCTCAGTGGTAAATACAATATGCATAACAAGAGAAAATTGGATGACGTACGTGCTATATATTAAAAACTATAAACAAGAAAAACAGCTAATGGATAGGATAACACTGGAAGAAACATGAAGTCTAGAGATGTAAGTATTCCTCTGTGATTATTCTAATTTTGCACAAAAAGTGAAAAAACAACAACAAAAAATGAGCAAGGAAAACCTGTGTGTTGGCGTGGTGTTGGCTTTTATGTTTTAATTTCTTTTTTTTTCTCTCTTTTGATGCCTTATGCATACTACAGTATTCATTTTGGGATATTTTTATGATAAAATTATATTTTTAATGAAAACTCGCATAAAAGCTATCGATCTGTGGCTTAAAACGTGCACTCTATGTCATGTACAGTGTGCCAGCCCGGTACAGTAATGGAATTTAGCCCTGTTTTGGTCCAGGCCTGTTTTTGGGCTCCTTATAGCCAGAAAAAGTAAAAATATTAAATTTTAACCCATTAACCAAATCATCCTTTTCATGAAAATGGCATCTGCAATACCGTGATATTTTTTTTTACTGGTTCAAAAAAAATAAAAACGAATTAAAAGCAGGATTTTTAGCAAATAATTTGTTTTTATTTTTTCTTCACTGCATGGTAAAAAAAAAATCACGGTTTTGCAGTTGTTATTTTTATAAAAAGGCTGATTTGGTTAATGGATTACAATTTTATTTTTTTACTTTTTTTGGCTATAAGGAGTCCAAAAGCAGGCCTGGACCAAAACCGGAACATTTTTTTTTTCATGTCCCTCTATCTCAACAATTTTTTTTTTTTTTCTACTCAAAGAGAATAGTTGCTCTGCAATCTGCATGATATGGAACTGAAATTATGATAAACTCAATTACTATGCATATTATATTCCATTGAACATGTTAATATTTTTTTCGAATTTTTTAACATTGGTGATGTTATCTTATAAGATAACGTCACCAATGTTAAAAAAAATCCCTCGCTCAAAAATTCTGAAAAAAACAAAATTAAAATCTTCTCCTCTACACCCCCCTATCAGTAGCTAAAATATCAGGTATACAAATACGAACTACTTTTTGAGTTATGAATTTTTAAAGTTGACTACTTTAACATGGAGAAATGAAACTTCCATGTTAAATTAATCAACTATAAAAATTCGTAACTCAAAAAGTAGATCGTATTTGTATACCTGATATTTTGGCTACTATAATAAGGGGTGTAGAGGAGAACATTTTAAATTGTTTTCAAAATTTTCGTGAGGGATTTTTTTTAACATTGGTGGCGTTATCTTACCCTTAAGAACCCTAAATATTGCAGATAAAAATTGTTAAAAGTGAAAAATGTCTTAAGGGGGTCCGTTACCGGGCTGCGTGGTGTACTCTGTATTAAATATCATATGTACATATTATATCCTCTGCATGTATATAATGCATGATATAATAATATGTAATATGCACTATGTATATAATGTATATATATATTATGTATACTGTATATGCATGCATATTATGTACTTATAATATGTGATATAATTACAGTATAAATAACATAAAGAGTATGTATACAGTATTACCGGTATACTGTATATTAATTAATATGATGTCAATTTTTTTGTATATATAATGTTACAATTGACATAAAAAATACTATATCATATATATGAATAATAAATTTGCATAATATATATGATATGCATACTGTGTACTTCATTCTGATATATCATACACATCATGTGCAGCTAATTAAATAACAACTCTTGCAAGCTGTATGGCTTTTATCCTTGTTTAATTAGAAATCTGTGTGCATTTATTATTATTGATGCCTATTTTGTATATGCAATGCATTCCAATCAGAAGCCATGTATTATACATATGTACATACGGTATATATATATATATATTATATATATCTATATATGCATAGTAATACACTGTGTGTACAGTACTGATAAAAAAGCATATTTAATCATGCATATAATTAATCCATTTAAGATTTATTATTAATATCGTTCTCAAAAAAACTGATAAACTTAGTAAATCAAAGGTTGTTTTCTAAAAACACTCCATTTCCAGTTGTGGTCCAGAAGACTCAATGCCGAACCGGACGAGGGTTCTGATACCGGCGATGGGGCTGTAGCCGTTGATGCTGCGATTCATATCCATTGTCTTAGCCAACTTAGTCATGGGTAAGTGCAGACCAAGTTTTCCATTGTTAGTTAGTCAGTTCATTCTGGCACGTAATCTAGCTCTATAATAGAGTAGTGAATTAAAATTTTTGGGTTGTCCTTCGAAACTCAAAATTACAAATCTGTACATTTTGTCAACTTCTGCAAATCCTGTGAAAATCTTGGAAATGCCTATTTTGCCCATGTTAAATCCCTTTTTTTTTGGGGGGGGGGGGGAAGGTTGCAGCCACCCAGCCAAAGCTGGATTCGTGCCTGATGCCATATACATGGTTCATATAAATTTATTCATTTGTTTATTTTTATTTTTTGTTATTACTGTATTTATTTAATTTACTTAAAAATCTGAAAAAAATCAGGGTAGCATAACTTTGCACCCTCTATCCATTTCTGCAATAAAAAAATTGAGGACAATACTCCATTCTTTCTTAAAGGGGGGAGGTCCAAAGTATAGAAGCAGTTCAACTATTAATAAAATTTAACATAGTTAATCTTTTGTGTTTTGGTGGCGGTAGATTTAATAGCATCAAGCAGACTAGGTCACAATATAATTTAAGACTTGTATAGTAATACAAATACTGTAAAATTATATACATGATAATAAATAACTATTAATAGAAACTAATCATTTAATTGAATTCATCAAATCGTAATTTCAATTTGAGAGAGAGAGAGAGAGAGAGAGAGAGAGAGTCAAAAGCATGCCATGAAGATTATCATCTTTTTTTTTTTTTTTTTTCAAACTTCAAACTTTTTTTTTTTTTTTTTTCAATTTTTTTAAGTATTAATCGATTCTCGCCTTGCAAAACAAAACAAATCAAACACACACTCTCTCTCTCTCTCTCTCTCTCTCTCTCTCTCTCAAAGTGAGAAAATGAAAAGAGGGGGTAATTTAAGCTACTTAAGTTTAATAACTTAAATAAAAAAATATATCTTGAAATTAAATCTTAAGGGTAAGATAACGCCACCAATGTTAAAAAAAATCCCTCTCACAAAAATTCTGAAAAAGATTTAAAATGTTCTCTTCTTCATCCCCTATCAGTAGCTAAAATATCAGGTATACAAATACGATCTAGTTTTTGAGTTATGAATTTTTAAAGTTGACTAATTTAATTTCGCCATGTTAAAGTAGTCAACTCTAAAAATTCATAACTCAAAAACTAGATAGTATTTGTATACCTGATATTTTAGCTAGTTACTGATAGGGGGTGTAGAGGAGAAAATTTTAAATTCTTTTCAGATTTTTCATGTGAGGGATTATTTTTAACATTGGTGGCGTTATCTTACCCTTAAACTCGATTTTTTATTTTTTTTTATTTGTAATATAGCATTCCTTCTCTTATAGTCTCGATTTTAGGTGAAGTAATTTCTGACCAGTTTTTAATATTATACCCAGATTTTCATTCATGGACCTTTGAAAGACATGACGTCATGATGACTAGCAAATGGCACGCGTCTTTTTACCCCTCATATGCGGCTAAAATGAGAAACATTTTTACAGTAGGCACGTATAATGTGTCAAGAATTTTTAGGGGGGTGATTTTCCCTCCCCCTAAAATCTACCCCTCCCCCCACCTTCATTCTTCATTAAAAATATAATTTTACAGGTTTATCTGGTTCTAAAAGTAACAAAAGCATGTCCACAGGTGATGGTGTTTCTGCATGCCCGCAACGCCACGGTTTGCACAGCCAACACGCTCCATAATAAGGCCCAGTTCCGAGGTCAGATCGAGTTCTTCCCACCCACGCCGATGAGCCAGCTGAACAGCGCTCGCAAGCCCATGGAAAAGTCGAGGAACAGACAGCTGGTGGATATGTTTCAAAAGAGATTTGCCTGCCAACATGCCGGCATGCTTAGAGAAGACAAAAACTTCCATGTTCAATTAGTCAACTTTAAAAATTCATAACTCAAAAACTAGCTCGAGTTTGTATACCTGATACTTTAGCCACTGATAGGGGATGCAGAGGACATTTTAAATTTTTCTCATAATTTTCAGGTTTTTTTTTTAACATGATTTATCAATGAATGTTACCTTACCCTTAAAGACCATTTTCACTGCAGGTCGTTATCAGTGAAATGAGATAAGAAACTATATAACCTTTACTTGCAATGACTTTTAAAACCCGTTTGATCTCATTTTGGGTTTTCTTCAGGACAGATGCGTAAAACTAATTTGCTAAAATATATTATCGAGAAGGAACCAAAGTCGATGTAAAGATTGTAAAGTATCTTTGTGGTTTGTTCATTTCAATTTGAACAAAACTAGTTTTGTGCATCTGATATGAGAAGATGAGGGTGTAAGAGGTACAGCTATAGACTAGAGGCTTCAAGCGATGCGCTCAAGCTGCGCAACTGTTTGTCGCTAAGGTCCATCTTGCACTTGAAAATGAAGCAAAGTGTTTTTTTAACTTTTCTCGGTTATAAATTAAGTAAAAAATCTAAATCTTGAAATATCTACTTTATTTTTCAGTTCGGACCAAAGTTCCGTAAAGGAATTTTCCTTGAAAACTCTTATTCTTAATAGTGAAAAACGAATTCACTTTATTTTTTTTTTTTTTTACACAGGTTTGGTATAGCGGGTTGGAACACCGAAAAATCAGCTGACTCGAAGCCTTTATTGCTTTTTTGCAGCAACAAAAAATATAAAGTTATTTTTTTTTTTTCAAAAAATATAATATATCATATATATTTTTATCTTATTATAACTTGTTAAAATATGTGAATATATTGTGAATCAAGAATAGATCTTACATAAATATGCTTTTATTGGAAAAGTTTTATATTATCTTATTATATATATGTTATCATGTGGAGAAATAAAATTATGAACAATTGATGCACTTATTTGGAGCCATTTTTACATCCTTTGTTTCCTAGCTGGTGCTAATTGTTGAATGTGAATATGAATTGAATATATAATAATACAAAAAATAAACTTTATCATTAAACTGCGGAAGTATATATGTGCATGCAATGTGCATTGTTTGCCAATTGCAGGGAAATGTGTTTGATTTTGTCCTTCAGTTTTTTTTTATTTATATATATATATATTTTTTTTAATTGTGAAATGTCAAATTTAAATAAATGAAAAAAACACTTAATTAATATTATTTGTTTGATTATTTCATTTAATATATGCATATATATTGACAATAATCTGATAACCTCATAATAATTCTGTTTCTTTTTTTTTTTTTTTTCAGCAGATATAGCACCAAAAAAACATAAAAAAAAAATCAAAATAATTGGACGATCCAATTTTTTTAAATTAATTTTTTTGTTTAGAGGTCTCCGCATGGGAAAAAGCCCTATACTGAAAAATTAAAAAATTGTTTTTTTTCTTTCAGCAGATATAGCACCAAAAAAACATAAAAAAAATCAAAATAATTGGACGATCCAATTTTTTTAAATTAATTTTTTTGTTTAGAGGTCTCTGCATGGGAAAAAGCCCTATACTGAAAAATTAAAAAATTCATTTAAAAAGAGAGTGTGACCAAAATGATAGAGCAACTGGGATGGGAGGATTTAGAGGAAAGGAGGAAGCAAAGTAGACTGATAACAATATGTATAAAATAACTAGGAACCAAAAGGGCTGGGAGGAGCTTAGCGATCGTACTGAGAAAGGGCGTTATAAGGTTAGGAGGGACCATGATTGGAAGTTGGAGATAAGATAATTAGCAGTGTGTACACACATTACATGCATACATCCCTGCTTGCGGCTATTGTGGGTATTCCACCACGGTGGCTCGCTTGCTTGCGGCTGACTCTCTCAGCCCCTCCCTGAACTCACCAACACACCGAGCATCCACAAGCCCAGAGTCCAACAAATTCATAGGGGAAGCAAAAATGATATGGGCAAGTATTCTTTTTTGAGAAGAACGGTGAGGGAGTGGAATGTGTTGGACTCATCTGGGCTTGTGGATGCTCGGAGTGTTGGTGAGTTCAGGGAGGGACTGAGAGAGTCAGCTGCAAGCAAGCGAGCCACCGTGGTGGAATACCCACAATAGCCGCAAGCAGGCCGGGTTATATGCATGTAATGTGTGTACACACTGCTATCTATCTAAAAAATTGGATCGTCCGATTGTTTTGAAATTTTTTTCACATTTTTTTTGGCGTGCTATAAGGTGTCTTTCAAAAAAATTCAGAATTATTTATGAGGATGCTAAGGTTTACATGTAAATCAAATGGGACTACAACAATCGATTGTTCTTACCCTTAAGAAAGTGTTTTATTTTTTGCTGAGTAATTTTTATAATTGAAAATATGCAAAATTGCAAAAATAAATAAATACATCAGCTGCTACGTACTGCTGTGGGTGACATCATATGATCTGTGACGTCATTGAGAGTTTCGAACGGGTTCCGTACGCGGCGCTGTATGGACTTCTGTATAATTTCTTTGTCACATGGACTAAATGGACTTCTGCAGCAATTGGACTTCAAATGCTGAAATTCTCTTCAACACAGGCCTTATGACAGTAAGACAACTTGTAGAGGAACTTTGGCGGCATATGTAACGGGGGTACGTGATCATTGCAAATATATTGCAATTAAAACGTTAATTATTCAAAAGATAATTTAAGATATATATGTATTAACTGATGCTCTTTTTATAAAAAAAAAACACAAAAACTGCTGAAATATAATTAATGGTGACGCTATATATATAATATATAATAATAAAAAATAAATAATTTTTTTTATCCGGTCATGGCATGCAGGCTGTGTTAAGCATTTAATTAGTTGAAAGTTTGTATAGATCGGAACCATAATAAACAATTAATTTTACTTAATTTCAGCGTTATATATTTCACGTTAAGTTGGCAAAATAAATAAAATAAATATCATAGAATAGAAATGAACTTGATTGCGCCGCGGCGGCAATTAATTGAAGTGTATAATAGGTATTCTCTTATATAATTATTAAAAAAATAAAAAGATAATAAAATATATTATATAAAATATGTAGCAAACATTGTTTATTTTTCTTTCTCTTCTCTTAGAATATTATTAATTCAACCCTGCAAATTCATATATTTACCATCCATACCAATTAAAGCAGTCCATGCATTTTATGTTAAATTATGTATTCAATATATTACATAATATATATTCAATATATTTGTAAGTCATAATATATTTAAGGCATTTTATATTACACCCGGTCTTCGTACAGCAGCCGCTATATTTATTCGTAAATTTTTTTACATATATTTTTTTATTCATTTACTTATCAAATAGTTATATATAATTGATAGATTCATTTATTTATTGTATTTACATATATTATATATTTATTATTTAGAACAATTAACCTACTGCATATATGGTTAATATTATAGATAGTCCCGCATTTCTAAGAATAGTAAGAATACATGCAATTATACGTGTATCAAATAATATATTGTATCAATGGAGTATCGATCTCAATTTTTTTATTGCAGAAATGGATAGAGGGTGCAAAGCTATGCCACCCTGATTTTTTCAGATTTTTTAGAGCCCGGGAACTATTTTTAAAAAATTAATGAAAGTACAGAGAAAGTGACGCCTCTCTTAATACAAGCCTAGAATAGAACCTAAAAGAGGCTTGGGTTCAAAACCGTCCTCGACAAAATTTTTTAGCAATACTTCCCGGGCTTTAAGGGTAAGATATCGCCACCAATGTTAAAAAAAAAAAAAAAATCCTCTCGATCAAAAAATTTTTAAAATCTTCTCCTCTAAACCCCCTATCAGTAGCTAAAATATCAGGTATACAAATACGATCTAGTTTTTGAGTTATGAATTTTTAAAGTTGACCAATTTAACATGGGAGTTTCATTTCTCCATGTTAAAGTTGTCAACTTTAAAAATTCATAACTCAAAAACTAGATCGTATTATAGGGGGTGTAGAGGAGAAAATTTTAATTTTTTTTTTTATTTTCAGAATTTTTGTGAGTTTTTTTTAACATGAGTGTTGTTATTTTACCCTATTGAACAGTCCATTTTATATTAATATATCACATATGGCATAATAATATATTTATATAATTTATTTTTAAGTCGATCATAATATTATATATTATTATTATATACATTTTATATTATACCCATGCAGTCTTCGTCAGGCGCGGATCGACTAGCACTAAATTTCGGGAGGGGGCTATCTCCATAATCAGGCTAATGTCAAGGAAAAAATTGAGAGTGGAGAAAATGCCTATAGTGCCCATGTTAAATTCAAAATTTCGGGAGGGGCTGCAGCCCTCCCGGCTACCCCCCTGCATGGATCCGCGCCTGGTCTTCGTATACAGCTACAGCCACTATATTTATTCGTATATATTTTTATTCATTCACTCATTAATTTTTTAAATTGATATATCACAAATTTTCAATTGATTTAATTGTAAGTTATATAAAATAATAGGCCTTTTTTTTAAGAGCTTTTACAGCTCGCGGTGGGGTAATGGTAGGGATAATTAAGGTAGGGAAAGGATGGTGGCCACGGCCTATTACGCGTCCCATGCAGCATTCGCTGAGGTGATCGAGACTGAGAAAACCGTGGAAAACCTCAGTAAGGACAATTAAACACCTACGTTTTTTCAATTTTACCAGGTCTTCGTACAGCAGCCGCGCTATATTAATTTATTCGTATATATTTTTATTCATTCACTTATTGAATTATAATATTTAATTGATAGATTAATTTATTTATTATTTTACAATATATTTATTATATCCTTCATAGAACAACCTACTTTATGGTTATTATTATAGGTATATAGTCCCATATTGCCATATAATGCGTATTTATATCAATTGACAAATTATTATTAGTTACGCAGGCCGGGATACATTGATACATTCCTATACAGGAATTTCATGTTTACATTTTGGGTAGCACGGAGATGCCCGAAGCCGCCCGAAGAGCTTCGGGATGTAGGCAGAAAACCCTATGCTGTGCGTGTTAACATAACTCACAACACCTCTTTTCTCATAACAGTTTTGGTCACCAAATATTTTTTTTCACTAGCATTGGTTCTTCTTGTCACCATTTATGAAAGAAATTTCCACGAGAAATGATACGAATCGTCAGGAGAAATTAATTTCGAGACCAACTTTAACACGTATTTGCTATGCCACTGACAATGTTTTGCCTACACAATTATGACGTCATATTGTTTTGTGACGTATGGTGAAAGACCCGTATACAAGCTTGAAGCTCGAGGTGGTGTAATCGGTGTATTATAGGAAAAAGGGAGGGAAAGGATGGGGGCCACTGCGCCTGTAGCATATATTATATGTTTACATGTCCCAGCATTCATGAAGTGAACGAGATGAGGATTGAGGAAACCGTCAGAACGGACACCTCGCTACTTTTTATCATTGTGGACTTACTAATTAATTATTACAGAGCTAGCTAGTGGAGTAATATATAAAACTCAATATTAAATTTATTTCACACGCATGAACTCTCTAGCTACCATATCCCACACGACGATTTTTGCGTCTCGTAATAATCCTGCAATTAAAATAATTCGTGAACACTGCAGCAGGCAAAGAAATTATCATCTACCTGCCTATTCATTTTAAATTAACAAAATTTTGCTAGGAAACGAATTATCTTCAATTTTTGTTGAAAAGAACACGCAAAATCTTAATGTTTACATCGTCAGCTGATTGATGCGGCGAATGCGCAGTGACGTCACGCGCCGAGACTTTTGGCTTCGTTTTTCAGACCTAAAATTTTAACTCGGCGTACGCCGAATCTATGCGACTTTTTCTTGCGACTTCCAAAAAGCTCGTAGTTTAGGCTTTAAGGATGAATCTCAGTAGGTCGATATCTCGCAATCGTACCGCCTGAATGCAACAAGACTTGCAGGGGACTTAGAACCCACCATCTATAGGTGGCATATAAATTTTAAAGCGAATCTGTCTTGTCAGTTTTGTGAAAATTGAGGTAGAAGTTTAACATTGGTCTTATGGACGTAAACCGGAAATGGAGCTGTTGTAAGAAAACTGCAAGACTGAATTTGCTCAAACCATAAGTGATTAAGTTTTAGAACATTATCGATTTTTTAAAATTTATTTCATTCGATTCGTTTGCAGGGAAATATTCTTTGATTCCGAAGTAACTGAGATTAATGGTTAAGGATTGACCTCAGTTGATTGAGATCTCGGAATCGACCCCCTTGAATGCAACAAAACTTGCAGAGGACTCACCATCAATATGTGGCATGTAAATTTTGAAGTTGATCTTCTGTTTTGTGAAAACTGAGGTAGAAGTTTATTAACATTGGCCTTATGGACGGAAACTGGAAATGGAGATATTGTGAGGAAACCGCCCCCTTGAACCTGCTCAAACCATAAGCGATTAAGTTTTAGATCATCCTCGATTTTTTAAAATTTATTTCATTCCGTTCCGTCTAACAGAAATTTCCTTTGACTCGCGTAGTAACTGAGGTCAAATTATCAAATCGCTAAATTTATAAATTATAATATTGTCATTAATAGCTTGTAATACAGTAGCAATTTAACGGAACACATTGTATTTATACGTACAGTACGTAGTTCAATATTACGTTTATATATACATAAAATAATATTTATATTTCTATAATTATGTTTATAGAATTTTTAATAGCTATGACATGTAATAAATAAAACTGTAAAATTATCAAATAGTTTTCACGATACAGTATTGTCTTCATTAAGACAGGTATGGACAGTTAAAAGTGTCATTGCTTTGATATCAGAACTTTGCTAAAGTATGCATACACGTGTAGTTGATTCTATCGAGGATGTTTTCAGTGCCATCTCTTGGTGCTTTATTAAGGTAGAGACAATACGCCCAATGTTAAAAAAAATCCCATTTATAAAAATTATGAAAAAAATTTAGAATGTTCTCCTTAACATACCTTAACAGTAGGTAAAATATTAGGTATACAAAAACGAGCTAGTTTTCGAGTTACGTATTAATTTTTAAAGTTGACTAATTTAACATGGAAGTTTCATTTCTTCATGTTAAATTAGTCAACTTTAAAAATTAATAACTCAAAAACTAGCTCGTTCTTGTATACCTAATATTTTACCTACTGTTGAGGTATGTTAAGGAGAACATTCTAAATTTGTTTCATAATTTTTATGAATGGGATTTTTATTAACATTGGGCGTGTTATCTCTACCTTAATCATTCTCGCATGTATGTATTACAAAGTTGTTCACTTTTAAACTGTAATTGTACTAAATGCACTGTCTTCTCCTCTGAGAAGTATCCTAGCTAGCAAAGTTATAAAACTTCGTGATCAAAGTTCTGAAGTTTCTATCTGCTCGAATGGAGTATCGACCTCAATTTTTTTTTTTATTGCAGAAATGGATAGGGGGTGCAAAGTTATGCTACCCTGATTTTTTTCAGATTTTTTTGAGACTGGGAACTATTTTTAATTCAAATTCCTTTTCGTGACGTCACGAGGCGTCGCTCCTTAAGAAAAAGATAGGACTTGCCGCCGCGTGATGTCACAAAAAGTACTTTCAATAATTTTTTAAAAATATTTCCTGAACTCTAAAAATTCTGAAAAAAAATCAGGGTAACGTAACTTTTCACCCTCTATCCATTTCTGCAATAAAAAAAATTGAGGTCGATACTCCATTGCAATAGAGGCTTCAAGTCAGCTAATTTTTCTGTGTTCCCACCGTCCTATCTAAACCTATGCAAAAAACAAAAAAAAAAAAAAAAAAAAAAAACAGAAAAAAACGTGAATTCGTTTTTTCACTAAAGAATAAGATTTATGTAGAGAATATTCCTTTACGGAATTTTGGTCCAAAGTGAAAAAATACAGTAGATAATTCAAGATTTAGATTTTTTACTTGATTTATAACCGAGAAAAGTTAAAAAAAAAACACTTTGCTTCAATTTCAAGTGCAAGATGGACCTTAGCGACAACAGTTGCACATCGCGAGGCGCTCTCACTTGAAGCCTCTATCCAAAGCTGATGATTGATTGGTTGGTATTTTGGGGCAATTGACACATTTTGGTCATGTATTCCCCCATATCCGAAGCTTTGAACATATAGTTGTAACTTTGCTCGCTAGGGAACTTTTCAGGGGCTAGGACTGGACATAACTGAGCAGTTTTAATATCAATGTAAGGTTAATGAAAACACAAAATTACAGTACGTTATAGCAATCAATTATATTTCAACATTTTTTCAATTATACAATAATTAACAAGAATAACATTTAGAAAGGTAGGAACAAAATCAACAGGTGCAGTAACATTTCTTGCCTCCTCCTCCGCCGCCCCCGTGACCGCCCCCACCACCTCCGTGGCCCCCGCTACCGCCTCCGCCATGTCCTCCACCCCCATAACCGCCCCCTCCATGTCCTCCGCTACTTCCCCCTCCATGACCGCCCCCACCACCGCCGTGGCCTCCACCCCCATAACCGCCCCCGCCCCCTCCATGACCGCCTCCGCTACTGCCCCCGCCATGGCCTCCGCCTCCATGTCCCCCTCCGCTACTTCCCCCTCCATTTCCGCCCCCACCGCTACCGCCCCCGCCGTGGCCTCCGCCTCCGTATCCCCCTCCCCCATGACCCCCTCCGCTACTTCCTCCTCCGTGACCGCCCCCTCCATATCCCCCTCCCCCATGCCCGCCCCCGCTCCCTCCCCCATGCCCGCCCCCGCTCCCTCCCCCATGTCCACCCCCTCCGCTACCTCCGCCTCCATGTCCACCGCCTCCATGTCCTCCACCTGCAAAAATTAAAGTAAATGAAACACATTCATAAAGCACTTTAAAGCTGAAAATACAAGCTTTTCGTTTTGCGCCTAAACACAAGTCGCAACTTTTAACCCTGGCTTTGGGTATGTAAGTGGAGGGGATATGCGCTGGTGACATCACGGCCAATCAGAGAGGGCGTTACTGGTTTTGCGACTTAAAGAAAAAGCTCGTATTTTAGCCTTAAAGGGACAGGGGATCCTAAAAATAAGCATCGGATGAATGTCAGTAGATTGATATCTCGCCATCGGCGCGCCTGAATGCAACAAGACTTGCAGGGGACTTACATTAGAACTCACCATCAATAGGTGGCATACAAATTTTGAAGCGAATCTAACTAGTTTGAATTTGTGTACAGTACCTGATATTTTAGTTACTGATGGAGGATGTAGAGGAGAACATTTTATGTTTTATAATACGTTTTATAATTTTCATGTGTGGGAATTTTTTTAACATTGCGCATATTACATTAAGAGGAAAATAACACGGATCAGCTGATCGACGTAGTCCCATTTGATTAACATGTAAACCTTAGCCACCTCGTAATAATTCTATTTTATTTTTTTTTTTTTTTTGTATGAGACAAGTTCTTGGAACCAAAAAAATGTGGAACAAATTTCAGAACAATCGGACGATCCAATTTTTTTAAATTAATTTTTTAAATTTTCAGTATAGGGCTTTCCCATGGAGACCAAAAATCATTTAAAAAAAAATCGGATCGTCCGATTGTTTTGAAATTTTTCTACATTTTTTTGGTGCTAGCAACTGTCTCAAAAAAAAAAAAATAAATAAATAAAAAAAAAAAAAAAAAACAGAATTATTATAAGGTTGCCAAAGTTTACATGTTAATCAAATGGGACTACGTCGATCAGCTGATCCGTGTTACCCTCCCCTTTACATATTATGATGTCAGTCTTACCTCCCCCGCCTCCTCCATGGCCCCCTCCGCCGCCTCCGCTCTTTCCACCTCCCCCGTGACCGCCCCCTGCAAGAATTACAAGCAATCATTTAGTATCAATATTCCATATTCCATGGTACAACTGTATAACAAATATGTTATCTTTTGCTTACCACCGCCTCCATGTCCCCCGCCCCCGCCTCCTTTCCCGCCTCCGCCCCCTCCCCCATAGCCGCCTCCACTCCAGCCATGGTAGCCCGCCTCAGTAAAGGCAATGGCGATGGCAAGCAGCGCCAATATTAACTGCAAACATATAAGTCAAATTTACATAATATTCCCTCATCCGAAACTAGCTGGAAGTGTAAGGTTTCTGGCTTTTCTATTCCTATTTCTGCGTTACAATTTTACACATAATTATGTCAGTACTACTTCAAATCACTCTATAAAGTTTCAAAATTGAATTATAAACAGAAGAGCTGTAAACTTCACACTTCCGGCTACTTCCGGGAGGAATATAAAATTAATTTCACTGTACACGCATTATTATTATAATTATTATTATAGTTTCATTTTTTACAAGAATACACCCCTAAAAGCTTACAGCTCGCGGCGGGATAATGGTAGGGATAAGGTAGGAAAAGGATAGTGGCCACGGCCTGTTACACGTCCCAGCATTCGCTGAGGTGAGACTGAGGGAACCGTGGAAAACCCCAGTCAGGACGGACACCTCTACTTTTTATCAATGGAAAAAAGCGATGTCCAAAGCTTGGGGAACCACACACAAGTGCATCACTGCACTGGGTGGAAAGAAAGATGAATTTACCCCAGGGAGGGAGCAATAACTTGAAACGGTCACCCATCTACTAACCACGCTCGACGTTGCTTGACTTCGGTGATCTAACGTAAACCGGTCAATGCACTGCGTCACGCTCGACCTCAGCAATGTTTAATTTAATGTTACTAAACTTTGAAACGTTATTAGTGCTTTTTCGTCACCTTTATTTCACATTATTTGATTACCAATATGAATTTTTATTGCAAAAGAAGTCAGCAGCAGATTCGCTGGGGTGGCAACGATGAGAAACAGGTAGCAGCCAAGAAAAGTAGCATTGTATGAATACCAGTATGAAATGTGAAAATACATCGAGGTCGACGTAGCTTAGTTTGTTAAAGCGCTCATCAGCGGGCTAAACGCACGAGAGAACCGGGGTTCGAAGCCCGGCGGTGACTTTTTTTGCATTTAAAATTTCATATTGGTATTCAAATAATGTGAAATAAAGGTGACGAAAAAGCACTAATTTACGTTTCAAAGTTCCTAATAACGTCATCGAAACTGGAGAGTTAAAATTACAAATTAAGTTTAATGTTACTAACTGCGAATGCATTGAAATTGCTGTATAACAAATTTCCATAAAAATTGACAATCGCACTTCGATATTTATATAAAAACTGGAGACAATGTGTTAATTACAAATAATAATAATAATAATAATAATTATAATAAAAACAATTTAAACAAAAAAAAAACTGAATAAAATGAAATTAATAAAAGCATTATATATTTTCAAGTTTATACAATTGTATTAGTTTGATTTTTAAATCCAGATTAATTAATTATTACTATTAATTAAATGAAGATATGACACTTTCAAAACTTGAACCACATATAGCAACATTTGCGATGATGTGAGAGCTAGGGAATATGAACTACGTAAATTTTCGCAGTTTTGATTCAAACAAGCCTCATGTACATATTTATAATGTGTATATTATTCCAATAGGACGAAATTGATCAAAATACTGCAGAAAATAAACGTTAGAAAACCCACTGTTTAAGGTGTATTTCCATGGAGCGATGTCGAGCGGGGCTTAGCGGGACGAGAAAAGCGCACTTGTTTTAAGGTAGAGATAATACGGATCAGCTGGCCAATGCTAAAAAAAATCCCATTCATAAAAATTATGAAAAAAATTTAAAATGTTCTCCTCTACATCCCCAATCAGTAGGTAAAATATCATCAGGTATACAAAAACGAGCTAGTTTTTGAGTTATTAATTTTTAAAGTTGACTACTTTAACATGGAAGTTCCATTTCTCCATGTTAAATTAGTCAACTTTAAAAATTAATAACTCAAAAACTAGCTCGTCGTTTTTGTATACCTGATATTTTACCTACTGATAGGGGGTGTAGAGGAGAACATTTTAATTTTTTTTTCATAATTTTTTAGCATTGGGTTAGCTGATCCGTATTATCTCTACCTTAATGTCATTTGTTGGCGAGGAAAAATTGTTTCCCACAGTAATTTGATCACGCCGCAATTTCTTAATGACAACCAACATGGGCCGTCATTTGAGATTGAAGCTTCTCTCACCCCGCCATTGCTCTTATAAAGGCTTCAAGTGTTCCCCGGCGGGAAAATTTTCTCCATAAGCCACCGTGTTAGAAAATTTAAAATGTTCTCCTTTACACACATTATCAGTAGTTAAAATATCAGGTATACATATTCGAGTTAGTTTTTTAGTTATTAATTTTTACTAATTTAACATGGAAAAATGGAACTTCCATGTTAAATTAGTCAAATTTAAAAATAAATAACTCAAAAAGTAGCTCGAATTTGTATACCTGATACTGGTATCAATAGGGGATGTAGAGGAGAACATTTTAAATTTTCTTCATAATTTTCATGTGGGATTTTTATTAACATTGGGCGTGTGTATCTCTACCTTATGGGTACGGTGACACGAATCAGCCGATTTTGTAGTCCCATTTGATTAACATGTAAACCTTAGCAAATTCACAAAAATCTGAAAAAAAAATTTTAGAGACAGATTTTTGTACCTAAAAGCCATAGAAAAAGTTTCTAAACAATTTTTTGAGCCGATTTTTTTAATTAGGTTTTCAGTTTGGCTCTCCATGAAAAAGCCCTATGCTGAAAATTAAAAGAAAATAATACTTAAAAAATCAGCTCGAAATCAGTCTTGAATTTTTTTATGGCTTTCAGGTGTGTACTAAAATCTGTCTCCAATTTTTTTTTTTTTTTTTTTTTCTTTTCAGAATTTAGAGATACACACGCCCAATGTTAATAAAAATCCCACATGAAAATTATGATGAAAATTTAAAATGTTCTCCTCTACATCCCCTATTGATACCAGTATCAGGTATACAAATTCGAGCTAGTTTTTGAGTTATTTATTTTTAAAGTTGGCTAATCTAACATGGAAGTTCCATTTCTCCATGTTAAAGTAGTCAACTTTAAAAATTCATAACTAAAAAACTAACTCGAATATGTATACCTGATATTTTAACTACTGATAAGGTGTGTAAAGGAGAACATTTTAAATTTTTTTCATGATTTTCATGAACAGGATTTTTATTAGCATTGGACGTGTTTACCTTAATGCATAAAAAAGAAATTTTTATTTTTTTTTACGTCGATTTGGATAGAACACCGCAAAATGTATAGAAATATGTGATAAAATTGCCAGCTTACCACTGTCTTCCTCATGCTGATAGTCTTTGTCGGACTGATGTCCCTCACCTGGACCCGCGGCTATTTAAACCCGAGGTGACGCGGTGGTTACTGAAGCGAGCAGGTGGGAAAGTGATCGGAAGCGACTGGCCAGCACCGGCTGACTCGCACCGCTTACCTCGTGTCAAAATGTCATTTCGACATACCTGCAAACAGAGCAGAGAATTGTCAATTAGTGGACCAGCTGGCTGCCACGGATCAGCTGATCAACGTTGTCCCATTTGATTAACATGTAAACATAACAACCTCTTTATAATTCTGAATTTCATTAGAGACAGTACAAGAAGTCGTATAGTAAAAATTTCAAAACAATCGGACGAGAGATTTTTTTATTTTTTTAAGTTTTCAGTATAAGGCTTTCCCATCGAGAGCTAAATTTAAAAAATCAATTTAAAAAAATCGGCAGGTCCGATTGTTTTGACATTTTTTCTGCAACTTCTTAGTGCTAAAGACTGTTTCTAAAAATAATAAAAAAAAAATTGAAAATTTTTATGAGTTTGCTAAGGTTTACATGTTAATCAAATGGGACCACAAGATCAGCTGTTCCGTGTTACCTTCCCCTTAACAGTGTGACAACAATTCTGAATTTTTTAAAGAGACAGACCTAAAAGTTACGGCATGAAAGAAATAATGTCAATTATTTTACGCAATTTTTTTAATTCATTTTTTAGTTTGGTTCTTCAAGAAAAGCCCTATTCTACAAATTTAAAAAATAAATGTAAAAAAAAATCGTATATTTTAATTATTTTTTCTGTGGCTTACATACTGTATTATACTAAAATCTATCGCTCAAAAATATTCAAAATTTATGTCACACTGCTACAAGGTTAATTAAATGGGACTACATCGATCAGCTGATCCGTGTTTCATTATCCTAAATTATCACACTTTTCACTTTCTTTCGATGTTTCTTTATTTTAATTTTTATTTACTCGGTCATTGCTGATTGTCCATGCTTTCTCGCTAACAATGAAAAACGCGTGCAACAATCAACCTTTTGTTTAGGAAGACGCAACACAATGCTCACAGGTAACAAATAACCAATCACAATGTAAATAAATACATCGACAAAATATTTCTGTCAACATTAAAAAAAATAAAAGTGCGGAAGTTAATTGTAAGCGCTTTTTAACATTTCCAAAACGTTTCAATTTTAAAATTGCCTTTCGAATGATTCAAGTATATATATAAAACAAACAATGTATTGTGCCTGCAGTAAGTTTAATGCGAACAAATATTACGCAAACATGTTTTATAAAACATTTCAAAATCACGGATTATTGATCTCATAATTGTTATTTTTAAGTTGATTGAGAAAAAAATAACTATATTTTTATGTTTTGTTTTTTTTAACCAGTTTTATTTAGTCTATATTGTATATCATATGTATTTGTGATCTGTTGTGTTTATTAATTTGTGATATGTTTTAAGTTTTAAGTAAAAAAATTGAATTTGAATTAATATTTGGGACTTTTCCTGTGAATGGACTACTCAGCAATCTTTTTAATTTTGTTTTGTTTTCTTTTAATTTTTGACTACATATAATATGAGGTCGAGCGTGCCATGGCGCAGTGCATTGACCGGTTATCGATAGATCACCGAAGTCAAGCAACATCGAACATGGTTAGTACTTACAAGGAAATTGAGATCTCAATTTCCTTGGTACTTAGATGGGTGATCATGGGTGACCATTTCAAGTAAAAAACACGTTCCTCCCTCCCTGGGATAGATTGGTCTTGTTTTCCACCCAGTGTCATGATGCACTTGTGTGTGGTTTCCCAGGCTTTGGATATCGCTTTGGTCATAGATAAAAAGTAAAGGTGTCCGTTCTTACTGAAGTTTTCCACGGTTCCCTCAGTCTCACCTCAGTGAATGCTGGGACGTGAAACACGCCGTGGCCGCCATCCTCTTCTTACCTTATCCCTACCCATTACCCCACCGCGAGCTGTAAGCTCTTAGCGGTGTATCCTTGTAAAAAAAAAAGTATATATATATAATATGTTATACTATAGAGGACATAAAGGACCAAGAGATGGCGCTGACGTCTAAAATTTTTGCTCTTTGTATCGAGGATACGGCAATACCTATAGCATGGGGAGAATCACAAAAATTATCAAATTTTTAGGAAAGAAATCACTTACGAAGTTAAAATATTTTTTTATATTATTTGTCCGAAAGTATTTGACAACTAATTATGGTGTTATCATTTCTGTAAAATTATGCTGTGGCTGCTGACAGAGCAGTTACATGATTTTACAATGTTAATCATATACAGCAATCCTCGTCGGACGCACGTAGTTCCTGCAGTTACCATGACTAGGTTCGCACTAACTTTATGGCGCCAATTGTACAGTACCCATGGAAAAGATAGTGAAATAAATTTAATTAAAAAAATTATTGAAAGTACAAAGAGAGAGAGGCGTCACTTCTTATTTAAAAAGTATTGGACTAAAAAAAAGTGCTATGTCGTGGTACTTCATGGTATCTAAACAATATGAAATCAACAATTTTGTACGAATTTTGTTAATTCTACTGAAAAGAACATAATCGTTGCTAAGCTTTCTTGTGATGTCTGAGATGCAGTTAATTCATTATATTAGTGCGTGTGCACTCACCACATGGTGCTATGACAGTTTTCTTAACTTATGAATGAACTCGTGGGCAGGCGCTGATACGGGGGGGGGGGGGGGGGTGAAATTTTGGATTTAACATGGCAATATAGGCACTTCCCCCACTCCAATTTTTTTTTTAACATTGGCCGGAGGCAGCCCCCTCCGAAATTTTTTCCTGGATCCGCGCCTACCCTCCGAAATTTTGGATTTATAACATAGACAAAATAGGCAATTCCCCCATTTCAATTTTTTGTTTCAATACTGCATGGTCTTATGGAGACAGATTCCTCCGAAATTTAGTTGCTCGTGATGTACAGTACAGTACATACTTATACGTCGATCTTTTCAATGAAACAGACGGCCATGAAAGTCGTATATTATGCCAGCAAACTTATCCCATGCAGCCTGCATTGGTTATAAAGCCGATATTACACGATACAATTTTTCTAACTATTGAATACAATTTTTCCTTACAAGAAAATTTCATCTCCATACAAACGGAGTTCAAATTTTCTTGTAAGGAAAAATTGTATTCAATTGTTAGAAAAATTGTATCGTGTAATGCGATTCTGTCTGCGACTAGCCTTTTATAGTTTTTAAGTTCTCTTTATAATGAACGTTGAATCTTCAACCCAGTCAGCTAGGGATGGGGGGTAGGGGGTGATGAGTCTAAAGGTGCATTTCCATGGAGCGATGTAGAGCGGGGCTTGGCGTGGCGAGAAAGGCGCACTTGCTTCAATCTCATATGGCGGCCATGTTGGCGATGAAATCACTCCCTGCAAGGCGAGGAAATTCCGAGCCTCTGATTGGCTGCAGTACGCGATTTTCTCGCTTTCCCCGCTCCATGGAAATGTACCTTAATCGCCGATCTCATCAAATCTCATTACCGCGCGCACTTCTCTCAAATACTCGAGGTGGGTTCGATTTAATTTTATATCTGAAGTGTTACAACTAAAAATAACACACCGCAGTAGCAGACGTAAATTATAACATCAAATATTGACCACGGTTTCCACGTTTTTTTCGGTTAATTCTGCGATGAAAATTGTTTTACAAATTATCCAACAGCATTAAGGTGGATTTTCATAGGCGATTTCCAGCCTGCGACGCAACGCGAATAAAGCGCACTTGCTGTATCATCCATTGGCAGCCATATTTGACGATTAAAAGAAAAAGAGCATCGTAATTAACGCGATTACCGGTGAATTCGCCGCCGCATACGATTTCCCAGCTTTTACGTAAAATTGCGCCGAGTCATCGTTGCCGCCCATAAAAATCCACCTTTATACTTTTCATTTGATACCAAATCTTTCATGAATTACCGACCATCTTCGCTCTTCGCTTCGGTTTCCACGGTTCTTTCGGTGAAAAATGTGTTTCAATTTACCGACCGACATTTTAATCTGCTACTAAAAATGTCTCTGCTACAAATTATAAATGATCTTTCATGCGACGTTCGCCGCAAGTTTGAAGCGAGGAGAGGGGGGGGGGGGGTAATAATCGATGTGAGATGCGTGATGTATGACTCTCTCTGCGCCATGCAACTTGCTGCTTTAGCGCGACACAGAGCTAGGTCGTATAATTATATACACCACTGAACTATATCTCGTATATAATAGAACAGCAATATATATATATATATATATATATATATATATTTAGCTTCTCAACTGAACCCTAGTGTATAGGGTACTGGCTGCAATTAAGTGACTGAATTTAACCTCCCGGCTCTTCGTAGACCCTACTTTTGTGGGTCCCTTTCAAACCGGGGCGGCCGGCCATGGTCTAAGCAATCCATCCCAGCATTCGCCTGGCTGTAACTGAGGAAACCATGGAAACCTCAGTCAGGATGGTCGGCAATTGAAGGAGGATGCATCAATCACCTCCCGGATGCACAAGTGGGTGTTCTTGTGAAAAGTTTGGCGGTGCATGGCTGGGATCGAACTCACGACCAACCGATTACGAATCAGAGGCGTATACCACTGCGTCAAGTGTCCGAATATATATACAGGGTGGACACATGAAAAGTAGCGATCGATCGAAGGCAAATAATTTTTGTCTATAACAACATGCACATCAAATGAAAGCTTAGGATTTCATGTTTTTTTAATGACTAACTGAAAATTTCCTTTTTATGTCATGTTTGAACACATTGAGAAATGGTGTCCGAACCCAATTTTTGCTCTTGCCATAAGGAAATGTCTGCGATTTTAACATCGTTTTTAGAGGCTTAAATGTGCTAAAAAATTTACAAAACAAGTTTTTTTCATCCATTGATGATGTCAAGGACCCATTGCAGTCAGTTCTTCATCATATATGTTACCAATGGCAGCTTAAATAAATGCTTTTTACAGCAGCTCTTTTCTGGTTCTCAAATCATGCATTTTGGGGGTCTTGCACAACGCTTTCTTAGCAGATTTATCTTCATAGCGACGCTGGATGTTGAAAAAATCTTAATGGTAAAACAACTGTCAAAGTCCCCACACATTTAAACCCTTACTCTCCACCACTTTCAGTTTTTGTGCAAAAAGAATGATTAAAAATTTACAAATTAAAATGACAAGATTTGCAAAATTCTCTCTGCCCAGCATGCAAAACATTAAACTTCTAACTTTTGTAGCTGAAGAGGGTTCCGCTCCCGCTACGAGGGGCTAATGATGAGGAACAGAATGGAATGTTATCACAACACACAACAGTGCATTCGAAAATCTTTTTTTGTAATTTTTTTAACACATTTGAATGTTTAAAAACGCTTTTAAAATTGCATATTTCCTTATGGCAAGAGCAAAAAATGTGTTTGAACGTCATTTTGTGTTAAAACATAACACAAAAAGGAAATTTTCAGTTTGGCGTGAAAAAAAAAAACTTGAGATTCTAAGCTTTAATTTGATGTGCTTGTCATTGTTGACAAAAAATAATTTCCTTCCGTCATGGGAGTTTTAAATCGCTACTTTTCATGTGTCCACCCTGTGTATGTATATATATATCATATTATTTGACGCAGTAGTATTCGCCTCTATGATTCGTAATCGGATGGTCGTGAGTTCGATCCCAGCCATGCACCGGCAAACTTTTCACAAGTGGCGGTTGCTAAAGAAAACCTATACTCGTGCATCCGGGAGGTGATTGATGGCATCCTCCATCAATTGCCGACCATCCTGACTGAGGTTTCCATGGTTTCCTCAGTTGAAACCAGGCGAATATATATATATATATATATATATATATATATATATATATATATATATATATATATATATATATATATATATATATATATATATATATATAATTAAATAAGATTCCTCCTTTTACTTTTACACCCTCTCCCGAAGGACCTGAAGGTTTAAATCTCTCCGTTCCAAGACCTTCTTAAAGTTTAAGAAACTTAAGTCGAGCATGGCGCATTGCATTGTCCGTTTCTCGTTAGATCACCGAAGTCAGGCTACGTCGAGCGTGGTTAGTACTTGGATGGGTGACCGTTTCAAGTAAAAAAATACGCTGCTCCCTCCTTGGGGTAAATTCGTCTCGCTTTCCACCCAGTGCAGTGATGCACTTTTGTGTGGTTCCCCATGCTTTGGACATCACTTTCGTCCATTGATAAAAAGTAGAGGTGTCCGTCCTGATTGAGGTTTTCCACA
Source organism: Siphlonurus alternatus (assembly GCA_949825025.1). Lineage (NCBI taxonomy): Eukaryota > Metazoa > Arthropoda > Insecta > Ephemeroptera > Siphlonuridae > Siphlonurus > Siphlonurus alternatus. The sequence continues at coordinate 2,599,961 of OX463784.1, read as the reverse complement.
GTTCCCTCAGTCTCACCTCAGTGAATGCTGGGACGCGTAACAGGTCGTGGCCAACATCCGTTCCCTCCCTTATCCCTACCCAGTACCCCGCCTCGAGCTGTAAGCTCTTAAAGGTGTATCCTTGTAAAAAAAAAAAAAAAAAAAAAACAAGCATACAAAAAAAAAAAAAAAAAAAAAAAAAAAATCAATTAACTAATCCGTCGCGAGAATTTTTTTAACACGTGTACGGTTTCAGTGTAAAAGAGCGCTGCTTCAACAATACAGTAATTATTAATCTCGTTACTTCGGAGTCAAAGGATATTTCCCTGCAAACGAATCGAATGAAATATAATTTAAAAAATCGATAATGTTTTAAAACTTACCGCTTATGGTTTGAGGAAATTCAGTCTTGCAATTTTCTTAAACAGCTCCATTTCCGGTTTTCGTCAAAAAGACCAATGTTAAACTTCTACCTTAGTTTTCACAAAACTGATAAGACAGATTTGCTTTAAAATTTGTATGCCAACTATTGATGGTGAGTTCTAAGTCCCCTCAAGTCTTGTTACATTCAGGTGCTACGATTGCGAGATATCAACCTACTGAGATTCATCCTTAAAATTATTTCTTTATTAAACTATTTGTGTTTAAACACAGTTTGATGTTTGCTGGGCAATCTTCGCCGATCCTTATTTTATGCAACATTCCACAATTAGCACTGATTTTAATAATGTATAAATTAATTATATATATATCCATATATGTTATTTTAGTAATCATTATTCACAAAATAGTACAGTTTTGCATAAAACTTGATGTAATAACTTCTAAATTAAATGGAGTGTTGCATAAAATAAGGATCGACGAAAATTGCCCAGCATACATCAAATGGTAAAAGTAAAACACAAATAGTTTATTTCGTTTATTAGTTTATTTCGTTTATTATGGAGTACCGACCTCAAAATTTTTTATTGCAGAAATAGATAGAGGGTGCAAAAATATGCTACTCTGAATTTTTTCAGATTTTTCTGAGACCAAGAACTATTTTTAAAAAATTATTGAAAGTCCATTTTGATGACGTCACGAGGCGCCTCTTCTTAAGAATAGGATAGGACATTAACGCCCGTGACGTCACAAAAGTAACTTTCAATAATTTTTTAAAAATAGTTCCCGGGCTCTGAAAAATCTGAAAAATATCAGGGTAGCATAACTTTGCACCCTCTATCCATTTCTGCAATAAAAAAAAATTTTGAGGTCGGTACTCCATTCTATATTATTTTCTTTATTGTTTACTGTGATGTATCAACTTTATAATGACTGACAAATATTTTCAGTCGGTGGAGAAACTGTCAGACGCATGTCAACGAGGATGTCGCTTCTTCGTGCTCGTCAACTCCGTCATGGGCAGCGTCGAGGGGCCCATCATGGGGCCCACCAATGACGTGTCCAAGAGGCCCACCAATGACGTGTCCAAGGGGCTCACCAATGACATATCCAAGGGGCCCGCCAAGAGGTCCGCCAATGACGTTCCCATCGAGGGGCCCGTGAAAGGTCCCACCGACGACGGGCCCATCAAGGGTCCCACCAAGGGTCCCGCCAAGAGGACCATCAACAACGAGGTGTCCTCGGACCCACAGCTACTGGTGGATCCTCCAGCCTCTGCCAGGACCAACAATAGCAAGGAAGCGTGCCAGGCCTGTGAGTATCTGAAGGTTACTGTTGAGGTTTTAAGGGCGACAAAAGCGATGCGGCGCGATTTGATGCGGCGCGATTTGACGTAAAAGCTGCGAAATCCTATGGGGCGGCGAATTCGCCGGTTATCGCGTTAATTACGATGCTCTTTATCTTTTATTCGCCCAATATGGCCGCCAATAGATGTTACAGCAAGTGCGCTTTATTCGCGTCGCGTTGCAGGCTGGAAATCGCCCATGAAAATCCATGGCACCCTTAAGGCGGATTCACATGGCGATTTCCAGCCTGCGAAGCGAATAATGCGCACTTGCTGCAACATCCATTGGCAGCCATATTTGGCGATTTATAAAAATAAGAGCATCGTAATTTAACGCGATATTCGCCGCCGCAATGACGAATTCGCTTCCGCATAGGATTTCACAGCTTGTGTGACAACATCGCGTCGCTTCGCTGTTGTCGCCATCTGAATCCGCCTTTAAGGTACAGATAATGTCGATCAGCTGTTTTTTTTTAGCTCCATTTGATTAACATGTAAACCTTGGCAAATTCACATGGCATATTCTTTCGTTATTATAATTGGCATGGTATTTACTGATATTTGACATCAAGGCCGTGTTAAATACATTATTGTCAATGGAAATTTTGGTTTTTGAGGTAAAACACCACAGCACTTTCTACTCTCAAATCACAAATTACGGTAATTAATTTATGAGCGATCGTTTTAGCAGCTGTGTGATATGCCGCGCGTGTATATGTGTGTGTACGACTTTTAGGTAGAGATAACGCCGGTCAGCTGTTTGACGTAGGTCCCTTTGATCATAGCACTCTGGAATAGGAATTCTAAAATGCTTTGCTTTGACTAACATGTAAACCTTAGCAAATTCACAAAAATTCTGAAATTTTTTGGAGAGGAAGATATTAGTGCCTAAAAGCCATGTTATAGAAAAAAATTCAAAACAATTTAAAGAGTCGATTTTTTTTTTTTTTTAATCTAGTTTTTAGTTTGTCTCTCCATGAGAAAGCCCTATATACTATGCTGAAAACTACTTTAAAAAAAATAATTAAAAAAAATTGGCACGTTAAATTGTTTTGAAACTTTTTTTATGGCTTCTAGGCACCATCTGCCTTTCAAAAAAAAATTCAGAATTTTTGTGAATTTGCTAAGGTTTACATGTTAATCAAAGGAGAGTATGTCGAACAGCTGATCGGCGTTATCTCTACCTTAAGTATGTTTCTATTGTGTACCTAAATTTACTGTATATTAACAGATAAAATAGAAAAATACCCTCGCAACAAGAGTATGATTAATTTTATAATAATTTTGGAAGGGGTTATGCAGTATTGTAATACTTTATTTCAATTTACAAATGAAGTACCGACCTCAATTTTTTTATTGCAGAAATGGATAGAGCGTGCTAGGTTATGCTACCCTGATTTTTTTCAGATTTTTTAGAGCCTTGGATCTATTTTTATAAAATTATTGAAAGTCCTTTTTGTTACGTCACAAGGTGGCAAGTCCTATCTTTTTGTTAAGGAGTGGTGCCTCGTGACGTCACAAAAAGAACTTTAAATAATTTTAAAAAATAGTTCCCGGGCGCGAATTCAGGTTCCAGTACCCTTTACAACACCTCGCGCTGAAATTTGAATTATTTCAAATTCCGCATGCTACAAACTATAATATATCTCACAGAGTTCTTACTTATAATTTGATGGTTAACTAAGAGTGCATCATCATTAAATTGAAGCTAATTGTTTTATACTTAATTATTCACAACCAATTTATTATCTTTGTTATTGCAGCAGTATTATACTCCCATTTAAGTTGAGAAATAATATTTCGGTGACTTCACTGCAGATATTAATCATATAGTTTTATAAAAATATAATTAGGTAACCAAAAAAAATAGCTGTTACTTAAAAAAAATAGTGTCTCAGAATAAAAAGAAAAAAAAAAATTCCGTGATTGCTTTCAATGGTTATATTATTATCATGCATAAATTAAAAAAAATATATATGATGTGAAAACTCCCTATTGACAAACGTATTGAAACTCTAATTTCATTTAATGCCAACATATATTGCAGCAATTTTCTCTTTTTTCTACGGTGAATCAGAAACAACATTTTATCACACCTAAAATAATAGAGCACGACTCACTTTTTTTTTTAACATTTTCCTGCTTATAATATAGCAAAATTAAAGTTAACTTGCAGAATTATAGATATTATATTATATAATGATATAATTATTGTTTTACTGTCAAAACAAATTAAATTTACAGTGGCCACACCACGTTTACTGCGTGATCATTTTTCTTATTTTTGTATAATATATTGTATTGTCCAATTTTTGCAGATATTTTTAAGCTCTAAATTCAGGGAGAATTAAATGAAGCTGTTCAGTCAATCATGCAAAGTCTTTATCCATGCCTGCATGTTACATGTTATATATTTACATGACTGTGACGTCACAGTATATTGCTAAACAATAATAAGGGTGCAACATTGTTTGAAAGCAAAATATGGAAAAATTGAAGATTTATTTACTTCCTCCTTCCTCTATTGTATTCAAAATACGCAAGAAAGAATTAACTATGAAGACTTAAATTTACATGAAATTCATTTGATTGAAGTTAAGCTATATTTTTTATCAAATATATACTGTACGATCATGTGACTTTTAACTCTTCAGTTTCTTTGTCCATCCTTAATAATATCATGAGGTAAGGCAAAGTTGCTGAATAATTTAAATTTGAATCTTCATCTCATGGCCGTAAGTTGCAGCCACCTATCCGAGAATAATCTGAGGATTATCCGTGGATTATTTACTAATTAACATTAAAATCCTCGGATAATTGTCGGATTTTTCCAAGATAAGTTGGCTGCAACTTACGGCCATAACAGTTCTCTTTTGTCTTAATTATCACGGACATTGTCAATTAATTAATTGAAATGTTAGGTATACTTTTACAATCAAGTACAGTACTGTATATGAAATTTAATTCAGAACTGCATGCAGCTTTATTTTATTTAACAAATAATTTTTCTTAAGCAAAATTTTTCTTTTCATTTCACCATGACAACATACATAGCCTACATAGTACATAAATATAGTATATATATAGGCTTAATTTGCTCTTCACGCTATAAACAAGGAATATTACATTGATTAAAATAAATTATATGCATGATGGTCCTATATATACGTATACTAGACAAAATGATCTTAACACTATGATATTTTTCAACGAATTAAAATTAACATGTAACATTAACATGTGCATATTACATGTGTAAAATAATATATTGAGTGAACATTTCTCATGAACTGAAAAAATTAGTCATAATAAATAAATACATTATATTAATAAGCAAATATAAAGAGGATTGCTATATATATTCGAGATTCAAAATGGATAAAAGAGCAGCTTGATGCATGCATGATATCATTAAAAGTTGGATGAAGAAGATTAATATATAATATTTGAACAGAGGACTTCAAGTTCAATAAATCTTCAATTTTTCCATATTTTGCTTTCAAACAATGTTACACCCTTATTATTGTTTAGCAATATACTGTGACATCACAGTCATGTAAATATATAACATGTAACATATGCAGGCATGGATAAAGAATTTGCATGATTGACTGAACAGCTTCATTTCTCCTTGAATTTAGAGCTTAAAAACATATATGAAAAAATTGGACAATACAATAAATTATACAAAAAAAAAGAAAAATGTAACTTTAATTTTGCTATATTATAAGCAGGAAAATAATGTTAAAAAAATGAGTCGTTTAATGCTCTATTATTTTAGGTGTGATAAAATGTTGTTTCTGATTCACCGTAGAAAAAAGAGAAAATTGCTGCAATAAATGTTGGCATTAAATTAAATTAAAGTTTCAATACGTTTGTCAATAGGGAGTTTTCACATCATATATATATTTTTTTAATTTATGCATATGATAATTATATAAAATAATATAACCATTGAAAGCAACCACGGATTTTTTTTTCTTTTATACTGAAACACTATTACTTTTAAATAATAGCTTTTTTTTTTTGGTTTCCTAATTATATTTTTAAAAAACTATATGATTAGATCTGCAGTGAAGTCACCGAAATATTATTTCTCAACTTAAATGTGAGTTTAATACTGCATGCTGCAATAACAAAGATTATAAATTGGTTGTGAATAATTAAGTATAAAACAATTAGCTTCTATTTAATGATAATGCACTCTTAGTTAACCATCAAATTATAAGTAAGAACTCTGTGAGATATAGTTTGTCAGTCAGAAGAAAGGTTGATTTTTTTCTATTTGAATTGCGCCTTCGCGGTCAAAAGTAGAAAAAATTGACATGCGGAATTTGAAATAATTCAAATTTTAGCGCGAGGTGTTGTAAAGGGTACTGGAACCTGAATTCGCTTCCCGGGCTACTTTTCGAGTAATTAATTTTTAAAGTTCTCTAATTTAACATGGAGAAATGGAACTTCCATAATATATGTTAAAGTAGTCAACTTTAAAAATTAATTACTCGAAAACTAGATCGTTTTTGTATACCTGATATTTTACCTACACTGATAGAGGTTGTAGAGGAGAATATTTTAATTTTTTTTTCATAATTTTTATGAATTAGCTTTTTTTAGCATTGGGCTAGCTGATCCGTATTATCTCTAGCCTGAAATACATATTGTTAAAAAAAGGTCACGTGATATAGATGACGTCATTGAGCAGTTTGGTTCAACAATCACAATCTCTTGAGTCACAGATCAATAAATTAATTGTTACTAAAATTCAAGAAATTATAAAATATTTTATAATACTAAACAATTGATTCTTCTTTCTTATTTGCATGCATGTTTCCATAGCAACGTGATTGTTTACAAAAGTAGCATTGAGTTCACATGACCCCTTTATTAAATTTCTAATTTAGCTAGGTAGTATGTGATATTATATAAGTTTACTTATAAAATTCACCTATAAAGTTGATTACGCTGACGTCATGCCCCTGTAAGTTAGGCTGCCCTATGGAGGACCAGAATGCACAAGACTAGTATATAAACAAATATATTGATATTTTTATAAATCAGGTTTAAAAAATTGTAAAAATACACGAATAAACGATAGATATAGCATACAAGAAATCGCACCATTAAAGAATATTCAAAACTGTTTTTTTTTTTTTTTTCATTTTTTTTTATCTATTTAATTATTTATTTATTTATTTTTTTTTTGTCATTTCTCCCATCTAATGCCATAGTAGTTGGACCTCCACTTTCTCTTTTCTACCCTCCTGACCGTCTGTATACCTGCTATGTTATTTTCCCTCGTAAACAAAAACAGCAAACAACTTTACGTATAAATGTGGAATTGCAATTATATATACATGAGAATATTTGTTTATATAATAATATTGGAGATAATTGTAATTGTAGTGTAATTGATGTAGTCGAGCGTGTCGAGACTTATATGAATATTTGGGTGTGGTAATTGATAAAGACTTTAAATTTGATCAACATTTATATAAAATAATGGCTAGGTTAAGATATTTACTTAAAAACTTGTATGAATTGTCTAAGTTTATGTCAGAAATATGTTAAGAAATGTATATTTTGCACTTGGTCACTCAATAATTTCGTATGGAGTACTTGCATGGGGTTTTACAAAATCAGGTAATTTAACTAAATTAAAAAAAAAATGCAACTAAGGATTTTAAAAAGAATTATAAAGGGTAAAAAATGTGATTGTGACGTGAATTATTTTAAATATTTCAATGTTTTACCAGTCGATGAATTAGCAAAATTTGTGCTTACTATTGAGAAATTCAATGATATGAAAAATTTAGAGCCTAGAGTACATGGCCGATAAATATTAGATTAATTGACCAAAAAATGTTATTGAAAAAAGTGATGAAAAAGCATAATATATATTAAATAATTTGCGTTAATGTGAGCTGTAATACCATTCTATTAATTGTATTCGTGCTTCTGTTTAAGTTGAAGGGTTTAAATTTGTTCGTGCTTATTTTTGTTTGTTTTTGTTTTTATCTTTTGTTAATGTTATTAATGTATTGTTTTGTATTGTTATTTTTAATAAATATAGGTAATTTTGTTTAAGCATACTATACGTGTTGAATAATTGTATGTAACTCAGTTCCAACCGATAGGGCTTCATTTAGGGCCTTGGTTGGACTGTATTATTTGTACACAATTTAATAATAATAAAAAACTTAAAAAAAAAAAAAACTCAAGCGAGAAAATCAGCCAATCAGAGGCTCGGTATTTCCTCGCTTTGCAGGAGCGATTTTATCGCCAATATGGCCGCAATACGAGATCGAAGTAAGTGCGCTTTTCTCGCCTCGCCAAGCCTCGCTCGACATTACTCTATGTAAAAAGTACTTTTAATTTCACAGCTTGGTGCGACAAAGTCGCGTCACGTCGCCGCTCATGTGAATCCGCCTTTTTGCCACTCGAATATGTTGATTCTCTGATTTAAGGGCATTGGGTGTAGCACCGGTAGTTGGCAACACTGACGTATCTTCACCATGTTGATTTTTTATCATTGCTCCTCGGAGTAGTTTTTATGCTAGAGCTAAGCTGATTGCTGTAGTATCAAGATAATTAGTAGCCCAAGTGCACAATTTGGCTAAATAAAGCCTGATTTAAAGAAAAGTATTTTTTAGTAATTTTTTAAATTTACATGCATTTTTCTAAAATATAAAAAAAATACATTTCTTTAAATCAGGCTTTATTTAGCCAAATTGTGCACTTGGGCTACTAATTATCTTGATACTACAGCAATCAGCTTAGCTCTAGCATAAAAATTACTCCTAGGAGCAATGATCAAAAATTAACATGGTGAAGATACGTCAGTGTTGCCAACTACCGGTGCTACACCCAATGCCCTTAAGGTGGACCCACATGGCGACAACGGCGATGCGATTTTGACACAAAAGCTGTGAAATCTTATGTGGTGAGCGAATTCACCACATGTTGCGGCAGCGAATATCGCGTTAAATTAGCATTTATATATTTTTAATCGCCACGGCTGCCAATGGATGTTGCAGCAAGTGCGCATTATTCGCTTCGCGTCGAATTATAAGAATCGCCATGTGAATCCACCTTTAGATTTCACAACTTTTACGTCCAAATCGCTGTTACCGCTCATGAAATCCACCAAAGTCTTAACAACGTATCTCTTTCACAGCCTGCATGGAAGCGTACAAGCACACCCGCGAACGTTACGCCTGCCACGAGGGATGCGCGAACATGGCTCGAGAAAACGCTCGTGCGGAGGAGAGGGTGCGGCAGGCCATGTTGGAAGAAGGAGCGCGGGAGCTTGCCAGTCTCGCCGCGGTGAGTGTTGTGAATTTAAATTTTTATTTCGATCGTTGGCTTTACAGCATAGATCACGTCAGAGTTGTTACATAGATTATACATAACAGATACTTAATTCTAAATAACATAGTACTTAAAAATAACATACATAGTACATAGTTGCTTAAAAATAAAAATACATAGTTATATAAAATATTCATGAATAAAAATACACTAATAACATAATGGAGTATTGTCCTCAATTTTTTTTTATTGCAGAAATGGATAGAGCGTGCAAAGTTATGCTACCCTGATTTTTTTCACATTTTTTAGAGCCCGGGAAGTATTTTTAAAAAATTATTGGAAGTCCTTTTTGTGACGTCACGCGGCGGCAAGCCCTATCTTTTTCTTAAGGAGCGGCGTCTCATGACGTCACAAAAATAACTTTCAATACTTTTTTAAAAATAGTTCCCGGGCTCTAAAAAATCGGAAAAAAATCAGGGTAGCATACCTTTGCACCCTCTATCCATTTCTGCAATAAAAAAATAGGTCAATACTCCATTATGTTTATTATTAACATTTTTTTTTGTAATTTTCACGATATTTTTTGTTATATAATAGAAAAAAAAAATGTTTCAAAATCACTTTTACATAAATATATTTTAATTTATTACCACCACATATAATTTCTTGATTCACTACATTTTCTTGATGCACAATGTTTCTTGATGCACTATATTATATTGTTCACATATCACTTTGATGGTCAAATCTAAAAATAAGTTTACTGTTTTTAATTTGGAGCCATTGATAAAGATGACATTTTTTGTTTTTGTTGATCTATAAGAGCAACGTTCCAGTTTGCGACGTCCTCATCGGTTATTTTTGAGTTTTCATCATAAAAATCTTAAATTTTGTAATGTTCTTTTTTGATTAATATAGTTTTTAACTTGTTTTTGAACACATTATCACTTATTTCATTTCCTAAGGGTAAGATAACACGAACAATTGATTGTTGTAGTCCCATTTGATTAAAAACATGTAAACCTTTTAGCAACCTCATAATAATTCTGATTTTTTTTTTTAAAAAAAAAAACAGTTCTTGGCACCAAAAAATTATGGAAAAAATTTCAAAACAATCGGACGATCCAATTTTTTTAAATTAATTTCTTAGTTTAGGTCTCCATGGGAAAGCCCTATACTGAAAATTTAAAAAATTCATTTAAAAGAATTGGATCGTCCGATTGTTTTGATTTTTTTTTTCCACATTTTTTTGGTGCTAAGAACTGTCTCTAAAAAAAAAAATCAGAATTATTATGAGGTTGCTAATGTTTACATGTTAATCAAATGGGACTATCGACAATCGATAGTCAAGATAAGTCAAGGTAAGATAACACGAACGATTGTTCGTGTTATCTTACCCTTAAAGGCCTCATGAACCTTTTCACAGTATTAAGTATACGGTTAGCTTTGCTTCAGTGAGATTCGGCTGCATAATTTTTTTTGTTTCACTGGCACAAATATCAGAGATAATAGCCGATGAAGAAGCACCTGTGACGTCACTCACGCTCATTCAGCGGCGACAATATAGGGAAATCCCTGCAAAAGATAGGTTCACTCCCGCTGCAACCACGGCCACAATTTTACTTCTGGAATTTTTAAACTTTACCAGAGCAGTCTTGATAGTATTTGTCAAATAGCCTGAAAGATTTTTTTTGATGACATTCATACAAACCGAGTTATTGCAGTAGAAAGAGGAGCAAAAATGTTGTATAGGAAAACAATGTTGAATTTTTGGCTTATCTTGCTACCGCAATAACTCGGTTTGGATGAATGTCATCAAAAAAAATCTTTCAGGCTATGACAAAAACTATTAGACTGCCCTGGTAAAGTTTCAAAATTCCAAAAGTAAAATTGTGGCCGTGGCTGCAGCGGGAGAGAACCTATCTTTTGCAGGGATTTCCCTATATTGTCGCCGCTGAATGAGCGTGAGTGACGTCACAGGTGCTTCTTCATCGGCTATTATCTCTGATATTTGTGCTACTGAAACAAAAAAAAAAATATGCAGCCGAATCACACTAAAGCAAAGCTAACCGTGTACTTCATACTGTGAAAAGGTTCATAAGGCCTTTAATGACTCAGGTAAAAAATGTGAATGTTTACTAATGCGAACTTGTACAACCTAATTCAAATATCCCGCGTAAATTTCAGCATTCTGCCTCTGTATTCTTACATAGAAAGTTAAATTTTAATAGAAAATTGAATTAATGCACCTTATTTTGTAACTATTACTATTATTTTGTATCCCAAAAATGAAAGGGTACGATATTAAGTGTATATTTTCACTCCTTAAGGGTATATTGCAGGGGGAAAAAAAATGATTTTTTTTATTCAAGGGTAAATATATTGAAATTATATCTTAAGATAGAGATAACACGGATCAGCTGGCCCAATGCTAAAAAAATCCCATTCATAAAAATTATGAAAAAAAAATTAAAATGTTCTCCTCTACATCCCCTATCAATAGGTAAAATATCAAATATACAAAAACGAGCTAGTTTTCTAGAAATTAATTTTTAAAGTTGACTAATTTAACATGGAAGTTCCATTTCTCCATGTTAAAGTAGTCAACTTTAAAAATTCATAACTCGAAAACTAGCTCGTTTTTGCATACCTGATATTTTACCTACTGATAGGGGATGCAAAGGAGAACATTTTAAATTTTTTTAATATGGATGGAATTTTTTTAGAATTGGGCCAGCTGATTCGTATTATCTCTACCTTAAACCTTGCTTTCGTGATGTTATGTGGTTCCTTTCGTTTTTTACAACACTAGGTGGGTCCGCTGCTCTCCTCCATGTTCAGTCAGCTGTACTCTGCGGTGGGTCAGCCGCGCTTCGCCGTCCTAGTGTCCACGTCTGAGGACGCAGAAGGACCCAGGACGGAGGACGTGTTTCTTTTGGAGCAGCCACAGGACCAGACCATCTTCCTACATGCCAGTGAGTGGGAAACATTGAAAGTAACCTGCATCCCTGTCAAAGGCACAGTTAGCTACCCAGTTCAATATTCTTTTTCCAATGTTATTTGAACTTGGCAGTCTAGTTCATAATCCCCTTGTGACTGGTCTCAAATGGGACGTACAGTTGAACCAAGTTAAATTAACATAATATGAATTTTGATAGTTAACTGTAACCAAATGGGAGTCCCATTTAGTCCAACTGTGAAGGGTAACTGTGCCGAACTGTGCCCTACTGTGTCTTTTAGTCAGGGCGTCATATAGCAATTTTTATTGCAGAAACGAGTGTACCAAATTAGGCTAGTCTGGATTTTTTCACATTTTTTTTTAGTCCCGGAACTATTTTTTAAAGAATTATAGTTGAAAGTTCTGTAAGTTAAGTTGGTACCCCTGAATCCTTAATAAAAAGGATAGTGCCTGGACGCCTCAAGAGGGCGTGGCCGCTTTTTCAATAATTATTTAAGGGTAAGGTAACGCCACCAATGTTAAAAAAATTCCCTCACACAAAAATTCTGAAAAAAATTTAAAATGTTCTCCTCTACATCCCCTATCAGTAGTTAAAATATCAGGTATACAAATACGATCTAGTTTTTGAGTTATGAATTTTTAAAGTTGACTAATTTAACATGGGAATTCCATTTCTGCATGTTAAAATAGCCAACTTTAAAAATTCATAACTCAAAAACTAGATCGTATTTGTATACCTGATATTTTACCTACTGATAGGGGGTGTAGAGGAGAACATTTTAAATTTTTTTCAGAATTTTTGTGTGAGGGATTTTTTTTATCATTGGTGGCGTTACCTTACCCTTAAAAATAGTTTTGAGACTAAAAAAAAAAAAAAAAGTGAAAAAAGTTCATAATTTGCATAATTATTTGCATAATGTGCATAATTTGGTACTCTCTAATCATTTCTATAATAAAATATTTCCATGCAGGTTGTCCATTTGAATATATTGTTAAATGGAAGAAAAGATTTTAGGCTAATAACTTGAATGCAAATTAATTGTAGGGTACCTTACACATGCGGTCATTTCCACCTTCTGCACCCCTAACTAGTGTATTCCAATTGTATACACTCTCATAACTATGTCAGTGTTAGAACATTGCAACGACTATATACTGGAGGACGGCCTAGAACAACTTATTGAAGAACCTCGATACTCAACATTTCTCGCCAACCTTCGGGGAAGTCCGCTAAATGAGCCACGTGCTCGGGCGGTTTCTTTGAAGACATCAAAGATTTGACAGCTTGACAGATTTGACAGATGGCTAATAAAGCGGCATGTTTGACCGCGGTATCTTTGTAGCTGACTCTAGGCCAATCAAATGCGCTAGAAAAGTCAATGTCGTGACTTCTCTGGGCTAAGGAAATGTCAGCCGGTTGGCGGCAAAAAAATTAGGCCGTCCTCTAAGTAAATATTTCTTGAGAACATTGAGGATAAAGTCAGCTGTTTTGTGGTGTTTTCAAGTAAAATCCATGCAGAAAAAAAAAGGGTGGAGGAAATACATGACAAAAATGTTTCAATTGTCCCAAAATATCAACCACAGAAAAATATAGTGTTTTAAAAATAACTTCTTACAGAAGAATAGGTTTTAAAAATAAAAAATTGGGGGTAGGAAAATTTTTAACCTTTAATTGAAAACAAATTCAAAATTTCTAACATGGTAGCTTATTTAAAATTTTTGCTTTTTAAGAGTACTTGAAACCTTTCAAATTCTTCCAAGCATAGGAGCTATATTATCAGAATAACTTGTGAAAAACCTCAACTTAAGAAACTATAAGGACCTTTCTTGAAGCAAATGGCTTTAGGAAAGGGTGCACGTATTGGTGCATATCCCATTGATGTTTCAAATTAGTTGATTTTGCAATGCCAACTGTACTTAATACCTGTGGGGCTAGGGATGGGAGGGAGGGGAAATTAAAATTTCACTTTCAATATTTTAAGTTGCACATTTGAGCAGGTATTTCTCTCTTTCCTATTTTGGGGTTATTGTTACTAGTCTTAGAAGATGGTGAATCACTCTGAAAATTATAGTAAACCTTCCTCACATTACAACATAAATTTTCAGCAAAAAAAAAAAAAAAAAAAAAATGAAGCAAAAGTCAGTCTAGTTTTTGAGATATTCAGGATATAAATAGTGAAAATATCATTGGAAATCAGGCGGCCATTTTCAAATCAAGCAGCATCTTTTTCAAATAAAAAAATTAAATTCTCAAAAACTGGACTGAATAATTACTTTTTTTACTTCAGAAAGTGAACAGTCATTTTGTTCTCTGTGTTCTGATCTAATTTTATATTTTTTTACCATAAAAAATAATTACATTAGTGACAATAATCACCAACTCCTAAGACTATTGACAATAGTCTTTAATTGTTACTGACATCAAGAAAAGTTGAGTTTCTAACAAGCTAGCTCTAATGGAGAATTTCCTTCTAAAAAAAAACTGAAATTCTAATTAGTAATTACTTTTCCTTCATAAATGTTGTTGAAAATATTTGACATTAACTCCTCGAATCACACATATAAAAAAATCTGACCCCTCTCTAACATTGCCACCTTCCTCAGGTGAATCCGAGCCCGACGACGTTCTCACGGACCCTGCCCTCATCCGTCAGCTGGAGTCAAGCAGCAGTCTGGACATCTCCCTGCGTCTGCCCGAGCAACATGTGAGGACCTTCCCTGCCGTGGAGCACGCACCTCGGTTCACTGCAGACCACCAGTCTCAGCATCCCAACACCGTGAGTACCGTTTGTGAGGAACCAGTCAACGTAGGAGGTTCAGTAGCCAGTTCAATATACTCCTGATGACGAGCTGGTTCTATTGGACTGGCTACTGAACATTCTATGACAATTCCTTCCATGGATAACAAAGAATGAGTCATCATAGAAGGTTCAGTAGCCAGTTCAATAGACTCCTGACAACAAGCTGGTTCCATTGGACTGGCTACTGAACATTCTATGACAATTCCTTCCATGGATATCACAGAAAGAGTCATCATAAAAGGTTTAGCACGGCATGATAATTTAATATGATACTCCCTCCTCCAGGTTCCGGCTGACCTACTCGCCTGCCTCTCCACTCGTTACGGCGTTCCCAAGTGGCTTCTCGGCTTCCTTGCCCTCATCACCGGCGTGCTGACGGCATGGCTGTGTCTGGAACCGTGGGACCGTGCCGCAATCCTGGAAGAGAGCTCCGACAAGACGCTGCTGGTCGACTCTGAGGACGATGAAGACGAAAAGTCCCCCCTGCCTCCCGGCAACGACATGGTCAAGATCCCCCTAGAGAAAGTGTAGTAACGCAACAATGTCTGGCTAACATCTGCAACAATGATCTGTATGTCAGTGTAATGGAGTATCGACCTCAAAATTTTGTATTGCAGAAATGGATAGAGGGCTTCTCTGATTTTTTAGAGTCCGGGATATTAAAAAAAAATTATTGAAAGTACGGAGAAAGTGACACCTATAGACGCCTGTCTTAATAAAAGAATAGGACCTAAAAGGGGAGTGGATTCAAACCTGACCTCGGTAAAACTTTTTAGCAATATTTCCCAGACTCTTAAAAATCTGAAAAAAATTAGAGTGGCATATATAACTTTCCTCCCTCTTGATTTTTGCAACAAAAAATTGAGGTAGATACTCTATTAAGAGCTGTAAATTGATACAGTTGACAATTCATTGTTGTAGAGTATCAAGCAGCAAGTTGTGGGAAAGTCATTTTTTTATTGTTGTCTCCAACAATAAACCTACCATGATAATAATGAGCTGACTGGGATGCGTCAAATAACACCATATACAGTAAAAATTGTTATTATGTAAAGTCAAGGAACCCAGGAAATTAGGTTTATATCAAGTTTTTCCTATACCTGCAATTTTAATTATTTTTGACAGGACCGCAATCTCCTTTACTCATAAACGAGTCTTACCTAACAACATGTTGCGTAATGAGTTTTTACTGTATAAAAAATAAAATTGTCCTAAAACTGTCTTAATTAACACAACCATGAAGACCCCACTAAAACTGTCTTAGTTGAAGAATTGTTGTTATTTGAGGACCCATCTTGCTGCTAAAATTCTAAACAATAAATCTCATTGTTATAGCAGACAGCTCATTGTTGCAACGAGATCATGATAGGCTCCGGACGAGAGACGATTTGCTTCCGGTTCTGAAAACTCAAAATTCAGTCGAAGCCATTTAAAAACATAATAAATTGAGACTAAGTAGTTGACCAATATATTCAAGATTTTGAGTATTTGGCGTTGTTAATAAGACTGAACTTTGAGTTCACAAAGCTGGGAACTTTTTATGGATTTTCGTCATCAAAATTTTAAAGCAGCAACATCAACCATTTCAGTGCAACTTTCGAAGCTTCTTAAAGTAAAGTGCGCGCTAGAAAAAAAAGTTGAGTTAGTATTTTCTAAAAATAGTTCAAGTAGTCCTCCATATCAAACCAAAATTAAAAAAATTCTATCTCAAATAGGTTTGCCAGAAAAAAATTGCAAAGTCAGAGTGAACGCGTCGCTTAACATGGGGCCTTACCTGACAAAAACCCTCGAATATCTCGAAAAATTACACCGTTAGGTGGTATGAAAAAAATATAGTGATGTTCTATGACCCAAGCTTTAACCAAAAACCGATTAAAAAAATTTCTCTCGAATCCATTTTTCCGTAAAAAAATCAGGAAAATCTACCATGTTAATTCCCATAACATTTTTTATTATTTGAGATAGAATTTTTGAAATTTTGGTTTGATATGGAGGACTACTTGAACTATTTTTAGAAAATACTAACTCAACTTTTTTTTCTAGCGCGCACTTTACTTTAATTTGAATTTACTAAAACTTTGCAGGAAGATTTTGATTTATAAGTTAAAAAAACTTGATCCGTTCTACAACAATTATATTCCAATAGTAAAATATCCAGTTTTTTCTGTTATGTTTACTGCCAAAACTTTAAACCTGATTTGAAGTTATTAAAAATTAAGAAAGTTAAGCCTGGGTTGGTGCAGTCAGGCGCATAATTTCAATTTCCGTAGTTAAACCGATTCCAAAGTTACTTTTGTTTTGGTTGATGTTAAACTTTCCCAATGCAATTTATATCGGGAAAAGAATCTGGTAATGAAGATCTGACAACCTTGCATTATTTTATTACGTAAATTCTACATTTTTATAAAGATTCAGATGATTTTTGACCTGTCCAATTCAAATTTGCATTGGAGAAACTTCGTTCCAAGGCAATTGACCAATCAAATGCAAGCTGGTACATGTCTGGCCATTTTGATTGGTCCATTTCAACCATCTTAAAATTAGGTGCAAATTTGGGGGATAGTTTGTTTAAAAACTTAATTTTAATTAAAGAGAATATAATTTTCATTTCTCGATTAAAAGAGATTTAAAATTTACAATTTTGAGACAAATTTTAAAGGTATTTTGAATGCAAATTTGTAAGCCGAATTTCTGCTTGCCAATTTAAAAAAACTTGTCATTAATTTTGCACCTCCCAACGTTAATCTTAATTGTTAGTTAGCAAACCCTCCCTCCCCCCCTACAAGGATGAATTCACGTTGCTGTAAATTTGACAAAATATTGTTCAATATTTGCACCCTGGCATATCATCCTAGCAATCTTGCATGAAAATTAAATTTTTTTTAAATGTTGCTGTGAAATATGAAATATTTTCTCATCCTCTGCATTCGAAAGATTTTCACATGGACTTGAATTGAAAACCAAACACCTCCCGACAATACCAAACTCACATCGAACAAAGTGCAGACGAACGTTTTTGTTTGTGCTTTCTTCACTTTCTCTTGCCGTCGTAATTTTGGACAAATTTTTATTAAAAATGGACTGATTTTATTGCAGAAATGAATAGAGGGTGCCTAATTATGTTACCCTGAATTTTACAGATTTTTTAGATCCCATGAAAGTATTGCTAAAAAGTAGGACAAAGTTTGGATTTGAACCGATGCCCCTTTTAGGTCCTATTATTAAGAAGTGATGCCTATTGACTCACTTAACTTTCAATAATTACTTAAAAACAATTTTGGGCTCTAAAAATAGCTGAAAAAAACATCAAGGTTTGCACCCTGTATTTATTTCTGAAAAAAAAAAAGAATCATGCAGCTTTCCATTGCCAGTAAAAAAAAAAAAAAAAAAAAATGACTATATACAATTTTTCCTTTCAAGAAAATTTCCTCTCCATACAAACAAATGGAGATTAAGTTTTCTTGCAAGGAAAAATTGTAAGCAATAATAAGAAAAATTGTATTGTGTAATACCGGCTTAATATTCAGCTTTTAAAACTTCTCTGTTTAAAAATCGAAACTAAAAAATAAGTTGGTTTGTTTTAAATATTTTAATGATTGCAAATAACAAAGATTAGATTTGCAATAAAATTTAATACTTTGAGATGAAAGATTTCATGATAACATTTAATCAGAAAGTTTTTGTGGCAAGCTGTCTTGAATGGACAACCTGCATTAAAATTTTTATTGCAGAAATGAATAGAAGGTACCAAATTTTGCTACTCTGAATTTTTTCAGATTTTTTTGAGCCCCAGAATTATTTTTAAATAATTATTAAAAGTGCGGCCACGCCTCTGGAGGCGTCAATAGGCGTCTAGGTCCTATCCTTTTTATTTTGGCACCCCTGTGCCAAAATAATTTACAGAACTTTTAATAATTATTTAAAATTAGTTCCGGGACTCCAAAAAAATAATAAAAAATTCAGAGTAGCATATTTGGTACCCTCTTTTTCTGCAATAAGAATTTTTCATGTATGTTGTCCATTGTCTTAAACTCTGGGGATATTCAAAATTCTGCTCCAACATTTGCTATGGAGAATTTTGCTTAAATTTAATCAATTATTAAAATCACAGACCCAGTATCTGCATGTAAAACAGTAAGAATTTATCTCAATGCAAAATTTCGTCTTAAGTCCAAAATTACACACATCCTAACAGGTCCCAACACATCATACAATTAACCCTTGTAATGTACACTGAGCATCTATTAATTTGCCAGCCAGACAATTTATAAGTTTGACAGTGTACATTACATGTTATTATAAGTTGGTGCTTCAACCAAATATTAATGTATACTTTACCGTTAATTTTTATATTTACCGCTTTTACGCACCCCCAGCTTTGTAAATCGTAGGCTGCTAATTTAGAGCTGAAATTTTTAAAAATGATCTCCTTCTTTATCTATTCATAAAAAATAACTATAAAAGATATTTTGATCTCTATGTATCTCTAAATGTATATTAGTGTCCTCAAATTTAATTTTAATTAATTTTAATTGTGATAAAAATACATATATAAATATTATTAAATCGTAGTTGTTTCAAAAATAAAGTCCTAGATTCCAAGCATTTTAATTCAAATGAACAAATACAATCTTTTTAAATGTGTACAAATTATATAAAAATAAAAAGCCTGACAAAATTGTTGTACTCAAATTTATAGAATTCTGGTCACATCCTAAAACTAAATTTTTGGTAAATGATTCGGTCAGGTTTTTATTAAAAATCATACAATACCATTTAAATAATTACTTAACAGTTCCGTGTTATTCCGTACAAAAATAAATATGTGAATCAATATTGATTGAACAATAAATGTTAAAGAAATAAACATATTCAACAGCGCAGTTAATTAGAATATATATGGTAGCTTCATTTTATTTTAAATTGTAATGATGTAAAAATACTGTTCAATAATTTTAATGTTTTGAAAAAAAAAAGCATGCTTAACTTTTTTAGAATAGAAATAATGTCCCTGTTATTTTAATTTTTGTAGTTTTAAAATAAAATGCTGTTAAAAATTTATTAATGTAGTTAGGTATGTGCTGATATTTTGAAACTTTTGTCATGTAAAATTTTTTGATGTTTCGAAATATAAATTATATTTAATTGAAATATTTGAAATTAGTTCATGAAATAAAGGAAATTAAGAAAAATATCAATATGTCGTTTTTTGTTTGCTTTTTAACCCTGTATTTATTGACTGATTTTTCTTCTTGCTTCTTTTCTTGCAATGATACAATGGAAAAATTCCCACCCACTACCCCAAGCTTCAAGCTCATAGGGGTTACCTTGTAAAAAAATAAATAAAATGGAACATTAAAAATTCTCAATTAAAACACGTTCACAGATCGGGCTTATCATAAAAAGTTAATATCCTTGACACCATTTTACCCTTTCTGGTGTGTGGCCAGCCCGATATTTAGCCTTGTCAGTAAGAGTTATCTTGCGACCATGCTGGGGCTTACTAGGCTCCCAGAACCCTTTCCTGCACTTTTCTGGGCTCCTACTATACCAGATCTGTACAGCCTGCAGTGGCAATGCAAGCCTGCAGGGCAGAAGAATATAGACAGCCGTAAGCTGCGTTCCTCCCAGGGGCGGATCCAGCCCGCGGCTTGGGGGGGGGGGTGGGCGGTGCCCTATCCCGCAATGTTAAATTTTGGAGTGGGAGGGGGGCGATGGGTGGAGGGTGATAATACCTTCAATGTATTTTGGGACCTTTGGGGGGGGGGGGGGGGCGATCGCCCCCATCGCCCCCCCCCCCCCCTTGGATCCGCGCGTGGGGGGTTTTCAAATAACACAAATTACAACAATCCTAAAATTAAGACAGTCTTAGCGTATTCTTTATTGTTGCGCTAAGACAGTCTTGGGCTAAGTTTAGGTTAAGTGGTGTTATTTGAAGACCCCCCAGGTTCCTCCTACCAATTAACTCCATAATCTAGTAATCATTGCAGTCATATCTGTTGAAACTATATATAACTTTGACCGCCAAACTTTTCACAAGTGGCGGTTGCTAAAGAACACCCACTCGTGCATCCGGGAGGTGATTGATGGCATCCTCCATCAATTGTCAACCATCCTGACTGAGATTTCCATGGTTTCCTCAGTTACAACCAGGTGAATGCTGGGATGGATTGCTTAATTTCTGCACAGCGGTCCGCCTCTTCTAAACTTTACAACCTTGGTTTTCTCTGTGTTAATTTCTAGACCATTTGTTTTGGCCCAGATAGATATATATAGATTGTTTATATAGCGCTTTTTGTAGCTTGATTTTGCTCTTTGAAATAATAGCAAGATCATCTGCATATATAAATTTAGTAATAAGACTTGATCATTTTATAACTTTATATAACTGCATGTCATATATGTTATGCATATATATATCTTTTCTTCTCTTCTTTTCTTATGCCCACGTTTGGGCGTTTAAGCCATGCTTCTAGTAATAAGCCATCAACTAGAGATAGGATTCCTTCTCTTATATGTGTGATATGATTTGTTGATTTTTGGGAATTTTTTAACAATCAAAGCAAGAAATCTGGTTTTAAAAAATGCCTTTTAGAAAAGGCAATGCAGGCAACCTGCATTTTAAGAGCATTATGATGTTATTTTTCTATAATATACATAAACAATTAAGCGTATACCTTTGTTCATTTACCTCGATCAGGCCACCACACGTGTGTTTGTTGATACAGGAAAGTGACATATTTTTGCAAGCGTGTCTTATCGCACGTTTAAAAACCAAATTTCCCGCTTTGATCTTCAATAAATTCCAAATTCCCAAGAAATAACAAATCATCATAGAAACTTAAAAAACAAAAACCATTTTATGGTCCAATTTTCAATGAGATCAATATGCTTTTTTTTTTATAGTTATTTTTTTCTTTTCTATAACACAAAATGTACTACCGCACTTCCCTATTCTGTACAAATGTGCAAATTTGAACCACGCACATATATCTACAATAGTTTTAAATTTCGTATATATAATTATACACATTAACATCAGCAAATTACATTGTGCTGGAGGCTAAGTAATTAGTTCAAATTAACATCCTTTTTTGATACCTTAAATAATAAACATATGACATATCTAGTTTTTGTTTTCATTCTGCAATTACTAAATATTTATTATCAATTGTGTAGTAAAAAGACTCTAAAAACCTTCAAACGTAAATAATATAGTGTATATATGTACATTAGAAACTAGTTTTTAGTAATAAGGGTAAGATAACACTAACAATCGATTTTGTTTGTAGTCCCATTTGATTAACATGTACACGTACCTTAATTATAGCAACCTCATAATAATTCTGAAATTTTTTTGAGAGACAGTTATTGGCATTAAAAAGATATGGAAAAAATTTCAAAACAATCGGACGATCCAATTTTTTTAAATGAATTTTTTAAATTTTCAGTATATAGGGCTTTCCCATGGAGACCAAAACTAAAAAATTAATTTAAAAAAATTGGAACATCCGATTGTTTTGAAATTTTCTCCATATTTTTTTAATGCCAAGAACTGTCTCTCAAAAAAAATTCAGAATCATTATGAGGTTGCTAAGGTTTACATGTTAATCAAATGGGACTAACAACAATCGATTGTTTGCGTTATCTTACCCTTAAAGGTATACAGGCCTCAAATTACAAATTAGACAGGCATTAAGTGTTGCTCAAGTTTATAATCAACATTCGTATTGTTTTTACCTGCGCGCGGTGCGTCTGTGCGAAGTCGCGCTGTAAAGAAAGTCCTTGCTGACGTCACAACTCACAGCTAGCACCGATTAGCATTAAGTTGTGACGTCATCAAGGACTTCGTGACGTCATCAAGGACTAAATTTCTTACTTTGAACTGCGACTTCGCACGGATGCATCACGCGTGGAAAAAATGATGCAAATGTTGATTATATACTCTAAACCCACTTGGTGACTGTCTGATTTGTAATTTGAGGCCTGTATGCCTTTAAGTAAAGTCAAGTGACCCAAGAAATTAGGTTTCTAATTAATATATATATATATATTGATATATGGTACCTTATATCAAGTTTTTCCTATTCCACAGTGCTTAAATTATTTTTTTGGGAACACAATGTCCTTTACTCAAAATCAAGTTTTACCTAACAACAAGTTGTGTAATAAAACGAATTTTTTACTGTAATTATACTTGTACATAGTACCAGAAAAAGATTGATTAATAAAACGAATTTTTGACTGTAATTATACTTGTACATAGTACCAGAAAAAGATTGATTAATAAAACGAATTTTTGACTGTAATTATACTTGTACATCGTACCAGAAAAAGATTGATTAATGAAAAAACAAATTCAGTTGTCATGCAGAGGGTTACGTTATATTAAATCAAATAGAAACATAAATTATTTACATTTTTATTGATTATTCAACACAGTACATTTTAAATTTAAGCTGTTAGGAAATAATTGAGCGTTAATAAATACATATTTATTTACAATTAATACACGTATATAGCAAAAACTTTCACCAAAATTTCATTAGACCATATAAGAGGAAACTTAGCAAATTTTCACAGCAATCCATTTTAAAATATTCACGCTAACCAAAAATACAAAAGGTTGTAAAATACTGCTAAATTATCTTACAAATAATAACTAGATACATAACATGACGCCATATCCCTTTACGGGGTAAGCCAGCAGCATTATAACCTCGGCCGTCCACAGGAGGGCAAAAAATAACTATTATGAAATATTACAAAATTATTTGATCAGCATTCAAACTATCATTGGAATCCTATTTTAATAAAATTGTAACAAAAAAATTAACTTAAAAAATTAGCAGCTATCATTCTCAGCATTCTATTAATTATTATTATAATAATAAAAAATTATTAAAATTCATTCACTGGTTATATGTACGGACATAACAATTCACTAAATGTTTCTTATTTTGAAAAAAATGTAAGTTACATCATTTCTCATTTTTAGTAAAAGTTTATCAATTCTAAAAAGAGAAAAGGTAATTTTGGAGGCATCTCAATCCAAATTTCATTGTTGTATTTTGTCAATTTCATTCAACTGCAGCATGAGTTTTAAACAATGGACAACCTGCATGAAATTTTTTTATAGCAGAAATGAATAGGGAACACCAAATTCTGATTTTTTTTAACCATGGGGAGATTTAATAAAAAGTTATTGAAAGTTCAGGTTTTCTGGTTCAAGTCCTATCCTTTTTTTAGTCCCATCTCTCTGTACTTTTAATAACATTAAAAAAAAAAAAATAGTACACAGGCTCTAAAAAAAAATCAGGGTAGCACAACTTTACACCCTCTATCCATTTCTGCAACAACAATTTATCATGCAGATTGTCCTTTAATTACAAAAACACTGTAGACAAAATTTTTTCTCAAAATGTAAAAACAGTTAAAACTTGTTATTATGTGTATAAAGTCAAGGGACCCAGGAAATTAGGTTAATTTACCTTATATAAATTTTTTCCTATATCTGCAATGTTAATTATTTTTGATGGGACCACAATCTCTTTTACTCAAATTAAGTTTTACCTAACAACAAGTTGTGTAAAACGAGTTTTTACTGTACTCTGACATACATTATGATATTTGTTGCAATTACAGACCTTGTGTTCCATGCACCTAACGAGCAAATTTGCAACAATTTGAGGATTTTGAGGAGACAAAAAAATTAAGATGGCTCTATGTTAGCTGTTGTTTTGGCTTTAAAGAATATTTCTAAATGAAAATAAGTTCTTGATTTATCAAAAGAACACTAAATGAGGGGTGGATAGGACATGTTTTTAAATTACCTGTAATAATTACCGAGATAATTTAATAACTTATGGCAAATTGTTATCATGTGTATAGCAGCCAGGCGTGCGGCCAAATTAATCATGTGTGAAACAAACATACAAAACAGAGTACTGTATGGACCTCATAATTTTTTACTGCAGAAATGGATAGAAGGTGCAAAGTTATGCTGCTCTGATTTCTTTCATATTTTCTTTAGAATCCGGGAAGTATTTTAAAAAAATTATTGAATTAAACAAGCCCGACATTGGCAAAACTTTTAGCAATACTTCCCGGGCTCTAAAAAATATGAAAAACACAACAACAACAACAACAACAAAAGTGGAATAACTTAGCACCCTCTATCCATTTTTGCAATAAAACATTTTGAGGTTGATATTCCATTGATATCCCTTCACGTAAACAAAATTTACAACAATACACTTAATTACTTAATTTGTACACAATTACATTAGCATATCAGAAAAATAATTGAAAAAAAATGACACAAGTAAAAAGATGCGTGCATGCAAAACAGCAAAATTAATTGCCAAAGATTGAATATCCTCTCAAAACTTTCTAGATTTTGAAAAGTTACTAAAAGTGTTTTTAAAGTTTCCTGTGAATTGCTCCCCTGGTCCACAACAATGAGCTTTTGCCTACCATTGTCATGTACAACAATCACTACGTTTACATGACGGTGTTTAATACGGATCCGTTGACGACGGATAATGTTATTCTTATGAGGCGTCGTCAACGGATCCGTATTAAACACCGTCATGTGAACGTAGTGAATGAGGTACAGATGAGTACAACAAAGAGTTTTATGATAAACCAATTAAGTTGCTGCATGCCATTTCTTTTTAGTAGCTCAATTGAAAGAGGAGGTTGAGAAATACAACTGTGAATTTTATGCGATTTTTTTTTAGTACCGCATCTTGCCTAGAAAAAAAATCGCTTGAAATTCACAGTTGTATTTCTCAACCTCCTCTTTTGATTGAGCTACTAAAAAAATGACATGCAGGAACCTAATTTACTGCATAAAGACAGGTATGAACATCTGGTGGATTTTACCTGAGTGATTCTAAAAGTGTCATTGTTTTGATATAGTTGATGTTTTGATGTAGTTGATTTTATCGAGGAGGTTTTCAGTGCCATCTCTTGGTGCTTTATGTCAATTTACAGCTCCAAATTGCACGTACTTGATTTAACAGACAGCCAATTGTTAGGCTCATATGGTAGGCAGATAGTTCATTGTTTTACATGGAGTAGAGTTAGCTGCGATGTCAACAATCAATTTGCTTAAAGGTATGGTAACGCTCCCAATGTAAAAAAAATCCCACACATGAAAATTATGGAAAAAAAATGTTCTCCTCTACATATACCCTATCAGTAGGTAAAAATATCAGGTGTACAAATTTGAGCTAGTTTTTGAGTTATGAATTTTTAAAGTTGGCTACTTTAACATGGAGAAATGGAACTTCCATGTTAAATTAGTCAGCTTTAAACATTCATAACTCAAAAATTTGATCATATTTGTATACCTGATATTTTAGCTACTGATAGGGGGTGTAGAGGAGAATATTTTTTTTTTTTTTTTTTTTTTTTCATAATTTTCATGTTTGTTTGTTTTTTTTTTAAACATTGGGCATGTTATCTTACCTTTAAACAATGTAAAAACAATGAAATTTAAATCTCAGCTCAGCATGCGATACATCATCAATGAACAATACAAAACATTTCTACTTAGTCTTTTCACACATTATAGACACATGCAGAGTTCTTTTTTAATTCAGAACTAACGTTGAGCTGCTTTATAAGTCTGGCAGCTTTTGTTTAGATACAAATTACACAATTCAATTATTTCACAAGATTTTGAAATTTGTTAAAAATTAGCTACCGTATAAGTTTGAATAACATCCGATCCCAGTACAAAACATGTGACGCAAATAAGAAAAGTCTTTAGGCCCACTAGGATGCAGACTAAACGCTTAGGATATTTACATGGGGTTTGTGAGATTCACGAGAAAATTTTCTTTATCAACAGGGCATCCTATCCATGAAAGGAATTGTCATAGAAGGTTCAGTAGCCAGTCCAATGGAACCAGCTCGTCGTCAGGAGTCTATTGAACTGGCTACTGAACCTTCTATGATGAATCTTTCTTTGTTATCCATGGAAGAAATTGTCATAGAATGTTCAGTAGCCCGTCCAATGGAACCTGCTCGTCGTCAGGAGTCTATTGAACTGGCTACTGAACCTTCTATGATGACTCCTTCCTTGGAGAATAGCTCCATGGCACCTAATTGCCCACCAGATTGTGAGAGAAAGCAGAGTATCCCAACTCTATTTTTTTCTGAGGCCCAAATTTCAAGGCTTATGAGAGATGTAGACTAAAAATTGGTGCAGGAGATTGATTGATTGATTGATTTATATTTTGGGGCATTTGACACATTTTGGTCATGTATGCCCCCAGCGCGGCCTTTAAGAGACCGCAGATTTTTTACTGTTTCCCATATGGGATTTTATTTCTTTGTTTATTGTGTCTATGTTTTAATTTTCTTTGTTTTTCTCGTTTCTTTTCTTTGTTTGTTTCTGTTTACAGCTCTCTTCGTAGGTTCGCCTTAGTGGTGAACTCTAAGATGCGCTGCACTGCTTCCTCGTCGTTTGCGAGAACCTCTTTAGTGGAGCCTGTCATTTTGCAGGTCCTTCTTTCTTCCACGTAGTGGTGACAGTCCGTGAGGATGTGGTCCACTGTCAGTTTTTCGGCACAGGTTGCACACAGAGGAGGGGCTTCGTGCTCCATGAGGTGGCCGTGTGTCAGCCTGGTGTGTCCGATGCGCAGTCTGGCGAGGATGACCTCGTCCCTGCGGTTCTTTCTGTAGCTGGTCTGCCATGCGCGTGGCATTTCCTTGATGTTCCGCAGTTTGTTGTCATATGTGACCTCTTGCCACGATGCTTCCCATCTCCTTTTGATGTCCAGGAGATTCTTAATTCTCAAAGATATGACCCGAACTTTTAAAAAGAGAAAAGCTCAGAGAATTAAAGAAACATTGGCTTGTGGAGAATTAACAAGTGAGGGGTTTTCATGTAATACAACAATTTTGGATCACAAAAATATGAATACAGTTTATGATACTATCTCAAGGTACTCTATCCAAATGTAGTGTTCAACCAAAGTCTTCTACTCGCAATGGTTGTAACAAACCATTGTTTATAATGTCTGTCGCATGAAGACTTTTTCATTGTTAAACATGGGACGACGTAGTGTCTAATTTTGCCACCAGAGCACAGAACGTAATAGCATTATTGGCACTAGCAGACTTTTAATATTAACGGTCATTTTCCATAAGGTAACATGTAAATCAACAACTGTCCCATGTTTTTCACTCATAGGACAGACATTACCAACAATACTTTGTTATCAAATTATTTATAAATA
The DNA here is from genome assembly GCA_949825025.1 of Siphlonurus alternatus. Classification (NCBI taxonomy): domain Eukaryota; kingdom Metazoa; phylum Arthropoda; class Insecta; order Ephemeroptera; family Siphlonuridae; genus Siphlonurus; species Siphlonurus alternatus. The sequence goes on along the minus strand of OX463784.1, from coordinate 2,571,935 downwards.
AAGTATTGTAGAGCAGAAGACTTTGGTGTACAGTAAAAAAACTTTGTGCACGTTGTCCATTGCATGCATGGCTATTTACAAAGCTCAGGCAAAAGTATACTGATGGGGAGAGAGACTTCAGAATGTAAAAAAAATGCAATGAAGGGGTTGAGAGTGTAGGAGACTGAAGAGGGGGTACCTCAGAAGGGTGGGGCTTCCTCAGGTGAAGTGAGACTGAAGAGGGTGTACCTCAGAAGGGTGGGGCTTCCTCAGGTGAAGTGAGACTGAAGAGGGTGTACCTCAGAAGGGTGGGGCTTCCTCAGGTGAAGTGAGACTGAAGAGGGTGTACCTCAGAAGGGTGGGGCTTCCTCAGGTGAAGTGAGACTGAAGAGGGTGTACCTCAGAAGGGTGGGGCTTCCTCAGGTGAAGTGAGACTGAAGAGGGTGTACCTCAGAAGGGTGGGGCTTCCTCAGGTGAACTGAGACCTAGGAGGCGGTGACAAAGTGTCGCTGCTGCAGGGGCAAGACGTGGAGAGTGTAGATCTTGAGAGCCGGTCCGAGCTTCAAGTTGAGGCCACGTAGGACGTCCATTCTCTTCATCAACAGTAGGCTCTTTCCGTCCACCGCCTGCCAGGAAAATTAAGATTTTATTTTATCATTTATCATTGACAACATCAAGTTAGCAGTGAACCTGGTGATAATAGCTGAACTACGTGCGTGCATAGCTAGGGCACCACACTCGATTGTCACTGACCTGTTGTTTGAGAACGGAGGCCTCCTCCAAAAACCCCCTGGAAGCGAAGTATCCGGCGACATTTTCACAGGTCCAAGACGAAACGTCACCAAGCTCGCTGGTAAGCTCCGGAACATCAACGTGCTCCGTCGTGCCGTTCGTGGTTGTTGCACCTGAGGAAGGAGCAGTGGTGATCAGAAGGGTCACCCTTTTGTATATTTCGGACAACTGGACCTCGAGTTATATACAGTAAAACTCGTTATTACACAACTTGTTTGCTTAACTCTATTTTAAGTAAAGGATATTGAGGTCTTGTCAAAAATAAACAGTATTGCAGGTATAGGAAAAACTTGGTAAAAAGGTAAACCTAATTTCATACTTGACTTTACGTAATAACAACTGTAAATATAATTTAAGGACGGTACTCACTGTGCAGGATGGGCACGGAGGTTGCCAGGTTCTTGTCTCCGTAGCTCACAAGGGTCTGACCAGCTCCACTCAGGGCCTTCTCAACGGTGCAGCGGTAGCACATCCACTTGCACGACGGCTTGCGGAGCAGAGCAGGAGAGTGGCAGGACGCGTGGAACGAGTCGTCACATGTCTGACATGCAACCAGGAACTCTTGCTGTGGGGCAGAGAGAGTTGGTTAACATCTATTGAACTGGCTACTGAACCTTCTATGATGACTCTTTCTTTGTCATCCATGTAAGGAATTGTCATAGAAGGTTCAGTAGCCAGTCCAATGGAACCAACTCGTCGTCAGGAGTCTATTGAACTGGCTACTGAAGCTCCTACAACGCTCCAATGTCTCACCTCTCTCAGCCTGCCGACGCCACAGATGGTGCAGGTGCGACACTCCATGCAGCGCCACTTGAGGGCGTGTTTCATGGAGGGCTGCAGCGTCGGGTCGTCAAGGTTTTTCAGACACACTGGGTGCACTGAAACACAGATTGGAGCCACAACTTTTTCAAAGAGGCAGTACATCAACTAAATTAGAGTGACAGAAAAAATATTTTGTTTTGCAAATTTTTAGCAATTTTTTTCCATTACATAATTTTTTTTGTAAAGAAATTATAAATAAATAAACAGTAAAAATTCGTTATTACGCAACTTGTTGGGTAAAACCCTATTTTGAGTAAAGGAGATTGTGGTCCCTTCAAAAATAAATAGCATTGCAGGTATAAGAAAAACTTGATATAAGGTAATACAGTACTAATCCTACTTTATGGTGTAGTGGCACTTGTCCAAGAGGTCCCCGGTTCAAATACCGAACACGACAGACTTTTCGTGACTTGGGATGGGTGTGACTGATTACTAGATTATGGAGTTGGTAGGAGAAAGGCAGCTTACGGCTGTCTATATTCCGCTACCCGGCAGTATTGCACTGCCACTGCAGACTGTACAGATTTGGTAACAGGAGTCCAGAAGAGTGCAGGAAAGGGTTTTGGGAGCCTGATAAGCCACAGCATTGTCGCAAGGCTAAATACCTGGACACACCGGAAAGGGTAAAAATGGCGTCAAGGAAATTAACTATTAACTAATCGTAATAAATTTCCTAGGTCCCTTTACGTAATAAAAAGTTTTTACTGTATTTACTGAGAAAAAAAAATCAAATTTTCCAGCATAGTGGCTTATGTATACAATTTTCCCTGAATCTTCTATATTTCAAAAACTCGTATTTCTCCTGCAAAATCATCCCATTTGATCAAGTCATAAGAAAGGGGCATTCACAAAGCCTTAAGTCCACAATTAAGGCTCAATAATTTAAGAAGAGAAATTTTGAGTCTAAAAAACACGTCTAAAATCAAGCTTTAAATTATCGAGCCTTAAATGTGGCCTTAAGACTTTGTTGTGAATGCCCCTTAGAAAATCTTGTCAACTCACCTCTATGACTGCATGTCTGACAATGGACCAGCCTGTATGTCTTGCTGGATATGTCATCCTTGCAGATTATACAGCAGCCCTCAGAGTCCTCAAGCTCCGTTTGAGGGGCGGGAGGGGAGGGGGGCGGGGGAGGGGAGGGGGAGGGGCTCTTGGGGGGCGTAGTGGGAGGTGGTTTGGGGATGATCTTGCTTCGCTTGGCTGGTGACGACTCAGGCTATAAAAAACAAAATAAATAAATTAAGATAGAGATACTCTAATACAAATCAGCTGTTTGACGTAGTCCCCTTTGATTAACAAGTAAACCTTGGCAAATTCTGAAATTTTTTGAGAGGCAGATTTTAGTGCCTAAAAGCCATACAAAAACTTTCATAACAATTTAAAGATTTTTTTTTTTTTTTTTTTCAGCATATAAGACTTTCCCATGGAGAGACGAACTAAAAAGTAAAAAAAAAATCAGCTACTGTAGTTAAATTGTTTTGAAATTTTTTCTATGGCTTTTAGGCACTAATATCTGCCTCTCAAAAAAGTGTCAGCATTTTTGTGAATTTGCTAGGGTTTACATGTTAATCAAAGGGGACTATATCGAACAGCTGATTTGTGTTATCTCTACCTTAAATAGTAATAATTTATTTTGAACAAAATTTGGTTGTACAGGACGTCAATCTGAGAGAAGACAGACCTAGAATACTCAGGCTCGTGTTAATCTCTCGTCTCTCCCCACCTTCAATAACAATGTGTTAGAAGACAACTGGATGTTGCTTTGAGGCAAAAACACGAGAGGCAAGGGGGACTCAGGAGGAGGAGCAATGCCTGCAATGCACCTGCAAGGACTGCAAGGAATATAGCGAAGAAAACATTGAAGCAAAATATGAATGGTGGAGTTTATGACCTGGCCCTCCTCCCATCCCTTTTCTCTGCTAAATAAATAAATCTTGACTGATAAATCTTGACCACGACATGCAGAGCCATCTATAAATCTTCAATTAAAAGGACGAGAGACTCCCATAAGCCTGAGCCTTTTACTAGCATAATCTTTTCTGTGTCTTCTACTCGCAATGGTTGTAACAAACCATTTTGTTTTATAATGTCTGTTACATGAAGTCTTTTTCATTGTTAAACATGGGACGACGTATTGTCTGATTTTGCCACCAGAGCAGAGAACATAATGACATTGTTGGTGCTAGTAGACACAACAACTTTTATAATTAACGGTCATTTATTTTCCATAAGTTAACATGTAAATCAACAACCGTCCCATGTTTTTCCTTCCATATGCGAAAGACATTACACAACAATACTTTGTTTACTAACAACGAGCAGAAGACTTTGGTCAAAATAAAATAAGTACCTCTTCTTTAGGAGGCGTAGCTGGCACAACGCGTGACGCCACGGTTTGCTGATGCTGCATACGCAACAGCTGGTGTTGCAGTGCATGTTGTTGCAGTTGTTTCGTATTCGCTGTGATTGGCCGCCCGCGCTTCGTGCGATTGCGAGGAAGGTTGTTGTCAGAAGGATCGAATACTTGGCGAGCACGCTGAAACATTAACGATGATTGTCAACAACAGCATTACCTGCTCTACGGTGTAGTGGTTAGTACACTTGGCTCTCGTCCGAGAGGTCCCCGGTTCAAATCCCGAACACGGCGCACTTTTCGCGACTTGGGATGGGTGTGACTGGGTGTGATGAAGGAGTTGGTAGGAGGAAGGCAGCTTATGGCTGTCTATACTCCGCTGGGGTGATTTAGACCACGGAATGTTGTACAAACAACATATGTGCCCCACTTAGAAACGGTATTTAATTGTCTGGCGTGCTGGGTATTAGGAGCCCCAGAGAGCACTGTGAACAATTTTGAAAAACAAGTTCCGCCATTGGTAACCAACCAACCAACCAACCAACAACAACATTACCAAGAGACGGTAACTCTCATAGTATTTTCAGCAGTCAGTTCACTGCAACCTTGTAAACACCAAAACTCCATTGCACTGGCTACTGAACTATGTACTTACGAAGAATTCTTCTTATTTTTTTTTTTTTTTTAAGAGTTGATATAACTTTTGATAATTTCTTCTATGGATAAAAAGGATTGTGTCAGAGTAGACAAATAAATAGCCAGTCTAAAGGAACCTAGCATTAAGTGCACACTACTCTTTGGCTAGGTAAGGATATTTTTTTTTTATGATTTTATACATTACAGTAAAAACTCGTTATTATGCAACTTGTTGTAAGGTAAAACTCAATTTTGAGTAAAGGAGATTGCCGTCCCGTCAAAATTTATTAGCATTGTGGGTATAGGAAAAACTTGATACATTATTAAGGTAAACCTAATTTCCTGGGTCCCTCTTGACTTTACGTAATGATAAGTTTTTACTTCTATAAAAATTCTGAAAAAAATTGCTACCCAGCACTGTATTTTTGCAAATAAAAAAAAAAAAAAAAAAAAAAAGTGAGAAAAAAAAGTGAGAAAAAAAAAGTGAGAAAAAAAAGTGAGAAAAAACTTTAAACTGTATAAACTATAGGTATATTTGTGTCCATTAAAGAGACAATAAAAATGAAATCATGGTAGGCAGATAGCTCATTATTCCGGACTAGCATATCCTGACATATCGTCGCCTCAGAATGCAAGTTGCGTAAGTACAAAAAAATTTGATGCAACTTATAACCTTATTTCAATATAACTTAAAGATCAAAGTCCCATCAAATTTTTTTGTACTTACGCGACTTGCATTCTGAGGCGACGATATATCTGGTGTCTGAATAACAAATTATCATTTTTGTAATAAAAAAACTCATACCAGTGTGATGTCAGTGCACGGTTCATATAAAAATTAACTTTAATAATTGAAAATACCTACTATTAATTAATACTATTTATTTTACATACTGTTAGTACAATAAAATTTAATAAACAGTACCGCGGTATAATAGATATATCAAAATGGGTACAGTATTATATATATATATATATATATATATATATATATATATATATATATATATATATATATATATATATATATGCCTATACATATAATATATTATGATGTAACAGGCTGTTAATATCATCTGTTATTTTATTTTATATTCTTTTATTATCATTTTCTATTATTCTGTAACTATTTTATATTATATAGTTTGTATGTGTGTTTTATGTGTTCTATTACAGTGTTATTTTATAATGTATATTTCTAATATTATTTTGTATGTACACTTTTTGTGTTTAATAAAAGACTAATAATAATAATAATAATATAATATAACATCAGGGCCGTCCCATGCGCACGGTGCATACGTTTAATTTTTTCTGCTCTATTATAGAGTTTTCCGTAAATTAATAGCCATTGCATAGAAAAGCTGCGCAGAAACGAGTTTTAAATGTTAGTAGTCTACTGCGCATAGCTCCGCAAAGTGTGCATGATAAAAAAGCTTGAATCCAAATGAAGCTGCGCAAACGCTAGGTGACTAATCTGCGCACAGCCAATAGCAGCTTTGTATGCTTTATGAACAAAGATACGAACTTCTACCCCAGATTGCTTGCGAATTGCAGTGTTTAAAAATTCTTTTAATACGTTACTGCAACCGGTTTGGCTTGTAGTATTGTAAATAAATATCAAATTTGAGATGAGATAAAAAGCAACGTTCTCGCTAATGTTGAACAAAAATTCTGCTCCGGTAGGGGCCCCTCGTGCAGCAAAACAGCTGTTTTGAGCTCACTACGTGACGTCACCTTGGGTGTTTTTGGCCAAAATGCGCAGATCAGTCCAAATTCGTAGGGCTGATGGACCTATCTATTATAGTTGTATCATGATATAACATATATTTATAAAAACTAAATGGTGACCAATTAAACAGATGATTTTACAAATTAAAAGTTCTTCAATCAATACATAATTATACAATTAAATAATAGAACTGCAGGAACAATAAATGCCTATTTTTGTAGTTGAAATTTAATATTGAGGTCTAAATTTATTATATAACAAAAACGAATTATATGCAAAATTATATATATATATATATATATATATATATAATTATATATATATATTATATACTTAAAATGGGAGCCATGAGAGATATATATATCATATGGTCCAAAAACTAATTGATGATGCACACAGATAATTTTTATTTATTTATTTCACATTAAATATCAGTTGATACATTGTTATAATTATTTAACTTATGTTTAATCCTCAAATATAACTGAAATAGTACAATAGACACATAAGAGGCCTATTTTTTAAAGTGAAATGCGACATTAATTATTACAGAAAAAAAAAATAAAAAATTTATAATCGTGGAATTTTTACAAATTGAATTCCGATATAAAACCATAACCAATTAAATATTGTTAATAACCAGATGATTTTGTAATACTTATATCACTAAAGGACAACCCAGCTACAATATAAAATGACAATAATCACTCTAAATATCAATAGAATCGAATTGTGAGCGATTTTTTAATACCATTCTGATAGGCTAAAATAGGATGCATATATATTACACTGGAATTATGATTATGTTTATTAAACTTTAATTAACTTATAAGACGTTTATTGACGTAAAAATAATTCAATTTGTTGCCTAAACATCTAATGCAGCACCTAAGCATAAATTTACAAGTGAAAGAACAAACTTTTTAACAAAACAGGTTGATTCTTTGCAGTTTGGATTTTATCATGTGATTGCCTTTAATGCAACGATTTTTATAATTTTTAAAGATTCCAACTTTAAATTTACAAGTCACACTTGAATTTAATCTATAAATAGGCATTTTATGCTGCTAATAAACAGTAATTGAATCAGAAATAACTCGTTTTTATCTCTAAATGTTGAAAATTGTGTACGGTACAGTATTCAATAGCCCAGTATAGGGAGATTATGTTTCGAAGAATTTAGCATTTTTTCAAATGCTGGGACCTATAAAAAAACAGTTAAAAGGTGAGTTAAAATGACCTGTGATATTATTATCACGTTTTGTTTGATTTTATTTCGTGTATTATTGAGGAAAATTACAAAATAAACACGAAAAACTCTGTGTTTTCAGTATACACTTTACAGATATTCCAATTTTACCCTTTGTCTTTTGCCGTTTAATGTAACTGCTGAAATTAATTTACTGCATGGACTTTTAGTAATATCATCTTCAGATGAACTTGTATTTAATGCATCTTTTGTAGTCATATTTACAGTTTAAAATTCTTAATATATTTCAAAATCACTTTTGCACAACTTTTAACCAAATTTGAGAACAAAGTGAATGTAGTTCTAAAATTTTACGATAGATGGCACTACTGTTCCGGAAGCGCACTTTACATGCGGATAAAAAATGAGCCAAATCAATGAAAATTCCGGGATTTCTGAACTTTAAACTAATGCAAATTATTGTAATAAATGTTATTATATGATACCCTTGTATTAATTACCTTGCGCCGGCTTCCCACCCGGGATGCAGTTGAAGTAGTTTTGGTGTCCGGTTCCGCCCACTCTTGCTGGGCTTCCGTGACCGCTGCCGTGGCTGCTGCAGCGAGCGCATTGCTGCGAGCCGCGGCCGCAATCCTGGCCCTGGATTTGTCGCGTTTTGCCTTTTTCTCAGCATCGCGCAAAGTTTTGCAAATACTCAACACATCAATCATCTTCTGACTTTTCGGAGATAACGGTGGGGTATTTAAATTCTTATCCCCCTTAATACCTTTTTCTTCTTTTATATCATCCAGCAACCAAGGTTTTAGTAATTTTTTAGGACGAGATTCTCTCATACTTGTAGCAGCATTTTCATTTTTAAATTTATCATCATCTCCATCTAAATTACGAGTTTCCAAAACGTAATTTCCATTTTCCAACATCACCAAAGTACCACAATTCAACTCGCGCGCAAGAACTGCATTTAAGTGAATTTTATCTTCAAAGCGCTCTGAATCATCAGTTTCCTTCAAATAATTTTGTATATCTTCATACGGCACACCAGAAACGCGGTACATTGGTTTTACACCAATTAATTCATTGAGCGCACTTGCTATTAACTTGGTGGTACGCTCTGAATTCAACAAGACCAAATTTGCCGCATCTGGTTTATTTTTATAAACGTTATACCTGGGCCACTTTGCCACGTTCCTGTAACTTGTGTTCCCCTTGTACTCCACACGCATAACACTCTCTTGGTCTACTAATTTCTCCAAATCGACAATTGTGTCTTGCGGCTCAACATTATAGCGACGTTGGAGATGATTGCAAATCCGCTCGATGTCTGGTCTCGCTTTTCTACCTCGCAGTTGATCTATTGCCTCTAAAATCTGCTTCTTTAACTTAATAGACATTGTATAATTGTTAATTATTAAATGTAACTTAAAATCAAACGTATTACATGCAAATTTACCGTAAAATTATCGATGTAAATCGTTGCTACTCGAAAAACACGCGACTTTTATTAAACGAGCGGCTGGTGCATGAGAGAAAGGGAGGGGACTGGGGAGGGAAAGGAGGGGAGGGGCGACGGCGGGCGTGCGTATAATGGCGGATATCGCAATGAATTCTGGGATATAAAAAATAAAACTGTACAATTTATTTAATTGAATACAATTAAACATTAATACCGCTCACAAAATTAACATTAAATTATTAATCTAAGGCAAATAAACTTCAGTATTTAAAAGCTAATTCATCAAAATATCTTACGATTTAATGCATTACATGCGCGCGCAAATTAATTTTATTACTTTTTTTTATATTCTTACTTTCCATATTAATTGGCATGATATTTACTAAAATTTGACATTCAGGTCGTTTAAAATACAGTATTGTCAATAGAAATTTTGTTTTTTGAGCTAAAATACCACAGCGCTTCCTCCAGTCATACCACAAACTACGGTAATTAATTTATAAGCGATCGTTTTAGCAGCTGTGTGATGCGCGCTTAATATATACGCGTGTTAATATTATATATATACATACGACTTCACGATCGAGATTTTTTATTGTTGTACGCGCACTTCGCCGACCGTGGAGGTGGCATTTTTTATTACGTATTATATTCATGTAGACCGTTCGATAAATCCGAGAACGCGTGCGTTAACGTACGCAACAATATTCGACTCTTTGAAGAGTGCAAATTAATATCATTTATATTTGACACCAAAAAATTATACATAATATATTATTATTTTTTTACACCCGAAATGTTTTTTTATATAATTATTTCTTTAATGCATTGTTAAATTTATAAGAATTTTTAATAATTTTAATTGGAAATTAAAATTTTATAAATTATTAAGTAAAGAGTGAAATAATAAATAATAAGATTTACTTGAGAAAAAAAAATGCGTCATTAATTTTTTTTTTCTCTCTCGATTGTTCGCGCACTCCCTATAAGATCTGCATGCTGCATAAATATATCTTTTTTTTTTTTCAAGGCTAACTTCTTAAATCTTCAAATATTTTTTCTTTATTACTTTTTAAAGCAATAAAGCATGTAATGGAGAAAACAATTAACTAAATTTATAATCATATATCTGTAAAAAGAAATATTTATAGGAAAATTTAGTAAGAGGAAGAAAAAGGACATATTATATATAATTAACCCAAGGTGAAATTGCCTGATGCTCCTCTAATAATACCTTTTTGAATGTTTTTTAGTCCATAATACAAAATTTAATTATCAATCCAATTCCATTTTTTTTTTTTTTTTTTTTTTCTTTCAGATAAAATTCTTGGCCGAGCTTACTCTTTTCTTTCGAACGCTTTGGACTTATATGATAGAGGGCACCAATGATGGAAAAAAGACATTGTGTATAACATAATTAACAAAACTCATAGTGCAATTTGCATTTTTTGTTTAAAAAACATTGCTACTTTTATTTAAATTTTAAAACTCCTACCCTTCATTTAGCAGCCCTCTCATTTTAAATCAAAAACTTTCTTTCTGTTAAAAATTTTAAAATTAAAAAAAAAAAATATATCAGTGTCTTTTTCTTTTTTTGGTGAAACACAAATGCTAAATCTACCAACTTTAAGCTTAAGGTACAGATAATACCGATCAGCTGTTCGACGTATTCCCCTTTGATTAACATGTAAACCTTGGAAAATATTCTGAAATTTTTTTGAGCTAGGCAAATTTTAGTGCCAAAAAAGCCACAGAAAATATTTCAAAACAATTAAACGAGACGTTTTTAATTTTGTTTTTAGTTTCTCTCTCCATTAGAAAGTCCTATATATGCTGAAAATTAAAAATATAATAATAATAATTAAAAAAAAAAAAAAAAAAAAGACTCATTACATTGTTTTCAAATTTTTTCTATGGCTTTTAGGCACTAATATCTGCCTTTCAAAAAATTTTCAGAAATTTTTTGAATTTGCTAAGGTTTACATGTTAATCAAAGGGGTCTATGTCAAACAGTTGATCAATGTTATCTCTACCTTAAGGTAGAGATAATATGTATCAGCTGGAGTAATGCTAAAAAAATCCCATTCATAAAAATTATGAAAAAAATTTAAAATGTTCTCCTCTACATCCCCTATCAGTAGGTAAAAAATCAGGTGTACAAAAACGAGCTAGTTTTCGAGTAATTAATTTTTAAAGTTCTCTAATTTAACATGGAAAAATGGAACTTCCATGTTAAATTAGTCAACTTTAAAAATTAATAACTCGAAAACTAGCTCGTTTTTGTATACCTGATATTTTACCTACTGATAGGGGATGTTGAGGAGAACATTTTAAATTTTTTTCATAATTTTTATGAATGGGACTTTTTTAGCATTGGGCCAGCTGATACGTATTATCTCTACCTTAACCCAAAACTCAGATTTTTCTTTTGTAAAAAAGGTTTATTTTATTCATGGACCAATTTTCAGACAATTTTCACCTAAAAATATTCAAATTAACAAAAATATATATAAAAAAAATATTAAATAACAAATTTTCTATAATATATTTCTAAATTATTTTTAATATACACATTTACAATAATAATAATAACATATACATAAATTACAATAAACTACGCTCACATATTTTAGAATCATACTTTGCTGATCAAATAACACATAGGTAAAAACATAACAACATAATAAATAACACATTGTTACTACAAATAATCACATGATACTTTTCATAGACACTGAATTGCGTTCAATTTGCTGAAATATTTTAAGAAAAGAATTTGTCTCTTGTCTGTAATAATGAGCTGTCAATGATCTTGTGCAACAATGAGCTGTCTGTTACATCAGGTGAATGCAACAATGAGCACAATTTACAGTTCATTGTTGTGCTCACCTGAAATAGCAGACAGCTCATTGTTGTTGCACAAGATCATGGTAGACAAAGAGCACATTGTTACGAACAATACGACCAGATAAATAATCTGCAATTTTGGAAGGAATTGTCATAGAAGGTTCAGTAGCCAGTCCAATGGAACCAGCTCGTCGTCAGGAGTCTAATGAACTGGCTACTGAACCTTCTATGATGACTCTTTCCACTTTTCTCCGCCACACACTACCATTATGTGCGCAAGAAAAGATATGAATGGAAGAATAAATTAAAAGACTCCATCGTCAAGGAAAGGATTCAAGAAAAACATTTTGAAGCAACGATGACTCAAACATTCAGTGTCATGATTTTATAGCGAAGGAAAATATTGCTGCAAAACTTCTGCCGTTAAACAAAATTCAATTTGATATTTCTGTTAATTAAATAGCAATTTGGTACACATGTAATAAATTATTTAGTTGAGCCGGTGGATTGGAGTAAAGATATATGTACTGATTATATTTTTTTTAATTTACTAATTATTTTCACTAGTGTTTATAATTTGGTAAAATTTTATAGTTTCAATTTTTTTATATCAACAATTCATAATATAATTTTAATAATTTGTCCAATATAGCAATTTATTAATATATTTTAACCATTTTTATATATCTATACGTTTTAATTGGTAATAATTTTCACAGTTTTGGAATGTATTAATGAATTATTTTAACAAACAACAAGATTTTTGGTTTTAAAAATTTAACCATTTTTATTAACAATTATTATTATTAATATTTTTTTTTACAACCAAAAATTTAATTCTTGGTGTTTAAGACATTCAGAGAGAGATGAGAAGATTTTTTACAAAACTATTTTATGTCCGTGGATTAAAACTCAAAGTCAGACCACAACTTCTCTGTTCCGACTTGAATTTAAAAACTATGACATAATAACAATAAATATTGTTCATATTTACATCTTATAAACTAAAATAGCTTACGAGATCAGTAAATCATCAATAATAAATAAATAAGTAAATTAATGGACAACCTACATGAAATTATAGTTATACTGTATATTATTTAATGGTTTGGACAAAGGACTTCAAATAATTTTTTATTACATAAATGGATAGAGGGTGCAAAGTTATTCTACCTTGATTTTTTCAAATTTTTTACAGGCTGGGAATTGCTTTTAAAAAATTATTAAAAATTCTTTTAGTGACGTCACGAGGCGTCTCTCCTTAAGAAAAGGATAGGACTTGCCGTAGCGTGACGTCAAAAAAAGAACTTTCAATAATTTTTTTAAAACAGTTCTGGGTCTTTAAAAATTTTGAAAAGAATCAGGATAGCATAACTTTGCACACTCTATCCATTTCTGCAATAAAATTTAATTTGGTTTTCCAATGTTACATATTTTTAATAAGAAAAACATAATACACTAAAATCACAGGTTGTCCATTAGATGTTAAGTACTTTAAATTAAATAGACCCTTATGTATTATTATAAATACATTTTTATAATTAGTTTCAAACGCATGGCCTGAAAGACATTATTTTTCAACGACCGTCTCTCTCGCTATTTCACATTTAGCTACCGTCACTCTACCGTGCAGACTACGTAATTAGACTTGGTAATTAGACTAGTGCACTCCGTAATTATTGCTAAGGAAACAAAATCATATTTATGAATTTTTTTATCTCCAATGAATACAGTTGCGAGGACTTTAAAAAAATTATTACTCTTTAAATGTTGCTCAATTTTTTCTAAAGGAGTATTGATTGATCTCAATAATTTTTGTTGCAGAAATGGATACAGGGTACAAAGTTATGCTACTCTTTTTTTTTTTTTTTTTTTTTTTTCTTTCTTAGAATCTGGGAACTATTTTTTTTTTAAAATTAACTTTATGATGTCACTAGAGGTCACTCCTTATAAAAAAGAATACCATCTCATAATGTCAGAAAATGAAATTTTAATAAATTTTTTTAAAATAGTTCCCGGGCTCTAAAAAATCTGACAAAATCAGAATAACATATCTTTGCACCCTCTATCCATTTCTGCAATAAAAATTGTTGAGATCTCTAATCCATTGTTTCAGAGTACAGGATGCATTTTTTAAAAAATTGAAAATATTGACGGCCATATTTTTCGAGCATCTTAAAGTGCCCAAATGCATTTTTCAATATTTTTTTAAAAATATTTTCTGGACTCTGAAATAAATATGAAAAAAGGGTTGTTATAACTTTGCAGCCAACATTTGACTACAAACGATGCACTCAATATTGATATGAATATTTTATTTACGTTTTTCAAATGATAGAAATTGAGTAAGAATGCCGTTATTTTAATAGACACTGATTTAAAAGTTTTTTTTTATATCACTCAAGGCAAATATATTGGAAGTATTTTTATTTTGATGAACTATAAGTTGTTGGTATTCAGTCAATGAATACCGTGTTTATAACAATTAATTATTTGATAGTTTATTTTTAATTTAGACTGCGGTACCAAATTAAATTAAAATTTATTATTGGACAACTTGCATATTTTTATTGCAGAAAGGAATAGAGGGCATTAAATTATATTACTCTGATTTTTTAGAGGCCGGAAAGTATTGCTAAAAAGTTTTACTGAGGTTGGGTTTGAACCCACTGTACGCCTCTTTTAAATCTTTTATTAAGGGTGCAATACCACCTAAGGCCACGGGGTTGACAGCGCCATCTCTTGATAAATTGGTTTTTAATTTCTTACGGGCAGCGTTTTTAGAGTATCGATTTGAAACTTAATTAAGGTAGGGACATTAACACTTTTGAAACGCAGAAAAAATTTCATTGTCATAGATGAAACCAATTTTTAAATTCACATCCAAAACTGGTTTGGTTCCCTCCCGTCTGCCAATAGCGGGAACCAAACCAGTTTTGGATGTGAATTTAAAAATTGGTTTCATCTACGACAATGAAATTTTTTCTGCGTTTCAAAAGTGTTAATGTCCCTACCTTAATTAAGTTTCAAGTCGATACTCTAAAAACGCTGCCCGTAAGAAATTAAAAACCAATTTATCAAGAGATGGCGCTGTCAACCCCGTGGCATTAGGTGGTCTTGCACCCTTAACAGGTTACACCTCTCTCTATACTTTCAATAATAGTTTCCGGGCTCTAAAAAAATCAGAGTAGCATAATTTGTTACCCTCTATTCATTTCTGTAATAAAAAAATCCATGCAGTTTGTTCATTTTTCTTAACAATTTGTCTAATTAGAATGGAATGCATGATCACATTTTAAATATTTGGTACTCTTTAGTCACATTTTCTTAAATATTCTTATTGAAATCTGAGCCTTATTTAGCTTCGTCAAAAGGTTCAGATTCGTATTTAAAACAAAATTCCACAATCTAACAACAAACTAGCTTGCTTACCTAAACTCTGACGTAATGTACAAGGATGTCTTTTAATTGAAATACTTTTCTTTGAGCACAGAGTAGGGAAAAAAAATTTCGAAACATTGACAATAATTATAAAAATCACAGAAATTGATTGTTGAACAAAATTATTGTCAACAAAAATTTATAGAATTTAAAATTGCACTATTAAAAGGAAAGAAAAAAAATGAAACGATGTTAATAAAGGCTTCAAGTCAGCTGATTTTGAAGAGTTTTTGGGGAAAATTCTTTTCAGTCCAAACTGAAAAATATAGAAGATAATGCAAGGTTTAAATTTTTCATATCATTTATAACTGAGAAAAGTTAAAAAAAAAAAGACTTTGCTTCATTTTCAAGTGCAAGATGGACCTTAGCGACACAAATGAGCATCACACTCACTTGAAATAGAGGCTTCAAGTGTTCCCTTGTGTAAAAATTTCACCATATATAAGTCACCATGTTAGAAAATTTGAATTAAAACTCTTAAAATCATCTCCTACCCCTCCATTTAGAGGTCTTCTGATGATGAATTAAGAGCTTATTTTCCTCTAAAAAAAAAAAAAAAAAAAAAAAAAGCAATTTTAAGTATTTCTTTTTACATAGGTTTGGATAGTACGGTGGTTACAAAATCAGCTGACTTGACTCTACGAAGGTACTGACAGGTTCAAGGTGACCTCTGTGCTCTACTTACGCTGTGTTCTAATTTCACTGCACGGAGGTTTCTGTGACAAGCCCTCCCTCCTCTTCTAATTTCGTGAGGAACTTGATGACGCGAGACTGTTCGGGAGTCTGACGAGCCATGTCGATTAACGCCAGCAGCTTCTTGATGCCGATGAAGATCCTGTGACAGAGACATGGCATTGAGACATGGAAGAGAAATAGGACATGTGCGAGATATGAGAAATGATTGGTTACCAATGAAAGAACTTGTTTATCAATATTGTTTACAGTGCTCTCCGGGGCTCATGGACTTGATTGGCCAAGAAACGTGGACGAAAAATGATTTCGCACCAAAGTCTTCTTCCACAAAATTTTCACCAACTGTGACGTTTTAGATCGTTAAGGCCTTACTGGTTACTTTTATTCTTTGATTTTAATACCAAAAGGAGGAAGGAAGGGGGGGAGGGGGGAGGGCCATTCTGACTTTTGAATCTTTTAAAGCGGGAAAAAAGTGTAAAAAAAAATATAATCTTTAGTTAGCTGCCCAGCAATGTATTTAAAAAAAAAAAAAAAAAAGAGAGAGAGAGAGAGAGAGAGAGAGAGAGAGAGAGAGAGAGAGAGAGAGAGAGAGAGAGGGAGAAAAGAGAAAAGAGAAAAAACGCTATTTTTTTAACATGTTATTTATAAAGCGGGTTCCTGAGATTGAACTCATGTGATGGTCAGATTCGACTCACTTGTGCCCCTTGAGGTTCTTGGCGATATTAGTGAGCTCGTGTTTGGTGAACACCTTCGACTCCTGCAGGACCGTCATGACGTGTTCGGGCGTGCTCAGGTTGGGAACATGCAGCACCGCGGTGAACGCAGACAGCATTTCCATGTCCTCAATCACCTGCCTATACATGCACAGAGGGTTTCATCAGTTGCCGGATATGTCAGTAAAACTTGTTATTACGTAAAGTCAAGGGACCCAGGAAATTAGGTTTACCTTGTATCAGGTTTTTCCTATACCTGCAATGTTAATTATTTTTGAAGGACCATGATCTCCTTTACTCAAAATTGAATTTTACCTAACAACAAGTTGTGTAATAACAACATGTTTGTTTGTTTGTTTTTTAAGATTTTATCATTTTACCGATGCAAAATTATATTCTTGAAATAAAATTGGAAATCATTTTTAACAGGTCCCACCTAGGACTAATTCTTTATTGAACCTCCTTCTATTTTATCAATTAAAAAAATAATAATAATTGTTGAAATTTGTATAAGAAGCAAAAAAAAAATAATTTTTTTAGCCAATAGGAACAGGTGTTTCAACAAAAAGTTGATTTTTTTTAAAAGCCCATCATAATTCAGAATTCAGTCTCCATAAGCTGGAAGGGGGTGACTATACCCCTAAAAATAGAAGATTATCCTTGTCGCTAACCTTGAGTTAGTTGACTTAAAAAACTGGACAACATGAATGAAATTTTCTATTGCAGAAGTGAAAAGAGGGTACTAACTTATGTTAGTGTTATTTTTTAGAGCCTGCGAAGTACTTTTAAAAGTTATTGAAAATTCTGAGAGGCATCACTTCTTAATAAGAATATAGGACTTAAGGAGGCGTGGTTGCATTACTGCTCTTTAAAAAAACACAAAACATTAACACAATTAAATCCCCTTTATCCATTTATGTAATAACAACAGCACCAAGTCCAAAGAGTGAGACTGCGCTCTAACGCTCGAAGCAAATTTTCCGTGGCTGGCAGCTGAGTGAACTCAGGTTAATATGAAGGCTTTTGCGTTGCCAAATCGTTAACTACAATTTCAACAATTTGGCAACGTTGTATCATTCAAAGTTTCTCTTCTGCTATTGGCTATTGGCACTTCTTTAAAAAATTCTCCCGCTATTTTTCCTCTTATATGACCCGAAGGAGAAACTTCTCTAACTTGCTTCTTCCACAAAATTGGATTTAACGCGAGCCGTTTAAAAGAGCAAGTGTTAACCTTCCATAATTTATAGTTCAGTGACCAGATCCCATTTTAAATCCATTTTTGCTGGTGTTGACAAAAGTGAAAAGAGGGTACTAAATTATGCTAGTACTTATTTACTTACTTATTTATACTTATTTACTTATTTATACCATGGGTTTTAAAAATTATTGGAAGTTCAGAGAGAGCCGTTAGTTTTTAATAAAAGGATAGGACTAAAAAAAAAATATGTATCAAACCCGACCTCGGCAAAACCTTTTAGCAATATTTCCAACCTCTAGGAAAAAAGCACCAAATCCAACATGAAAAATTGTTATTGCAGAAATGAATAGGGGGTACTGAATTATGCTACTCTGAATGTTTTCAGATTTTTTTGAGACCCGGGACTATTTTTAAATAATTATTGAAAGTGTGGCCACGCCCCCTGGAGGCGTCAATAGGCGTCCAGTCTCTATCCTTTTTATTAACGATTCAGGGGTGCAAACTTTACTTGCAGAACTTTCAATAAATACAATAAAAACTTGTTATTATGTCAAGTCAAGGGACCAAGGAAATTAGGTTTACCTTATATCAAGTATACCTTACATCAAGTTTTTCCTATACCTGCAATACTAATTATTTTTTACGGGACCTTTACTCTGTTACTCAATATCGAGATTTTACCTTATAACAAGTTACGTAACAACAAGTTTTTACTGTATTGAAAAATAGTTCTGACACTAAAAAAAATCTGAAAAAAATCATGGTAGCATAATTTGGTACCATCTTTTTATTTCTGTTATAAAAATTTCCATTCAGGTTGTCCAAATTAAAGACACTGCACGTTCTTACCTGCGACTGCTGGTACAGATGACAAGAAGTTTGCGTCCCTTGGGGGGCTCCTTCTTGAGCAGCACTAGGAGGGCCTGGAGGGTGAGGTTTGAGTACCGAGGACCAATGGGACCGTAGTCCAGCAGTCGCTCAATGTTGTCCACTAAAATGCAGCTCAGAACAGAGCGGTACGCATCGTCGAATATCTGCAAAACATCAGTTAGTTAAAAGTTATAAATAGTGCAGTGAAACAAAAAGTTAACTTAGACTGGAAAGAACAAGCAAGTATTAAAGCATGGGGAGACAGTATATTTAAATCAGCCAGAAATCATACCTACAATAGACTCACAGACACTGCTAAATTCAGATTAGATACAGGTCATGACCATCTTGGATGCTATCAGAAGAAGTTTAAAATCCAAGATAGTGACATTTGTAAATTATGTAAAAATGAACCTCGAGACAGAGGGCATCTGTTTAGATGCTCTGCATTAACTACAGAACTTAACTTTTTACCTGGCAAACATGAAGAGAGAAGAGAAGGAATCCTATCTGTATTGGCTTACTATAAAGTAAAATAACTTGATAACCAATACGTGGGCATAAAAAAGAAGAAGATAAATATGCAGTAAGAATTAAATGCATAATTTTTCTTTTATTTTCTTTTTTTAATCTTCATTTATTTTTTAACAGATACAGGGTATGAACTAAGTGCAACGAGAATTGAAAAGTTTAAAAAATATATTTTGAACAGAATTTGATATGGTAAAAATCCAGTGATAAGTGAACAAGATGAAACATCAAGATAAAGTGAAAATGATACAAACACTATTGACTGAGAGACAAAATTTGTTAGATTGTGTCTAGCATGCCATGTGTATTCATAAGATGTAAAAAGAAATCATAACAATGTATATCATGTAACAATATGCATTATGGTATGGTAATTATGGTATGTATGGTAAGGTGGAGAAAAGGTATTATTAGAATAGAATAGAATAGAATTTTCTTAAAGGAGGGGAACCCGCTTCAGCTTTTATATTTTTAATGTTTTATAAATAATGTCAAACTTACTTGTGCACCAAAAAAATAGTCACCACCCTCCTCCTTCTACCAGTACAGCAGTTGACATTTAAAAAGCGCGCCGAAGAAAATTGGGGCATATGACGTCAAGATCAACGATTGGTTGCGCTTGACCTATCATGGCGCTTTACGTCATAAGCCCCAATTTTCTTTGGCGCACTTTTTGAAAATCAACTGCTGAACTGGTGGAAAGAGGAGGGTGGTGACTATTTTTTTGGTGCACAAGTAAGTTTGACATTATTTATAAAACATTAAAAATATAAAAGCTGAAGCGGTTCCCCTCCTTTAACCTCGCCATTAACACTCACCTTCCTGATACTGAGGCACTTTGCAGACTCGGTAAATCCGACCATTTCCTCCGGACTGCACACTTTGATGAAGGGAAAGTCGGACACTTTGGCCAGCTGTGCCGCCAGTGCCGTCTTGCCAGAGTTTGGAGGCCCCTCCAGCAGTACCGACACTAGACCAGAAGTCTCCGTGCTTCGAGCTTGCTGGATCAACAGCATTCCGTCCTCTAACAGTCCGCTCACCGGCTTGCCCCAGTTGATGACCCCGCGACCTAGCAGGTGGTCCAATGCCTCTCCACTTGTGCCGAACGCCTGGAAACGTCAACATCAGTCAAGTGTCAACAAACATCAACACAACATCAGACAAGCGTCAACAAACATCAACACAACATCAGTTTCGTGTTTGATAGTCCAAAACAATGAGCTATCACCAAAGTCTTCTGCTTGATACAACAATACTTTATTTATAAACAAGTTTATAACAAAGTATTGTTGTGTAATGTCTGTCCTATGAGTGAAAAACATGGGGCAGTTGTTGATTTACTTGCTAACTTATGATAGCTTAAGGTATAACCTGAGAATTTGTCTGTCAAGGTCAAGAGGCAAGGCTACACTGGCAAATCTGGCAACACTGTTGCAAAAGTAATGCGAATAATAGATTAGGAGGGGGTGGTAACTACAGTCCTTGAGAGCGTTGCCAAGTTTCTTAGGACATATCAGAAACGATCATCGTCACGGTTCGAAATATATTAAAACAATTCAGAAAAATAGTCCAAAAAATTAGCTTTTAATCCATGTAAAATTCTAAAAAAATTCTCGATCCGTTTTTGTTCAATGTTGATTGAAAAATTTAACATTGAAAGGATACAAAATACACATTTCAATAAATTAATTATAATTAAACCAACGGTTAAAAAAATCTAAAAAAAAATAGCAGTATTTGGACAATTGTTGTAAGTCTACCAAATTAATTTCAAGAACATCTGTCAATACGACTTTTTTCGTCCGAATATCTCAGGTTAAGCCTTAAAAGGTTGGTTGATTCAAGCCAGCGTGGCTGCAGCAGCCGCTGATACGACGAGAATCTCCAGTGAATCGAAGTAACCTCCTCCAGCCACCTTCTTGTCATATCAGCGGCTGCTGCAGCGGCGCGTCAGCTTGAATTAACTAACGACTTTTGGAATCACTTTTCAAACAAAATAATTAATTGTAAAATAACTAGGCATCATACAAAAATATTGAGCCACAGGGATACCAAAATAATTCTTAGCTGCTCAAACATGTAAAAAAAGTATTCACTTTGATACATGTTTAAACATGACGTCACTCGTTCTCACCGGCTTGATGTCGTTCTCCAGGGCATGCAGGAAGTCTCCTCTGTTGACGAGCAGCTTCTCCATCGCGGCAGGGTCCACCTCTACCTTCGAGGCTGCCTTGATCAGACGGTTCATCGCGGTCGACTGCGCCGCACGAACCAGACCCTCAATCTCTGCACCGCTGAAGTTCTTGGTCAGGGACGCCAGCTCCTGCAAGGTCAGAGGTCACAAAAGGTCAAAGGACGAGCAGCTTTGTGGTTGCACACTTTGATGAGTTACCCAGTAATAATTACAATAAAAACATGTTATTATGTAAAGTCAATGGGCCCATTAAATTAGGTTTACTTTATGTCAAGTTTTACCTATACTTGCAATGTTAAGGTAGAGATAATGCCAGTCAGCTGTTTGACGTAGGTCCCTTTGATTAACATGTAAACCTTAGCAAATTCACAAAAATTCTGAAATTTTTTTTAGAGGTAGATATACCTCTAAATCGGGAGAATTTGCTACTACCACCAAGATCTGCACCGACGGCGGCTCCAGGCAGGCTCACGCCCAGACCCTTCAGCGCTCACCGTCGCGACCCTTTGACGAGGCAAGCCGGCAGCTGCAGGCTGCATACCAGCTGCCGGCTTGCCTCGTCAAAGTGACAGCGCTGACCATATGATGGTTCTACTATATTAGTGCATAAAAGCCATAGAAAAAATTTCAAAACAATTTAACGAGCCAATTTTTTTAATTAAGTATTTAATTTGTCTCTCCATGGGAAAATCCTATGCTGAAAATTAAAAAAATTAATTAAAAAAAAATCGGCTCGTAACATTGTTTTGAAACTTTTTCTATGGCTCTTAGGCACTAATATCTGCCTCTCAAAAAAATTTCAGAATTTTTGTGACTTTCCTAAGGTTTATATGTTAATCAAAGGGACCTACGTCAAACAGCTGACCAGCGTTATCTCTACCTTAATTATTTCTTATGGGACCTCAATCTACTTTACTTAAAATCAAGTTTTACCTAACAACAAGTTACGTAATTACGAGTTTTTACTGCATATATTTTTTTTTTAAAGTACATCCCTACTTTTACAACTGCGTGATGTTACCTTGTTATCGACGTCAGGTGCCAGCTTTTTGTACTCCTTCATGCGCGCAGTGTGGATGTTGAGGATCTGGAAACGACCCTCCTCATTGGGAAGACTGATCTCCATTTGTACCTGAGGAAGACACAATGTTAAAACTTCAAAACCGGAATATCATTTATTTTAAATTATGTACGTTAATTTTTTTTTTTTTTTTTCAATAAGAAACTTCTTAGATTTTTTATTATATGTTTCGAACAGGCAAAAATGTAAAAATACACAACACAAGTACTTAAAAAATTTAATAGAAATAAAACCAATATGCGTACATAAGTACATAATGCAAAATCCAATTCAATTTTTTTTTTTTTTTTTTTTTTTTTTTTTTTTATGAGTAAATAATACCTTTCCATCATAATAGTTGCGGTATTATTTAAAAAAACATGGATTTTTTTTAAACTTTCAGGTAGTTTATTACAGAGCAGGGAAGCACTATTACATGGACTCCTATTAGCAAGAAAGAGACATGCTGTTTAAATGAATATCATTTGCTATTCTTGCATTACAATGAGTGTACAGTATTTGTTTTATTTTTTTGTATATTTTTTAAAAAAAAATTAACACTTTCAGAAATAAACACACATGGTAGGAGGAAGTGTTGTCAAAAATTTAAAATGATCTGTACATGATTCTCTCAACTAAGCAAAGCATAAAACTGCCCTTTTTTGAGCATTAAATACAGAATCTGCAAGCAACAAGAAGATTATTGTACTCTGTTTCTCTGACACAAAGTCTTCTACTAGCAATGGTTGTAACAAACCATTGTTTATAATGTCTGTCACATGAAGCCTTTTTCATAGTTAAACATGGGACGACGTAGTGCCTAATTTTGCTACCAGAGCAGAGAACGTAATGGCATTGTTGGCGCTAGTAGACACAACAACTTCATAATTAACGATCATTTTCCATAAGTTAACATGTAAACCAACAACCGTCCCATGTTTTTCACTCATAGGACAGACATCACACAACAATGGGGTACTGGCCAAAAAAAAAAAAAAAAAAAAAAAGTTTCAAGTTTTTGTCAATATTTCAAAAGACACGAGAATTTCATGAAGAACAAGCCCTATTACAGCATTCTACGACAATTTCCTGATTTTATATGAATTTTTAAAACCTCTCAAAAATAATGTCATAGCATTGAATCTTAAATGGAAAAATAGATCACTTAACATTGCCAAATACCATACTTAATATTGAAATGTAACCAAAACTTCATTTGCAACGTTTTTAGGTGCTAGAATCACGATAATGAAGGATTCAAATTCCTACCTCAATAACTTTTCATTTTAGCAATTTTAACTGGTGCATTTTCCCATTTAAGAAACATTGTGATGCCATCAAATAAGCTTTAACAATTCATATAAAATCAGCAAATTGTCGTAGAATACTCTAATAGAGCTCGTTCTTCATATAATTCACAGTATTTTTTACTAGTATTGCTAACTCAAATATCGGTCAGTACCCCATACTATGTTTACTAACAACGAGCACAGGACATGTTAGCCTCACCTCCAGTCTCCCGGGTCTCATGAGAGCCTCGTCAATCATGTCCTTGCGGTTGGTCATCCCGATCACTAAAATGTTGTTGAGTTGCTCCACTCCGTCGATCTTTGCCAGCAGTTGGTTGACGACCGTGTCGTGTACTCCTGTCGCTCCAGCCACCGAGCCGCGAGCCTTGCAGATTGCGTCGATCTCGTCAAATATGATGATGTGCAGGCCACTGTTAGGGCCAAGCTGGGGACAAAATAACTTTGTAAACCGAGGAAACAAAGTTATTTGTCAGTTTTTTAATGTACATTGGTGGGCATTCACAAAGCACTTTCACCCTACAACATCCTCGATTTTTATCCTCGGGTTAAAGTGAGTAATAAACATGGTACTAAACCAGGGGATAAACATGTAAGCTAAATTGGAGTTCAGCAATTTTTTAGACCCTAGTTTAGTACAGTACTCACTCTTTAACCCTGGGGATAAAAATCAAGGCTAAAGTAGGGTGAAAGTGCTTCTTGAATGCCCTCCAATATTTATATTCTTGCATACACATTTTTGTCATGGTTAAAACTCATTGCAAGTTGTTATAAATATTAATATAAAACTTGTATTGAAATTGGTGTTTAAGCCAGTTTGTCCTGCAATGCATTTCTTTGCAGATTTTTTAAATAAAGTTTCATCCTTACTTCCCTGTGAAAAATTCCCCATGATTCTCTCTTCTCAAAACCTTTCTCCCTGATTCCCCCTCCCAAAAACCACCCCCTCTTCTGCTCCTAAACCGAGAATGTTGCGTTTTACAAAAATGCACTTTATTGAAAGAATGATTTTTAGAACTTTTTTTGTTCAAGTTTGATATCGAGAGCAGAGCCAGGTTTCTCCGAAGATTCTTTATCAAAATACACAAAGTTGTAAGTCATTAATAATTTAATATTACACCTGTATTAAAAAAGTGGTGTTTAAGCCACTTTTTTCTCCACTTTTTTACAGGTAATGACCTTGCTTCCCTTTCAAAAGCACCTCATGATTGTTTCCCTCTCAAAACTTCTCCTCTCTTCTCTTCCTCCAAAACCCTTCCCTCTCTCCTTGTCTATTGAAGTTAAAGGAATTTAAGTTAAGATAATGTCTGTAAAAGTCAGACAGGAACAAGATATTCTCATTCTATGATAATTTTACATCAAAACATCTCTTGTTTATCTGTTTTAGCCCATTTTCCTCCCAAACCTCCCCATGATTCTCCCCCTCATTCACACTCTCTCTCTCTCTCTCTCTATCCTTTCCCATTTTCACCTTCTCAAAACCTCTTCTCACCCTCAA
Organism: Siphlonurus alternatus; assembly: GCA_949825025.1. Classification (NCBI taxonomy): domain Eukaryota; kingdom Metazoa; phylum Arthropoda; class Insecta; order Ephemeroptera; family Siphlonuridae; genus Siphlonurus; species Siphlonurus alternatus. The sequence goes on along the minus strand of OX463784.1, from coordinate 2,546,606 downwards.
AACAAGCTACGATTTTCACCCTCTCGAACCCACTCCTATTATCCCACTCACAAAACCTACCCGAAATTTTCTCCCTTCCACATTCTCGCCCTTCCAAAGCCTCCTTCCATTCTCACCCACTCACACCCTCCCCTTTCAAAATCTCCTCCCATTCTTTCCCTCCCGGACCCCCCCCCCCCTTCCCCCTTCTCAAACCCTCTTTCCATTCTCTTCCTCCCAAAACCTCTCCTCACCCTCAAAACCTCCCCCATTCTCACCCCCATTCTTCCCAAATTCTCACCCTCTCCTCCTCCACTTCTCCCCAACCCCTTCCCAAATTCTCACCCTCTTCTCCTCCTCTTCTGCGTCAGCGAACAGTCTCCTGACGTTGGCCTCTGATTCGCCGACGTACTTGTCGAGGATCTGGGGACCGTTGACGATCTTGGGCTCTCTGGCGTTGAGCATGTTGCCGATCTGACGAGCCATCAACGTCTTCCCCGTGCCGGGGGGGCCGTAGAGCAGGATGCCCTTGACGTGCTTCAAACCTGGGGGCAGACAAGGGTCATCAGACACTCCCGTTGTTCAGGCAGTGAACATTTTGATCAAGGAAGTAATAAATAAAAAAATAGTAGTGTAGTACTTTTTTTAACCACAAATCTCAACATGGCTGTACTCCCCAACAACTATAAACAGACGTAAGTTTGAAGACCCCCCAGCTCCTGGTCTGACAGTTGTAGGTATTGACGCTTCTATGCACATCCTTCATTAAATTTTTCATTGCAGACAGTAGTTGGATAGAGCTATGTTTAGATAATTTTTTTTATATATTTTTTATTTATTTCTTTATTTTTTTAACCATCTAGCACCCTTAAGATAGAGATAATACGCCCAATGTTAATAAAAATTCCACACATGAAAATTATGAAAAAATATTTTAGAATGTTTTCCTCTACATACCTACCTTATAAGAAGGTCAAATATCAGGTACACTGTATACAAAAACGAGCTAGTTTTTGAGTTATTAATTAGTCAACTTTAAAAATTAATAACTCAAAAACTAGCTCGTTTTTGGGCACCTAATATTTTACCTACTGATAAGGTATGTACAGGAAAACATTTTATTTATTTATTTTTTTTTTTTTTTTTTTCATAATGTACATGAATGGGATTTTTATTAACATTGGGCGTGTTATCTCTACCTTAAAATCATGCTGCAAAACGCTGTAAAGTCATAGCCATACAAAGGTAAGAAAAGACATTGCATATCTATGACGTCAGAGCATATTTCCCCTCTATTTTGAGGGTGTTAGAGGGTTCAAAATATTGATAATACATAACTCAAGGTCCTCTATCCAAATATACAATAAAAATTTTCATGAGGTTTGTCCATTGGAAGGCTATTGGCTCTGACACAGGAAGCCATATATTGCAGCGGAATTCAGTTACCTAAATCTTTTTTTTTTTTTTTTTTTTTTTTTTTTTTTTTTTTTTTTTTTTTGGTGTCTTTCCCACACTTATCTAATCTATCACTCCTGGCAGGGAAGGAGGGTGGTCTGGAAAAAACAAAGCCCACACAATCTAGTATCCTAGTAGACACTGTTTGAAGGGTTCTGGAGTGCCCAACAACCACTAAGATGAAAGGAGTAAGGTGACTGAATAGGTTACTTTTGGGTGACTGATCACTTTTGTGCATGGGTTATGCCTTTCTTTGTCACCCTTTGAGCTATTTTAACTGGTCAATACTGTTGCACATAATATTGTATTGTATTTCATTTTGCCCAATAAACAGTTATTATTATTATTATTATTTTTTTTTTTTTTTTTTTTTTTTTGTGAGACACCACTGGATTGCCCTGGTCATAGGACAGACCCAGCTGTGCCTCGTTTTTTCCCCAACAATGCCCCTTTGGAGTGCCAGACTTTCGGCCACGGTGTTACCCAGCCTCCACGGAATCACACCCGTAGGACCCGGGTCTATTACCCCGAGCATGACGTACGAATAGTGTCACCGCAGTGACCATCAGCCCCACCGCTACCGAGCTTTGCACCCTCTCCCCCGACCCACAATCCCCGTCCGCGAGCGCCGTTCACTGTTGTGTTCGGATATTAGCTTTGCTTCACCCACCCGTTTGGAGAGCCTCACCTTCAGACCGCTGCCTCACCGAAAATATCCACGAGGAGCGTTCGTCATACGAGGGTCAGACCTAGGGGACTACTTCCTGACTGCACGGGCCACTACGATATATTGGCACCACATCTCCCTGAGCCGGCCGGCTGGTCACCATACACGAAACATAGTTCCCCCCACACAGTGAATACACCACATAGCGCTCGCGCCCACCCCCACCCACAAAAACCCCTACCTACGCTGACACGGCTGCTCCTGACTTGCGTCAATTAAGCCACCGTTCCATCAGCCTGCCGCTCCCACTCTGGTGCACCAATAACCATCCACCCACAGAGTGGAGCACCCACCTCCACTAAAACCACCCTGATGGTAAGGTGGCCGATCCTGCGGACCTCCCCGCCACTAGGTGCAGCCGGCAAACTGATCACGCCGGCCATCCGGGGACTCCTTCACGCAACCTCCGACAATTGCGCTACTATCGGAACCAAAAAGGTGTGCCCCTCTCCTTATGGGAGTTTTATGCTGTTCAGGGGCACACCTTTTGGTTCCGATAGTAGGGACCGTTGCATTTATCCTCCCATAGTCTGCTGTTAAATTATGAGAGTCCCCAGCATTGCCGAGATTTTGCTGCCTAGGTACTCTGAGCTCCGCGGCAGCAGGGAGAGCTCAGGCTCCATAACCGGTTAGTGGCTATGGACTGAGGGCTGTAATTAAACAACCCCCAGGTGGAGCCCCAAGGGCGCGGTCCCACGCGTCGCGTGCTGAACTTTCCTCACACAGTGTTTAGCATGAGTCAAGAACAGCCGGGTGCCCTTTTATTATTATTATTATTATTATTACTAGGATAGGAAAGACTAGGCCTTGTGTTAGGTTTTCACGACAATGACGGCAACTCTAAAACTCAAGGGTACAATTGGATAATGCCTCGAGAAAGGTTGTCAACTCACCGAGCTGTTCGACGATCTCGGGGGGAAAGACTCGGGAGGCGAAGGCTCGTCTGAAGATGGCGTTGAACTCTTTGTCGAGTCCACCAATCCCCATCTTCTGAAAGTCCCAGTCCGGGTTGATGATGGACTGACGAACAATTTTCCTGGGGACAAACAGACATCAGAGGGGGCACTTTAACTCAAATTGAGGCGAAAATGTGGTTGGTTGGTTGGTTGGTTGGTTACCAATGGCGGATCTTATTTTTCAACATTGTTCACAGTGCTCTCTGGGGCTCCTAATACCCAGTCTGCACGCCAGACAATTAAGTAACCGTTTCTAAGTGGGGCACGTATGTTGTTTACACAACGTTCCACGATCTTAATCACCCCATGCAAAGTATAGACAGTCGCAAGCTGCCTTCCTCCTACCAACTCCTTCATCTAGTAGCCAGTCACACCCATCCCAAGTCATGAAAAGTCTGCCGTGTTCGGGATTTGAACCGGGGACCTCTCGGACGAGAGCCAAGTGTACTAACCACTACTGTACACCAAAATGTAGCGAAAATGTACAGAAATTACTTAGTCAGGTTATTAAATAATAATGATAATAAATTCAGCATAACATCAAAAAACATAAAAAAAACTGCTTTATTCGATAAGTTTTATGTTACAGTATGTGCTTCTACATTATTATCTAAAAAGAGCTTGGCATTTCGAGTATTTTGACACTTGTGCCAAAGCAATAAAAAGAAGGATAAAAAAGAAAAAAAAAATAATGCAGTTTTTACTTTTTATTCATGGTGACAAGATATAATGACATCATAAATGAACATCATTCAATCATTAAACACTTTCTACCATCAGCAACAACTAAAAAAAGAAAAAAAAAAAAAAGGGTAACAGAGATCTATTTAAGATTTTTTACAACAGCTTTCAACAATCGATCTCACCTAAGCAGATCTGTTTATGTACATCAAAAAACATCAAACCACCAAGAAGAGTAAAAAATCTTCTTGTGGATATGGTTAGGCATTTACTTCATTGAACAAAGGAAACGTGGAAACCTCAGTCAGGATGGACGGAAATGTCCTAAATTACACCCCAAATGTATACAAGTGTATGTACTTAGTTTTCAGTGATGACCAAAGGCTAAGTAAGATTTGATTGATTGATTGATTGATTGATTGATTGATTGATTGATTGATTGATTGATTGATTGATTGATTGATTGATTGATTGATTGATTGATTGATTGATTGACACATTTTGGTCATGTATGCTCCCCAATAAGTTAGATTTGAACCCACATTTAGTCACAAGTCAATCTACCATCATAACGTTGAGTTACTCACCCCTTGGCTTGTCCAGTGAGATTCAGTCCGGACATCTCTGCCTTCTCAAATGTGACCGTCGTGTTGCCTCGACACAGTCCCATCTTCGTCTTGACAGGCTTCGGGTCCTTACCAGCAAGCATCGCATTCGGGTCAATCGCTGCAAACATCAGTCAATTAGAGAGGGGCTTCGGGGTAGGAGCTTCAGTAGCCAGTCCAATGGAACCAGCTCATCATCAGGAGTCTATTGAACTGGCTACTGAACCTTCTATGATGACTCTTTGTTATCAAAGTGGTAACTCACACTCCAAGCTCTTGACCATGACGGACAGTAGAGGCTTGTCGTCCTGGAAACAGAAGACCAGCTGCTGACCCACGGTGAGGGCCAGCCCGGCAAACTGCATCATGAACTCCTTGGCCATCGCGTCGCTGTCGAACGGAGCCTGAGTCACTCTGCAAGTAGAAAACACATCAGTCATTTGTCTGGACAGAAAATAGGGTAGATTTTGCTCATAGAATCCTCCTTTTGGAAGCCAATTTAAGGGTATTTAATACTCTATCTGGTTGGCTAAGCCCATAAACATTGGTCAAATCGGTGTCTTATTCTGTTTAAGGAATCCCTGCAATAAAGGCTTCAAGTGTTCCCCGGCGGGAAAACTTTCTTCATAAGCCTCCATGTTAGAAAATTTGAATTTTTTCCCAGTAAATATTAAAGCTATTAATTTGAAACCATCTCCTACCCCGCTATTTAACATAGGGTTCTTCTGATAATAAATCTAGAACTTATTTTTCCCTAAAATTTTCTTTAGTGTCAAAAAAGCAATTACGGTACCCTTTCTTTCACTCTACACTCATTCATCACCCATGTATTTCTCACTCTATCCAACCTTGTTTTACCACACATATTCCTTAAAAAACTCTTACCAACTGCATTCCTATGCTTTGTTTGACACACCCATACTTCAGACCCATACATCAAAGTTGGTATTAGGACAGAGTTATACACAGCTAGCTTAGCCGTATTAGACAACAGTTCAGTGCGACACAACCCTGCCATACTACCCACAATCCTCCTGCCAGTACTTAGTCTCCTATCACACTTATCTACACTTGCGTCCTCCCGAAACAATCTTCCCAAATATACAAATTGTTTCACTCATTCCACTGTTCTCCTGACAGGTAATAATATAAATGATTATTGAGCAAAACAACATAATACGGTGATACATTTTTTTTTGTTTTTTTTTTTTACATAAGGCTCAAAGGGTGACTCAAAAAAGAGATCCCATTCAATAAGTGTTAAGTCACCCAAAGGTCACCTTCAAGGACATCCATGAACTATTTTTGAAGGGCAAACTAATATTTGAAAGACTGCACACGGTAACACTCACTGTTTCTTCTGGAGAAAGTCTGCCTCGAGGACAGCGTTGCTGAGGAACTCGCTGGTTGACTTTGGGTCGAAGTAGAACGGTCGCACCTCCAGGTCCTGGTTCAGACTCAGGGTGGCCCACTTTCGTTGTGGCAGGTTGAAGCCAAGCACGCCGGGGTTCACTTTGTCGAACTTAAGGGAGAAGATGAAGTTCTGACCTGGGCCAGTGGAGACGTTCACGTGTCTGAAACAAGAAATTAATTGAGGACCAATTAGGGGCTTGCATGTGACGTCAGATCGGGAGTTTCATGGTCGTTGGCATCCTTGTTGGTGGAGCTAGCGATGTATAAGCATAGGACAAAACAGTAAAAATATATATACTGTATTTAAAATACATTTAAAGAAAAAAATCAAAATTCTAAGGTGAGCAAAACATTTTGTTTACCTCACATTTTTTATTTTCATTTTAAATACTTTAAAATAAGTTCTTTTAATCTTCTGCCACTGCCCACTCCATCAAGGCATACGCACTATAATATCGATCTTGATTGTTTTTTGAAATAGTAGTCCTAGAATTTCAATTATATGTTGAGTTATATGCAGCTATGACCCCGAAAATTTCATGGAAGGTGTGATTCTAAAATTTTGAAACTTTACACACGGCAAGATGTGGGGTTTAAAAACTATGCCTCGGGTGTAAAAATATCAAGAAAATTTTATTTCTATTGGATTTTATTTGAATTTTACAATGCTACATATAACAAATGGGGTGGACTAAAATTTTTGTTTGCGCGCTTTGCAGTGTGCATGCCTTGGTGGAGTGGGCAGTGGTTTTGCCTGCAAGCAGAATTCTCTACCACTTCCACCGTCATGGCGGCCTGCGCGCGCATGTTTTCTCTTGTAAAGTAGACTGATTGCGTTGCTCATGCAACCACCTTACAGATGGCTAAGAAATTTTGGTTCTTTTTATCGAGGAGAACCACAAAGTTAACAAGTTTATATAAAAGGCATCACTTATGAAGTTAAAATATTTGCTTCAATTTCTGAAGGTATGTCGCAATTAATGGAGTATTGACCTCAAAAATTTTCATTCCAGAATAATCTGACATTTTTCAGTTATAAAGGAAAGAAACCATTACGGTTGGATGTTTTTAGGTAAAAGAAAAGCGATAGGTATAGCGAAGAATACATGTATAACTCGTTTTCTGCTATTTTCGGCTTTAAACATTACGTAATCCTTTGCTATACCTATCGCTTTTCTTTTACCTAAAAATTGACATTTTTCAGATTTTTTAGAGACCAGGAACTATATTTAAAACATTATTGAAAATACAGAGAAAGTGATGCTTCTCTTAATAAAAGGATAGGACCTAAAAGAGGCGTGGGTTCAAACCCAACCTTGGCAAAACTTTTTAGCAATACTTCCCGGTCTCTAAATATTCTGAAAAAAATTAGAGTAGCATAACTTTGCACCCTCTATACATTTCTGCAATAAAAAATTTTGAGGTCGATAATCAATTGCCATTCATCTCCATAAGCAACCATGTAAAGTCTTCGCTCAATACAACAATGCTTGATATAAAAGAAACAAAACAAAGTATTGTTGGTAATGTCTGTCTTATGAGTGAAAAACATAGGACAGTTGTTGATTTACATGTTAACTTATGGAAAATGAATGTTTATTATGAAAGTTGTTGTGTGTACTAGCGCCAACAATGTCATTACGTTCTCTGCTCTGGTGGTGAAATTAGGCACTACGTCGTCCCATGTTTAACAATGAAAAAGGCTTCATGTGACAGACATTATAAACAATGGTTAATTATTTTGTGCAGGCGCAAATGTGGGAGGAGGGGAAGGGGGGGTCGAATTTTTGGATTTAACTTGAGCAATTATAGGCACATTCCCCAATCCATTTATTTTTTTTTTTTTAACATTGGCCTTATGAAGAGGACCCTCCCTGAAATTTGGTGGCTCCGCACCTGATTTTCAACAAAAGACTTTTTCTTGCAACAGTCAAAATCAACAAAGTTAGGCCTGGATTTTAGTTAGACCTCATGTATCCATTTTCATATATTTTTTTCTTGGCAATTTCTTTAAAGATATTCTTCTGACTATGATTCAAGAACTTATTTGCTGTAAAACTTCTTCTATTCCATGCAGGGACAAATATTTTGAGTTCATACATGCAGTAGTTTTTAGACAGGACGATGGGAACAATGCAAAATCTGCCGCTACAAAAACAATGGCCTCAGCTGAACAGCAAGCCTTACATTGGGAGAAGTGTGTTTTGTGTTTTGATTTTATCTAACAGCTGTCACAAAACAAATGATAAGTGTTATCATAAAATATATTTGGTGTGATATAGTGATATGCATTGTGTGAAATAAAATATAATATAAAGTGAGAAAGAAATATAAATGGTGATACTTTTAATATTTTTCTTTTACATCAAGAAATGCAAGCGGACAAAAAGTTTATAACTATGTAATATGCATATATGTATTGTTCTGCAATTTTTAACGATTATGTAATTGTATATTGTACAGAGGTTATGTGGTAGAATGGCCTTATGGCCAAACATCGCCTAAATAAAGAAATTATTCTATTCTATTCTATTCTATTCTATTCTATTCTATTCTATTCTATTCTATAAAGTGTGTCAAAATCTCAAGTTCAAATGAAGGTGAAATTTGTGTCAAAAATCTTTAAAATTAACACGAATTGACTAAAATCCATCTTATACTTAAATAAAATAAGCAAACTATATTTGTTAAAGCAACAAAATTTCCTTGGTAGAAAAAGGAAGCAAAAACAAATTTTAGGCAGTGGAAAACCTATTTTATGACATTTTTTTATTACAGAAATGAATAGAGGGGATCAAATAACACTACTCCGATTTTTTTTTTTTTTTTTTTTTTTCAGATTTTTTAGAGTCCAGGAAGTATTGTTACAAACTTTTGCCGAGGTTGGGTTTGAACCCACGCCCCTTTTAGTTCTTATCATTTTATGAAGAACTATAACACCTCTCTCTGTAACTGTAAAATAAATCCGGCTGACTCTAAAAAATTGGAAAAAAAACATGGTAGCATAATTTTGACCCTCCATTTATCTCTGCAATAAAACCATTTCAAGCAGCTTGTTCATTTTAAAGAGTGAGAAAATACTGTAACTGTTTTTCTCTAACATTTAAGCTAAATAGCCGGTTGTTTTGACCCCCCCCTGGTATAGTGTGACAAAACATTCGCTGGTAATGCTGGGGTTAAAATAATACTGTGGGCCTCAAATTACAAATTAGACTGTATAGAAATGTTGCTCGAGTTTATAATCAACATTTGCATTAATTTTATCCACGCGCCGTGCGACTGTGCAAAGTTGCTCTGTAAAGAAAGTCCATGCTGACGTCACAACTCACAGCCAGCCTCGATTAGCATTGAGTTGTGACGTAGGACTTTGTGACATAGGCAAGGACTAAATTTCTTACTTTGCACCGCAACTACGTACGCCTGCATCGCACGTGGAGAAAATTTATGCAAATGTTGGTTACATACCCTAACAACTTTTGGTGAGTGTCGAATATATAAATTGAGGCCGCATCCCTTTAAAGGACCACTTGATTCAACTACAGACGGATACTCACTCGACATCTCTTGGAAAGTCTGCTCGGTTTGCGATGGCGTAGTTGGTAAGTGAGAGTTCATCGGAGGGGCATTTGCCAGCCTTCATCCGCTGAGGACAAAACAAAGTCAATTGCTGACGATGTCACCATTGGACTGCTCATTGTATCAACACCAGAGACCATTGCACCCATTCTTATGGTCTTAAGGTGGGGAGGCAGCCTTCCACGCCATCTATTATAATAACTGAAGTACTGATATTTTATTTAAGTAAGTATTGCAGTTACTACCTTGAAAACAATCACAGTGCCTTTAAAATATTAACCTCTCATTATCTAAGAGAAATCATCCAGCTAGATTGATTTGTGTTTGAGAAAAATTTATATCAAATTTAAAATACGCAATCTGTTGTTCAATTTTCAAAATATGATTTTTGGTACATTAAAATCAATTTATCTCAATCTTTACAGCTAACTGAGATATTTGTGATAAATACTCACTAATGCGGCGGAGGAGCTGTTATAGTTTTGAAAAAAATCGGCTTAAGAGTTTTGCTAGGAAAAAAATAAACTCTTCAGTTTTGGCAAATCACTCCGTTTGAGCCTAGCTGCCAGCCTTAAAATTGACTAAGACTTTCTCAGCATCTCAGGGTCTGAATGTGATGCCGTCAAAGTAGCGCATCGGTACCGTGAGCAAGCTCCAAATGGTACAGCCCGGCTCTCACTGTACAGTAACTCATGGAACTGTGCAGCCAGCAAGAGCAGAGATGTGCCATATTGTCACTCATCCGGAATAATGAGCTATCTGCTTACCATGATTCCGTTGCAATAATGAACTGTCTGCTATTTCAGGTGAGCGCAACAATGAACTTTTTTTTATTTTTTTTAGCTTACAATTGCTCTTACCTGAAATAGCAGGTAGCTTATTGTTGCAACAAAATTAAGGTAAGCAGATACATAGCTCATTATTGCAGACAAGGGACGCAATAGTCTTTAGTATTCCCAAAATCTGATATGCATGGGGGGACGTTCACCAAACACTTTGTCCCCCACTTTAGCCTCAATTTTTACCTCCCTGGCATTAAACCATAGGCTAAACATAAAGCCATGGTTTAATGCCAGGGATAAAAATCGAGGCTAAAGCAGGGGCGTGCGGTCCATAAAAGCAATGCAAGCAATGCTTGCCCTGAATTTTCCGAGAAAAAAGAAGAAAATAAATTTCGTGACAAACATTTTTTTCTCTCTTAACAATTTTAAATTTGCCAGCATTTTGCCGCGATTCATAATTTTTTTGTCTTGCGATAGCAGCGCCCCTACTGGAACAAGCAATCACTTTGGTTGCTTGTAAACAACCCACCCAACGTAAAGCTTCATAAGGAAATGTACGGGGAGGGGGTGGAAAATGCTGAGGCTTGTGGAATGTACAAGCACTGCTTGTACAATGGCGGCTCTGGATGATCGGAACGCCCAACTGGTTAAACAGTGTATCAATAGATGGCGCATAAATGATAAAAATCAGGGACAAAATTTAAGGGTCCACGAGTGACTCATCAAAGCTTATTAGTTTTCGGGAAACTAATAATAAGCAACAGTGCGTGATTTTTGTGGCTCTTTATTAAGTGTTTTCTCGTGTTTTTCCCCAATATTTTATTTAATTAATGGACTATAAAAACGCACTAATTTGCCATGCATAAAAATATTCCTCATCTTATGGTGTTTTGTACAATTTTATTCTCATAATTAATTTAAAGTAGAGTGTGCGAGTTCATTTTTTTTAATATTTTATTTTTTAAACATAGTTTAAGCTGCCCTCTATTGAGAAATGAAAACCAAAAAATTCCATCTCAAATAGTTTTACCACAAAAAATTCTCAAAGTTGGTGTTTCGGAGGCCTTTAAAACGTGCAGCCTTATGGAACATATATATAAAATCGCGTTTTACTCCAACTTTTTCTGAACTATGGTACCATTTAAAAAATAGTTACGTAATCTATGACGAATTCTTTAATTAATGAATTTTCAAATAAAATTTTTTTTACGGGGTCGTTTTCTTGGAAAAAAAATCATGGAAATCCTTATGGGAATAATGAACCTGCAAAAACTTAAAGATTTTTTTCCGAAAAAACGGCTCCGTAAATTTTTTTTTTTTATTTAAAAATCCAGTAAAGAATTCATCATAGATTACGTAGGTATTTTTTAAATGGTAGCATAGTTCAGAAAATGTTGGAGTAAAACGCGGTTTTATGTTCCATAAGGCTGCACGTCAAAGGCCTCACCTTTGTGTTTCACCAACTTTGCATGGGAATTTTTTGTGGTGAAACTATTTGAGATGGAATTTTTTGGTTTTCATTTCTCAATAGGGCAGCTTAAACTTTTTTTAAAAAATAAAATATTAAAAAATCTCTCTCACTCTACTTTAATTGCTTTAGCGTGATGACTACGTTTTTTTTTTTTTATTATTAAAATGGCAGAATTACTTCAAAAAGAAATTATTATTTTTATTTTAATCTTTTAAAAAAAAAAATTGGGTAACATAATCTGAAAAAACGCAAATCGTTCATGCCGGCCGCCCTATTCCCGAATGAAAAGGTACACCGAAGGTACTTAAATGCATATACAGTTAAAAAAAAGCTTTAATATGCATAGTTGTATGCACCCCATCATGATCAAAAATGAATAAAAAAAAATTAAAAATCTACGGCAAATAGCCAATTAAAGAAACAATTTTATTGAGAGCGTTTGCATGATTATATTTTACGTATATCTCCTGTAATGAAAATTCGAGTGCCACGCCCCCTTTTTCAAAAAAATCGCGCCTCCGGCGGGGTATTAGCCCCTCGGGGCCCCCTCCGCTGTGTCATCATTACTTCATTTGCTTGACTAGTCTAAAATGTCACCGCACGCCACTGGGCTAAAGTGGGGGTCAAAGTGCTTTGTGAACGTTCCCAATAGTCATGGTGTCACAAAACACCCGAGGTAGTTGCCTTTATCTCGCTAGTCTTTGGAATTTAGCAATGCTAGCGTAAAAACAATTGTACTGAAGCAAACTAGAAGAGATATACCACGTTTTGGCAGTGGAAAATGTGAAATTTTTTTCTTCTTTCGTACCTAACTCGCGGTTCACAAAATTTTCTCCCCATCTTTGCAACGCATTGTTTCGCTTCTACGTACTTTGGCCGTGCAAGAAGTTGCAGCTCCACTCACAAATGACAGGGATTTTAAGGGAAAGTGGACTATAAAAATGACATGACGGAAGAGTACCATTAGCCTGAGCCTTCTAGATGTGCTGTTTCTCTGGTCGCAATCAAAGTGTATGGTATGCATACATCATGCTCTCTGCCACACCCCCTTTTTTGGACATAAAATTTTGATAGGATTAGTGTGAAAGCATTAAAAGCAAAAGTAACACAATCTCCTTAACATCACTCAAATTTAATTATTTTAAAAAAACTAAGCAACATAATTATTTTTCAAAATTAAGACATTGCATGCTCGGCTGAACTTTTGTAAGCCAAGTTTCGATTGCATCAGATTTCACAAAAGTGCCACATTTTGTCATAAAATTTATTAGCACGCGATAAAATTAATAATGTGATCTTACTTGAAAACAGGGTGCATATTTCAACCAATCATATTAAAGAAAACAGGGTCACGGGTGACGTTTTGCCACAAAGGGGTGGGTACACGGAACAACGAGAAAATTATCACCGATATTTAATTTCCCAGACCATTTTCCATACTAATTTAAATATTAATTAAATACAGAGGAGCTTACTAACCATTGTAGCCATCCTGGCTGGATAAATTTAGCTGAGAGACGGCAGAAATCGAAGAATTTGCAGACGTCGTTATTGATGCATCAGCAGAAGAAATTGATCGCAGTGCGGTACTACGTGATTCATATTCTAAATTACTTCCAGAACAAAAGTTGGGAAATAAATTATTTTCTTTCAGATGAAATGAATTGATTTTGTATAAATTTAGTTCTAAATTCATTTTTTTATAAAAATATGAACCAAAACATAATTAATTTAAGCATAATTTTTAATTTTAGATACTATTTTGACTCATTTTTTTCGATCAGCTGATCGAGCGCTAAAATATAAAATTAAATTCTTTTCTCATAAACTTTTTTTTTTTTTTTTTTTTACAAGGATACACCCCTAAGAGCTTACAGCTCGCGGCGGGGTCTACTGGGTAGGGATAAGGTAGGGAACGGATAGTGGCCACGGCCTGCATGCTTACGCGTCCCAGCATTCGCTGAGGTGAGACTGAGGGAACCGTGGAAAACCTCAGTCAGGACGGAACACCTCTACTTTTTCTCAATGGACCATGCAAAGCGATGTCCAAAGCCTGGGGAACCACACACAAGTGCATCACTGCACTGGGTAGAAAGTGAGACAAATTTACCCCAGGGAGGGAGCAGCGTATTTTTTACTTGAAACGGTCACCCATCCATGCAAGTACTAACCACGCTCGACGTAGCCTGACTTCGGTGATCTAACGAGAACCGGTCAATGCACTGCGCCACGCTCGACCTATTTTCACAAATAAATACAATTTACAAGCAATTTTGCAGTATTTATCCTGTATTTTAACACAGAAAATAATTTTTTTTGTTTTTCCTGAATGAGATTGCTATTTTGAGCAGTGAAAAATGATTTTTCTACGTTTGTGTGAACTGCAACCCGCCACACGCGAACGCTAGACAAGTTGTATAACCTCCTGCAACGAGAAAACAGCAACGTTTTTTTTTTTTTTTTCAAGGATACACCCCTAAGAGCTTCCCAGCTAACACGCAGAAGCTGGCCAAGACCTGGCCAGATTCTGGCATGCCAGATTGGCAGACGCTTGGTCAGCCATTCATGGGCCATTTAATTTATGGCAAGCTGGGCTTAAAACGGCCAGAGGTTTTTGCCGTTCTTGGGCCAAGCTTGGCGGGCCAGGGTCATTGCATTTCACCTTTATTTCAGTAAAATTTGCTTCCCCCCCTTTTTTTTTGTGTTTATTTATTATTTTCTACGCATTTGGGTCCCAAAAAAACAAAAAAAAAAAAATGTAAAAAATTTGGATGGGGAGAGAATCGAACTCGGCACCTTTGGATCCGCAGCTGAAGGTCCTTACCGCTAGGACACTGCCTTTCTTAGAAGAGAATGGTAAATTTAGGTTTATAAACTTTACATTTGGAATATATACTTAACAAAAATATTTTTATTCCGACCTAAGTTTTTAGCTACATTTATTTTTTAAACGTTAATAATTATGTAACAACGATTGTTAATTACTTATTATTTATTATGTGAATATGTTATTGAAAATATTCTAAGTCCCTGTTACGGCTTGTGGTTTGAAGCCCCAGTCCGGCCCAGGTCTGGCAAGCCATTTACGGCTGACAGTAAGACGGCCAATGAATGGCCCGCTTCTGGTAGGCCATAGCCAGAAGCTCGCCAAGACGGCCACCAGAGGGCCAGCTCTGGCCCGGCCTGTTCGTGCTAGCTGGGTTACAGCTCACGGCGGGGTACTGGGTAGGAAATTTTGTAATTTTTATTATTATTATTTTAATATGTACATATTATGTGTATTTAAAATATTCACTTTTATTTTAGTTAAATAGTGAAATATTTAAATATTTTAGTGAAACTGAAAGATGAACATGTGGAGTATTTTAGACATTTAAATTTCTATTAGTAAATAACTTTTTCTTGCAAAGGATATTCATATTGAATTTTATTTCACTTTTGGGACTTTACCTTTGCCGGTGTTCGATGTAATCCTTCTGTGTGCAGTATGTTGCGATGGTCACTTAGTGTTCGTGCACATCACTAACACTTGAATGTACTACACATATCACTATGTTTCGAGAGTCAACCGCTCTCTTCCTCAGGTGAACTGACCCTCAGATCAGGCTTTATGTATAGGTAGAAATGTTTAAAAAAAATCTGAGCTTCTTCAGGGTTCTATGTATGGAATACCCTAATAAAAAAAGTTAAATATGGAGTACAACATTATGCTCAAATTAATTATAAAGCATCGATCTCAAAATTTCTAATTGCAGAAATGGATAGAGGGTGCAAAGTTATGCTATACTCTGATTTTTTCAGTTTTTAGAGTCCGGGAACTATTTTTAAAAAATTATTGAAAGTCTATTTTGATGACGTCACGGGCGGCACTCCTTAAAAAAAAGGATAGGGCAGTGCCACCCGTGACGTCATAAAATAGACTTTCAATAATTTTTTTAAAAATAGTTCCCGGTCTCAGAAAAATCTGAAAAAATTCACAGTACTATATTTTTACATTTTTTACCCCTTCTTTCGATTAAGCCACTAAAATTTTCACAATCTAATATCTCATTATTATATAAAATAAATACAGAGAAATATTATAATATAGAAAATATTACATAAAATTATAACATAAATTCGTTTGGGAGTTGAATATTATCTGCAAGTATAAATTTTTTACATCTTGACTTTTGACCGAGATGCTCGCTATCTCCGTGTTATCAGCGGACATAAATAATTTGATGTTGTTTACTTCGACTATCGGCAGACAAAAATTCACTTCCAAGACCGAGCTGCGAGTGTCCTGAACGAAGCAAGAGATTTTCAGAGGTAACTTTTTAATGTGTTTAATTAAAATTCCAAGATTTGTGGCACAGATATAACTTTAGGAAAAGTGCAATGATAGATCGTGCATGGCATCATTGAGCTTATGTGAAAAATATACTCCCGATTAACTCGAAAGTTTATTGGTGCAAAGTAAAATAAAAAGAAGGGTTTTGTGTTTCATTGCATTAAATTATATATAAGCTTATACGAATTTTCGTATAGATTCTTATTTCCTTCTTTCCTCCCAGAAAAATAGCGTGAGAATTGTTGAACTTTTCAATATCTTCATATATAACCACCTCTCAAAGATTAAAAAAAAAAAAAAATGAGCAACTTTTGTAAAATGATCATTATTATCAACTTATCAACTTTGGTAAAAGTATAAAGAGCGGCTGCATAGTGCATGCTCGCTTTATATAATGGATCGTCATTTTTATTTTAAAGGAAAAATTAAAATAATATATAATATTAATAATGTGAATTATAATTTCATATTTTATGTGGAATTTTGGAGTACACAATAAATTTAATGCAAAATAATCAAAATAGAATATTTTTAGCTTATTTATTTGAGATGCTCACTATTTTTGGTGATCACAATTTTATTATTGACTCATCATTAAAAAATTTCATCTTTCTACTTTTTAATTATATATATATTATTATAATTATAAAATTGTAACAAAGTTGAGTAGAAGCAATGGAGTATCAACCTCAAAATTTTTTATTGCAGAAATGGATAGAAGGTGCAAAGTTATGCTACTCTGATTTTTTTTTTTTCAATTTTTTTAGAATCCGGAAACTATTTTTAAAAAATTATTGAAAGTACAGAGAAAGTGACGCCTCTCTTAATAAAAAGATAGGACCTAAAAGGGGTGTGGGTTTAAATCCAGCCTCGGCAAAAAATTTTAGCAATACTATCTAGTCTCTACTTTCTAGCCTCTATAAAAAATCTGAAAAAAAATCAGAGTAGCATAACTTTGCACCCTCTATCCATTTTTACAATAAAAAAAATTTGAGGTCGATACTCCACTGTATAATATATTTTCAGAAATTTCATTGTTTATGCCAAATTGAAATTTGAGCTCTAAATTGAAAATTAACATACGTTGATAAAATATCAAGCCACGTACAGTTAAATTTACAAGATTTCCCTCCGGAAGTAACCGGAAGTGTTAAGGTTTCTGGTCTTTCTATTCTTATTTCATGCAGCGTTATATTTTCACACATAAGTCAGTACTTCTACTTCAAAACACTCTGTAAGTTTCAAAATTGAGTTACAAACAGAAGAGCTGCAAACTTCACACTTTCGGCTATTTCCGGAAGGAATATTAAAATAATTTGACTAAATAATGTTGCATGCAGAGCGCGGCTTCTTTGTAATTTGCTGGGAGTGTGGGTGGACGATTGAGGAGCTCCGATCGCAACAATCAATAACTTCTCCTAACATGTTGTTGTCTTATATCATGATTGAACTATATATATATGGTCTTTATATATTATAATATATTGATATTGATTGCTTTTATTGTTATACTACCCGCTTTTGTTTAGATTCATTCATCTCACTTTACAAGACATTATATAACATATGCGATTAAAATAAAGAATATATATAAATATTACACGCATATATTAATAATACTGTATATATTATGTATTATACGCGGCTATTATATGTAATAATATTGTATTATTTAAAATACTGTATATTAATATTCTTATATTCACTCTTGTAAAAACAAATCGTCAATATTATTCTAGTAGAAAAAAATCCAGCTTCAATTCACTCATCCTTAACCCTAAACGTATATATACTGTATATAATAGCTTATTTTTCGGTTGGTTGGTTGGTATTTTGGGGCAATGGACAACATACATGAAATTTTTTTATTGCAGAAATGAATAGAGGGTACCAAATTATGCTACTCTGAATTCTTTCAGATTTTTTTGAGACCCAGAATTATTTTTAAATAATTATTGAAAGTGCGGCCACGTCCCCTGGAGGCGTCAATAGGCGTCCAGTCTCTATCCTTTTTATTAAGGCTGCAGGGGTGCCATCTGAAATCACAGGACTTTCAATAATTATTTAAAAATAGTTCCTTGTCTAAAAAAAAATCTGAAAAAATTCAAAGTAGCATAATTTGGTACCCTCTATTAATTTCTGCAATAAAATTTTTTCATGTATGTTGTCCATTGACACATTTTGGTCATGTATGCCCCCAGCTTATTTTTCGTTTTCGTCGCGCGAAAAGTGCATGGAGACAATTTTTTCAACATTTCATGCTAAAAAAAAAAAAAAGAAGAAAGAAGAAGGCATACTCTTTTTCTTTCTTCGGAAAATGTTGCAAAATAAGAGGAAATAAAGAGAGACGTATAATTTTGATTAAATCATATTAAATGGTGAAATTTATTTCAACTTGGGTGTATATGTAAATTATTGTCAAAGATTTTTTTTTTTTTTTTTTTTATTTTACTATTTAAAAATAACCGAAGTAACTGAGATTAAGCTTTATTAATTTTTTACAAACAATAATTTTCTTAAAAACACTTCAATTTAGCTCGATTTACTATAATCACTTGGAAATTAAGGAAGTTACTCTGTACATATAATATATATCAGACTTTTATCGTATATATGTGTCGTTCAAGCACAAATTTATGCTATATTTATTATATACTGATGGGTAAATTTACAATTATTGAAGGAATGGAAATTATTTTTTTACAAATATCACCATTTTTTAGATAAAAAGCCGGAACAGAAGCAAAATTTATAACTCATTTCAATTCTTACCCATGTAATATAAACAAAAAAGCGACAAAAAACAAAAAAACGGGCACTTGACGCAGTGGTATGCGCCTCTGATTCGTAATCGGATGGTCGTGAGTTCGATCCCAGCCATGCACCGCCAAACTTTTCACAAGTGGCGGCTGCTAAAGAACACCTACTCGTACATCCGGGAGGTGATTGATGGCATCCTCCATCAATTGTCGACCATCCTGACTGAGGTTTCCATGGTTTCCTCAGTCACAACCAGGCGAATGCTGGGATGGATTGCTTAGGCCATTGGCAGCCCCGGTTTGGAAGGGACCCACAAAAGTAGGGTATGTGAAGAGCCGGGAGGTTAAATTCAGTCAGCTAATTGTGGTCAGTACCCTATAACAGGGTTCAGTTAAAAAGCTAAAAAATAAAAAAAAAATAATAAAAAAAAAAAAACAGTAGATAAGATACATAAATAGAGGGCTGGTAAGTTTTTGACCTTTCCATCGGTTTATTAATAATGCAAGTCATATATTTTATTTATGAAGGTGGGACAAAGAATGTTCCGAACGACCTTGGCATTACGTATCGCTATGTTTACTGATAACGTAGTAAAAAACAAAATCTAAAAATAGGAATAGGGATAAGGTATCATGCAGGGAAAGGATGGTGGCCACAAGATCTGTTACAAATCCCCGCAATCTATATATGAGGTGAGAATGAGGGAACCGTTGAAAACCTCAGTCAGGACAGACACCTCTACTTTTTATCAATGAACCAAAGTGATGTCCAAAGCCTGGAGAACCACACACAAGTGCATCATTTATACACTGGGTGGAAAGCGAGATGAATAAAATTTAACCTGTAATTTTTACTTCAAAAAATGTCCACCCATCCAAGTACTAAATCACACTCGATTTTGCTTGACTTCGGTGATCTAACATGAACCGGTCAATGTGTCCACTGAATCTCACGCTACCTGTGTAAAAGCTAAATGGTGGTATGATAATTATTATTATAGCTTATCTACTTATTTGCATTTACAAATCACGTATATGCTAATTAGGAGAAATTAATATTAAAATATTAATTATTTTTCAATTTTTATTGCAATTACAAAAACTTACATAAAGCTTATAAATTAATATAATTTGCATAAAAACATCGAGGGCATTTCCTAATTAACATGACCTTAATTATTTCTCATATTATACCATAAACACGGCGTATAATTTATATAATTTTTTTTCAATAAGTATCGAGATATATTATGATTTAATTAATTAAAGTAGCTATATACGCATGACCATTCATTTATGTTTTTTACACAGCGTGATTCCAATCCAAGCGGCCCATCAAAATATTATTTCTTTGAGATTATAACGTTAATGGACAATCTACATGAAAATTTTTTATTGCAGAAATGAATAAAGGGTACCAAATTATGCTACTTTGAATTTTTTTCAGATTATTTTGAAACCCAGAACTATTTCTTAATAATTATTGAAAGTGCGACCACGCCCCCTGGAAGCGTCGATAGGCGTCTCGGCCAATCTTTTTTATTAAAGATTCAGGGGTGCCAACTTAACTTACAGAACATTCAATAATAAAATTATTTAAAAATAGTTCCGTGTCTCAAAAAAAGCTGAAAAAATTCAGAGTAGCATAATTTGGTGCCCTCTATATTCATTTCTGCAATAAAAAATTTTCATGTAGGTTGTCCATTATCAACATTGCAGATTAAAATTTTAAGCTACAATGGACAACATATATGAAATTTTTTATTGCAGAAATGAATAGAGAGCACCAAAATATGCTACTCTGAATTTTTTCAGATTTTTTTGAGACCCAGAACTATTTTTAAATAATTATTGAAAGTTCGGCCACGCCCCCTGGAGGCGTCAATAGGCGTCCAGTCTATATCCTTTTTATTAAGGCTGCAGGGGTACGATAGCCAGATTTAAACCACGTTTAGCTTAACCACGTTTAAACTATAAGTGTTTTACCTGTTAAATCACCTAGTTAAACTTGGTTAAGCTAAACGTGGATAAAACCCTGGATAACGCTTTCGTGAATCGCCCCCATTATTTCTATATATAGATGCGCGTAGCGCCATGAGATTGTTGGGTTGCCTACTTACAGGATAACGTCCTGATAACCTCTCCTCCTTTCTCCTCCTGAAGAGCAACCTTACACTTGAAACCATTGTAAAGAAAAGTAAAATAAAAATTAGAAAATTTGACTTTGTTAATTGACACCTTTGATTATTTAAAAAGGACACAAAAATGTAGTTTGTGTATTCTTTATAAAATAGCAGATGATATGGAAACGATATAAATGTAATAATTGCCGTCCATAATTTATAATGGGGAATTCTCCTACATTTATTTTAATTTTTTTTCAGATGCTTTATGCCTTGAATTTAAATGTCCCAAAACAAAAAAGTTTCAATTTTCAAAATTGGAGACAAGGGAATTTTTTAAAAATCTTCCTTCTTTTGAATTTAGCGCCAAAACGTGACGTAGAAACTGCCTAGCAGGCGAAATTTTCCTGCAATAAATTTATATGTTCGATTATCACTCTTAAAGTAAACTGATATTAGAGACAAAACTATTGATACTAGGGTAGAAAAACCCGCTGATTTCGATCGTGTTACTAAAATTTATAGCCAATCACTCCTTGACGCTCAAACTATGATATCAGGTAGTTGTTGTGTGTTAACTAGGGAGTTAATTTCTACGTCACAATTTTCATTTTGGCGCGCGGGTTGTATGCTTTGCCCCTATTCTAATAATCCCTTCGGAGTCCCCAAATTTGAGTTAAAAAAGTTGAAACTTAAGTCAAACTTATTGTTAATATGTACCGTATCATAATATAGTAGTTAAATTAAAATTTGAGTTGTAAGAGAATTCCCCATTAATTTTTATCTACATTATCTCCCTTACACGCTGCTGATGCAACACAACAATATGGCACGGCAGGCTCCTGTAAAGTATGCAGTATGCGTTGCAGTGACGTCACGTGGGCCTGGCATACACCTTGCTGCAGTAGTGTTTGCAGTGTTACAATACGTATTATAAAGATATAGCCATTGCCAAAATACGTGCTGAAAAAACTTTATTTTTTAGACATCACCTGGTCTATAACCAAAATTTCAAAGACAAATTTTTAATTATATAATTAAATTTAATTCTTCAACTCATCCTTTACACGTCTATAATCCTAATCTTTTTACCTCTAAAACACATCTTATTTTTTCATCGCTCAAAGTAAGGATGAAATGGAAACAATATTTTTAACATTTTTTACTCAATAAGAAGAAGACGTAATCTCGTATTTTTTTGCAAAATAAGAGGGAATTAGACGAGACGAGAGCTTATATATTATAATAGCGAATACAAGATGAGGTCAGGTCGTGATACATTTCAGAAAAATCAGGCACATTTATAACGTTTGATTTTTGCCGAAGTGTACCTCGTACAAAAGCTATATTCACATAATTTTTTTTTGTTGTATTATTTGCGCGCTGACAAAATTCAGTTTTGATTTAACCAGCAACTAAAATCCTCGGCTGCCACCCTCGAGTGAAGTGCGTCGATCGATAATGAAAAGTCGCGTCTCAGTCACGTGCGGCCGTGCTAATTACTAACACTTCAGGCTGTGACATGTCATACAACTCGGAACACTACGAACGTTATTAATTTACCCCTCTATTTGCCTGCATGTTCACACAAAAATTTTAGATGCTGAATTGATTTCTGCAGTACTTTATGTCAGTACAAAATTGATCCAATTTAGTCTTATAACAATTATAACATCCAGCACTTTTAAAATATAAAACACTGAATCCAAGTACGAATTTGGTACTGAAAAAAAATAGTCAAATATAGTACCAAAAATTGACTCTTTTTTTCAGTACCAAATTTGTACTTGGTGTTTTATAGATCAAAAGTGCTGGATGTAAGACGAAATTGCAACAAATTTTGTATTTTGTATACTGACATAAAGTACTGAATAAAAAACAGTATCTAAAAGTAATTTGTGGACGTTGTTACGCCACCTGTAGAAGTGTGGGGAATGGGGTACTGACCGGTATTTGAGTTAGCAATACTATAGTAAAAGGTACTGTGAATTATATGAAGAACGAGCCCTATTAGAGCATTCTACGACAATTTGCTGATTTTATATGAATTTTTAAACCTTTTTTGATGACGTCATAGCATTGAATCTTAAATGGAAAAATGTATCAGTTAACATTGCTAAAATGAAAAGTTATTGAGATAGGAATTTGAAACCTTCATTATCGTGATTCTAGCACCTAAAAACCTTGCAAATGAAGTTTTGGTTACATTTCAATATTAAGTATGGGATTTGGTAATGTTAACTGATCTATTTTTCCATTTAAAATTCAATGCTATGACGTAATTTTTGAGAGGTTTGAAAAATTCATATAAAATCAGGAAATTGTCGTAGAATACTGTAATAGGGCTTGTTCTTCATGAAATTCTCGTGCCTTTTGAAATGTTGACAAAAATTTTAACATTCTTTTTTTGGTCAGTACCCCATTTGATGGCTTTTATTAATGTATAATGTCTTGTTTTAATATCTTGACGGAACAAAAACATTACCCTGAAAACCATGACGGAGAGTATAGACATTCTAGACATTCTCGAGAAATGTCTAGCGGCACTGGACAAGGCAAAGTTTGGTCAGAGGTAAAAAGATCGAGAGGTCTGAACCTTCGCTGTCTGGTTAGAGACGAGCCACGTGTACTGCCCCATGAATTCGGGAGGTGTTTAGACCGTGTTCTGACACCGACCGACCTGACTGGGGGTTTCTACAGTTCCCCCTTCGTCTACTCTACATGATGGCTAATACCGGGGTGGATCAATCAATTAATGTCCGCAGTACAAACTATATCACCTGTCAATAAAACTCGGTCTTGACGGGACAAAAACATGTTTCGTTTTTCTTCTTTTTAAATTTTGTGTACTATTTAATTCTTTTAATAGTAAAAGGTTATTTTTTACCACTTCTTGTGTTCTGGTGCTTCGTATAGTGCCTTGCAAAAATGACCCATTTCACTATTTTTTTTCCCTTCAATATCTTTGTTTTTGTAATATAATGTTAATATGTGCATGTAACTGGTTAAATAAATAAATAAATAAATAAATAAATAAATAAATAAATAAATAAATAAATAAATAAATAAATAAATAAATAAATAAATAAATAAATAAATAAATAAATAAATAAATAAATAAATTTAATAACCCTGAATGACTCCCTTATTCTTGCATACATGTCCTCTAAAGGGTACTTGTAAATCATGACGTTATTTTGCAGACATGTCCTCCAAAGGGTACCTTCCTGCCGACGTGGGTTTCTCGACCCGTGCCATCCACGCGGCGCAGTCTCCCCTGCAGTGGAACTCGCGGGCCGTGGTGCCGCCCATCACCCTCTCCTCAACCTTCGAGCTCGAGGACGATGATTACTCGAAGGGGTTCACGTACGGAAGATGGGGAAACCCCTCCAGGGACATTCTCGAGAAATGTCTAGCGGCACTGGACAAGGCAAAGTTTGGTGAGGAAACCTTTGGTGTTTGTTTGTTTGTTTGTTTGCTTGTTTAATTGTTTGCTTTTAATTGGTTTGTTTGTTTATGTTTGGTTTTTAAACTGCATATTTGGACCAACAGACTTCTATAGTTGTGTGATTTCAATTTTTCAGATTAATTATTTTGAATCCTAAACCTAGCTCTTTAAAATCATGATACCGAACGATGTGATATCATAATAATAATCATGAAAATAATTACCAAGCAAACATCAAGTTAGATGTTGCATGACCATGACGTCACAATGTCTTATTTCGTCCAAATAATTTTGAGAGTATTAGAGCTAGGGTTAAAGATGTTTAAATTTTTTATGTACAGTTTAATTACAATGTAGCAAGTCTAAGTTTACGCCTGACTCTATGGCGCCAAGCTCCAGACGTCTAGACTGAATGGCGCCATATCCACAGGAGCCTTAATATAAATTTCAAGATGGCCGCCGCGCGCAGTTGAATCCACACGTAAACTAAGATTTGTAATACTGTAATTCTACGTGGCACATAAAAGAAAAATCATGCAGGATAGATGGCTGCGTTTTCACTTTTTAATATAATTTTTCCAGCTTTTACTTCATTTTAAACCACTCTTGTTTCTGTTTTGCAACTTCACGTTTCAGAAGTACGTCAGATATATTTTTGCAATAACAATGAAAAAAGCGAGACTTAACGCCTAAAAAAAAATTTGGGAAGTGACGTAAATTACGTTACTTACGTATAAGTTTTGCTTTCATTTAGCTAGCAGTCGGAAATCAGCAGAAAATGCGTCACTTCCGGAAATTTTTAGACGTAAAAACTCTCGTTTGTTGTACTGTATAGTCAACAGCAGATAAAATGTAACAACAATGGTCTTTTGTTGTCACGATACAAATTTAATTACACCTGTCTCATCACTCACACCTGTCACTGTGTGCTGCCTCACCTCATCAATGCCATGGCAGCCAGTGAGCCAGACAGCCAGTGAGAGAGAGAGAGAGAGAGCGAGAGAGACACAGACAGAGAGACAGAGTCCGAGCAAACAAGTGGCTGGCATCGATATTTCATATTAAGGTAAAGATAACACGGATCAGCTGACCCAATGTTAAAAAAATCCCATTTATGAAGATTCTGAAAAAAATTTAAAATGTTTTCCTCTACATCCCCTAGCTATCAGTATAGCTAAAATATCAGGTACACAAAAACGAGCTAGTTGTTTAGTTATTAATTTTTAAAGTTGACTAATTTAACATAGAAATTCCATTTCTTTATGTTTAAGTAGTTAAGTTTAAAATTACATAATTCAAAAAGTAGCTCGTTTTTATGTATATGTTGGCATCCGGACTCGAATTCGCTTCTGACGCGAAAATTTTGTTCCCAACGCGTTGGGATCATTCGAAAATTCCAAGAAGCGAAATTCGCGTTCGGAGCATCGCAATTTTGATCCCAACGCGTTGGGCACTTCAGCAAAATTCACAACGCGTTGGGTTCAAAATCATTTGATCCCAACGCGTTCGGAACAAACGATAATGATCCCAACGCGTTGTGAACAATGTGAAAAACGTCCAACGCGTTCGGAACAAAATTAAGATGTTTTTTAATGATTTCCATGACGCGAAATTGATGGCGAGAAAGTCAAACTCATTGAAATTTGAAATAGGATGAGTATCGCGGTTTGCGGTGAACATTAATAAATTAACAACGTAATACTTTCGTAATATGCTAATTAATTAATCAATTAAATAATTACTTGAAATGTAAGAATGGAAGAACAAAAAAATAGGGACGTATTATGAGAATAAGAAAACAGCACTTACCTTTCAAGAGAGAATACAAAATAAAAAGCACACAGAAATAAAATATTATGGGGGACATTCACAAAGCACTTTAACCCCCAATTTAGCCCCAATTTTTAACCCTGGTACTAAACATATGGTGCTACTATGAGCTTAACATGGTTTATAGCCCCTGGTTTAGTACCATGTTTAGCACCAGGGTTAAAAATCGGGGCTAAAGTGGGGGTTAAAGTGCTTTGTGAATGTCCCCCATTATTGCATAAAATTCAATATTGTCGTACAATTTTTTAACAGCAGTATAGAAAACACTTCTCTCTATCATTATTATTTTTACACTGCAACGAAGAAACATTTGTCTATATTTTTAGGCATAAGCCAACACGACAGCACCGCACACAAATAAGAAGTGAAATGACTTTAATTTACATGCTTAACCTTTGTAATAATTAACCTGAATCCAAATATAATCAACAATTGAGTATACCAAAGGTCACACAGATATCACTTATCTTATTTATTTTTTTTTTTTTTAATTTACAATAAAATAAAATTACTAATTTCATGTCAAATTCATAATGAATCCCGTCATTTCATTTTACAAATTGAAGGAAATTTAATCTAATTTAATGTGTAATGAAACTCGATCAAAGTCTTCTGCTCGTTGTTAGTATAAACAAAGTATGTTGTGTAATGTCTGTCACGTGAAAGGAGAAACATGGGACGGTTGTTGATTTAAATGTTAACTTACTAAATTTAATAGAAAATGACCGTTAATTATGAAGTTGAAATGGTTAACTAAGCGCCAACAATGCCATTATGCCTAAAAATATAGACAAATGTTTCTTCGTTGCAGTGTAAAAATAATAATGATAGAGAGAAGTGTTTTCTATACTGCTGTTAAAAAATTGTACGACAATATTGAATTTTATGCAATATAATATTTTATTTCTGTGTGCTTTTTATTTTGTATGCTCTCTTGAAAGGTAAGTGCTGTTTTCTTATTCTCATAATACGTCCCTATTTTTTTGTTCTTCCATTCTTACATTTCAAGTAATTAATTAATTGATTAATTAATTAGCATATTACGAAAGTATTACGTTGTTAATTTATTTATGTTCACCGCGAGCCACGATACTCATCCTATTTCAAATTTTAATGAGTTTGACTTTCTCGCCATCAATTTCGCGTCATGGAAATCATTAAAAAACATCTTAATTTTGTTCCGAATGCGTTGTACGTTTTTCACATTGTTCACAACGCGTTGGGATCATTCTCGTTTGTTCCGAACGCGTTGGGATCAACTAATTTTGATCCCAACGCGTTGTGAATTTTGCTGAAGTGCCCAACGCGTTGGGATCAAAATTGCGATGCTCCGAACGCGAATTTCGCTTCTTGGAATTTTCGAATGATCCCAACGCGTTGGGAACAAAATTTTCGCGTCCACAGCGAATTCGCGTCCGGATGCCAACATATAATACCTAATATTTTAGCTATATGGATACTGATAGGGGATGTAGAGGAGACCATTTTATATTTTTTTCATAATTTTCATAAATGGGATTTTTTTTAGCATTGGGTCAGCTGATCCATGTTATCTCTACCTTAATTTTTTTCTTGCTTTTCGTTTGTACATTACAATATAAGCACATCGTAATTAATGTTGGTAGCACCCTCATGGTGTTTGTCAAGTTATTATATATATATATTAACATCACAAGTAAAATTACAAGAAAAAAATTAACAAAAGTCCAGAACTGGGGCCAATAAAGTAAATAAAGACTGATTATAAAAATTTTAATTATATATTAAAGTCATACTATATCAATTTGATAATCTAGGTATTACATGTAAAATGCAATATAACAATAACATACAGAAAACAATAAATTCAAACATAAGACTCTAATTATTATACAAATATTATTTCAAAAGTTATTCCAAACAATATAGATCACAACAAAAAACTGCAGGAAAACAAACAAACACTGATCAACATTACAACAAATTACATATAGCATCTGTTATTGACCAGGCGCGAATTTAGCTTCCTCCCCCCTCCCCCGAAATGTAGATTTATTCTAGTCAGTTCATTTGGCCATACAAATAGCATAGAACAAGGTAGTCATAAACATCCTAAAACAACACAAGACAAAAATATACAAAAAAAATATATACATATATTATACACTAATAATTATAGTTAGCCAAGTAGCAAATTACTCTTTTTATAAAAAAATCTTTCACATTATAAAACAAATATTCCATTAAATATTTAAATAACTCCTTTTTAAAACATGCAAAGGATTCAGAATTTTTTATATGATCAGGTAAAGCATTAAATATTAGAGACAAAATGTAGCTATATAGGATATATTATGATCACATAATGACAACGTATGGGTTTTTATGTGAAAATTATCGCGTTGCCCCGTCCTATATTCAATAGAATTTAACATGGGCAACATAGACATTTTCTCCACTCCAATATTTTTAAACATTGCATGGCCTTATGGACTCCCGAATTTTTCTGGATCCACGCTTGCTATTGTCTACACATATCTTTATTAAACTGGACTCACAGGTCTTTGCTTCCCGTCCGGTCTGGGCGCGCTGGCGGCGGTGGTGCAACTTCTCCGTGCTGGGGACCACGTGTTGTGTGCCAAGGACGTGTACGGGGGGTCCCACCATCAGCTGGCAGAGGTCGCAACCAAGAACGGTCTGGAGGTCACCTTCTTCGACCTTGAGGACCTGGGGGCACTGGAGACCGCTATCAGGAAGAACACCAAGGTAGAGAGGGAGAGGGTTGATGAAGTGCCATTTCTGGTTCGTTGTACTTTCGGTTTTTCCCGAATGTATTGTAGGGACCTTTTTTTTAACGGTACGTCCTGATGGTTCTCGACAAAAGTAGCCGTGACGTCAAAGTACACAGTAAAAACATTTTTTTTTCGATTTAAATTTGGTCGTCAATATGCTGAAAGAAACACGCTAAAACGCCTACATGTACTGATTCTATAGGTGGCAGCACAATCGATTTTACCCCTCAAACTTTCTTTTTTTTACCGTCAGGTGTCACTGTGTTTGAATTTTAGCGGGCTACCCCCTCCATTGACGTCATTTAACGTTTCCCGGGATACCCTTTTTAACCCTTCTGAAGCAATAATGGTTAATATCGGGATACTGAAAGCGGGATACCTTGTAACATAAATCCCCAGCGCGTCCCTTCCATAACAATGCAGCTTATGCAGCGCGCACCCTATCTAGGAATCGGTATTTAATTAATTGTGATTAATTCTGGGAGATCTAACACGTGCTAAAACTTGCAGCTGGTCTGGGTGGAGTCCCCCAGCAACCCCCTGGGTAAGATGGTGGACCTCCGCAGACTGTCCAAGATCTGTCGCTCCAGGGACGACCTTCTGCTGGCCGTGGACAACACTTACCTCACCTCGTACTTCCAGGTGAGGCTAAACGTTCACATTAATGTTTGAAATGTTGGTCGTATATGAACATATAATTTTTATTTTATTTTCTACACTTTATAAATTTAAGGATAGTCGCAGACAAAATAGCATGATTTTGCAGCGTATGATAAAGTTAAGAACCTATGGGTGATCAGATGTGCACGCGCATATACAGCTTCGCATTATACGGATTATGTGGTATATATATAATATATATATTATATGATACTGTGTATGTTTTTCATTAAGAACCGTTTTTAAACTTTTATCATACGAAAATTCATATATACCATATATATATATACTATTCGATACGACAGCAGTGTGCGACCCCCTTACATTTTAAATTATTTGATTAACGGAAGCGCTTTGCCCTCTCACACTCCAATTTTGGATTTAACATGGACTATATAGGCATTTCCCCCACTTCAATTATTAGTTTTATGGATTCAGTCCCCCTTTCCCGCCCCTGAAATTTCATTCTGGATCTGTGCATGAGTGCGTCTGATGGGTATTTCGTTGAACAATGCTCTTATCCCACACTGAAAGTAATCATTTGTATTTTTTTAAGCTTTTCAAATTGTTTGTGCGCATCAGAAATCTCTGTCGTTCGGTGCGCGCATCGTCAAATACTGACCAAGTACATGTGACGTACTCATATAATGTGATGTCATCAATACCAACACTGTTTTGTTATGCGCAGAAACCGCTGTCACTTGGCGCGCATTTCGTGATGTACTCTCTGACCAAGTACATGTGACGTCATCATCTGTGACGTCATCAATACTAACACTGTTGTTATGCGCAGAAACCGCTGTCACTTGGCGCGCATTTCGTGATGTACTCTCTGACCAAGTACATGTGACGTCATCATCTGTGACGTCATCAATACTAACACTGTTGTTATGCGCAGAAACCTCTGTCGCTGGGCGCGCACATCGTGATGTACTCTCTGACCAAGTACATGAACGGACACGCTGACGTCATCATGGGCGCCGTGGTGGTGGATGACGAGAAATTGTACGACCGTCTCAAGTTCCTGCAGAACTGTGAGTACCTCGGGAGGAACGTTAGTAGCCTTGCGCCTTGCTACAATGACCGTCACATTTAAAAGCCCC
Organism: Siphlonurus alternatus; assembly: GCA_949825025.1. Lineage (NCBI taxonomy): Eukaryota > Metazoa > Arthropoda > Insecta > Ephemeroptera > Siphlonuridae > Siphlonurus > Siphlonurus alternatus. The sequence continues at coordinate 2,515,934 of OX463784.1, read as the reverse complement.
ATATGGTCGTATTTCTAGTTTCTAGGCTGGATGCAACGTTGCTAAACTTCAAAGAAACAAACCGAACTTCAAAAGGCGGTATTTTCAATGCGAGCTGGCAATGCTGGGAGGCGGTGCAACTTTGCCAGCTCGTACAATGCATGAGCACATGAGGAATCAGCGAGCGAGCAACAGTGTTTAAAATTTTGCGCCGCAATGTGGCAACGTCTTAAAATACGAAATTTGACATTAATTCAATTAAATGTGACGGCCATCGTAATATATTGCAGGGCCACGAAATTATTAGGTACTGCTTACAGAGGATAACGCTCAGCTGTTTACCTCCCCTCCCTTCCACTACTGTGTGAAAACGTACGCTCTAAAGCATAATATATATTGGAAAAAAAAAATAGAAAAATTGATTTTGCTGCCAGGTTTAATTATTTTTAAGGATACATAAATGTTTCAGCTTATCCATCCATTTTTTATGAACTAGCAGATGATATTGAAATAATACAAATGTAATACATGCCGAATAAAATTCATAATTAATTTTTTGTACTTTTTCTCCCTTAATTACACGCTGTTGATGCAACACAACAATACGGCGCTGCAGGTTCCTGTAAAGTATGTAATATGAGTTGCAGTGACATCATGTGGGCTTAGTCTATTAAAGGCATACAGGCTTCAGATTACAAATCAGACAGTCACCAAGTGGGTTTAGAGTATATAATCAACATTCGCATCATTTTTTTCCACGCGTGATGCATCCGTGCGAAGTCGCAGTTCAAAGTAAGAAATTTAGTCCTTGATGACGTCACGAAGTCCTTGATGACGTCACAACTCAATGCTAATCGGTGCTAGCTGTGAGTTGTGACGTCAGCAAGGACTTTCTTTACAGCGCAACTTCGCAGGTAAAAATAATACGAATGTTGATTATAAACTTGAGCAACACTTAATGTCTGTCTAATTTGTAATTTGAGGCCTGTATACCTTTAAGGATATGGTTCATACTTTAAGATCGAACTTTAATCCTTTTCTTCCGATACACAGTCATTATGGGAGACATGTTACGTCCAATAACCATCCGAATCCTCAATAGGCTTTATCTGCAGTTGCTACAAAGGAGAAGCCATATTAAATTATTTAAGGTGCTTTATATCTATGGTGCGATGTTGCGCGGGGCTTAGCAAGGTTGAGAAATGCGCGCACTTTTGCTTTAATGTCGTATGGCGGCCATGTTGGCGATACAATCGCTCCCCACCGCATAGGGAGTGATTTTATCTCGCCAACATGGCTATTAACATACGATACTGAAGCAAGAGCACATTTCTCGAATTTTCTAAATAAGGCCATCGCTCCATGGAAATAAACCACGTAACATTTTTTATTTATCAATGATCAACTTTTTTTTCTTGCAGAAATGGAGAGAGAGGCAGAGGGTGCAGTGGGTGCAAAGCTATATATATTTTAATTAGTCTGAAAATTATAATATTTTTTAAAAACTAACAAAGCGATGAGAGAGAGAGAGAGAGAGAGAGAGAGAGAGAGAGAGAGAGAGAGAGAGAGAGAGAGAGAGAGAGAGAGAGAGAGAGAGAGAGAGAGAGAGAGAGAGAGAGAGAGAGTAGTATATAGGAATACTTTCCACCCTCTATCCATTTCTACAATAAAAAAAGTGAAGTTGATATACTACATGTGTATTGTAGAACAACGGTTTTCAAACTACGGGACGCGTCCTAAATTTGGGACAGTGTGATTTTTCGTCTCTGGCACTTCATGAATAAAATCGGGTAATGGCGGCCAAGGCTATGGTTCTAGTAAAATGATCAAAGTTTTGAAAGCTGCTCACAAAATATAGTCTCCACAAAATGTGTTTGTTATATGCATCACAAACTAATGTAATCTAAAATATTAATTCAAAATTCACCAAATGCCAAAACAGCACGATATTTAAAATTTAACTTCGAGCTATGCGAACAACACCCATGTATTTACTAATTGTTATAATGTTAATAATTATATATTAAGGTGTAGCAGCTAATTAATTAGTTTATTAATTATAACAGTAATTCAAATACATACCATCGCAAACGCAACCAGAAACGGCAATGCCAACATACGAGCCATGGTTTTAGAGAAATGTTAATTTTCCACTTGAATTTTCAGCTTTTATATAAATTTCAGACAAGGTTGGCCAATGAGAGTTACGTATTATCTATAGGTCATATAATAGTTATATATACAGTGTATATGTAGTAATCAACGTAGTTGAAAAATGGAAGTAAAAAAAAAAAAAAATCTTTGTGAAATGCTATACGAAATTGTTTTGTTTTTCCTTCGCGTCATGGTTTTCGAATTGTATGTTCATTTATAGAGTTTTACGTCAAAATAATTGTTACATAATGACCTTATTTTGTCATTCACCGAGAGAGTCTCTATAAAATTATCCCAATGTATTATACTTTTTTACTAACAATTGTCATACATAAAAGCCGTGAGAAAAATACTTGCAATAAATTATAGATGTACAGGGTGTTTACTTTGATTTGAACGTTTTAAAGTGATAATTAAGAAATGAAGTTCGATGGTAATATAGACATGTCATACATCAAATTAAAGCTTACATTTTAACATTTTCAAAACTTGCATCATAAATTACATGTGCGGACTTGTCTGTTTTTGAGACGAAAAAGAAACAAAGATGAGCTGTTTTTTTGTTCAAATATCGGTGGTAACATGAAATTAAATGGCATTTTAATGTGACTGATCGCAACGTGGAAATTTGTCAGGATGAATGCCACATGCATCTTCAAATTTTGTCAATGAACCAGAAACAGAAATGGAATGGTTAAAATTCGTAGAAAAACCACATTGTGGTAAAAAGCGTTACCCCTGGATAGGAGAAGTGCAATTTTTGTTTAAATGGTCACCCATCCAACCACAAAACAGTCTTGTGTTGCTTTACTTTGGTGATCTAAGGAAAATTGACCAAACGTATTACATATCACTCCCACACCAACCTTGCAATCCAGTGAAGGATTCAACAGTTAATTTCATGTTACCACCGATATTTGAACAAAAAAACGGCTCATTTTTGTTTCTTTTTCATCTCAAAACAAGACAAGTCCGCACATGCAATTTATGATGCAAGTTTTGAAAATGTTAAAATGGAAGCTTTAATTTGATGTATGACATGTCTATATTACCATCGAACTTCATTCCATAATTATCACTTTAAAACGTTCAAATCAAAGTAAACACCCTGCAATGTATATGCCATGATAAGGTTATATAAAGCGAGAGCTAGCATTCATTTTGAACGAAGAGTAAAAATAATTATTATTTTCTAGATAGATTTCATTTGTTTATTATCATCCCCCCTTTTTAGCATTATCCCCCCTTGCAGCATATGAGAATGGTCTAATGTATTCTGCGAAATTGTTTTTTAATAATCTGCCTCAAGATATAAAAAGTGAAGAGAACATTAATATTTTTAAAAAGCAAGTGAAGTGTTTTTTATTTGAAAAAAATGTGTACAAAATTGATGACTTTTTTGCAAGATAATTTTTTTTTCTATTCTATGTATATTTGTTGTATCTCTGTGACTTGTCTTCTAGGAAGATTAATAAAATGATTTGATTTGATTTGATTTGATTTGATTTGATTTGATTTGATTATATGGTATGGTGTCATAATTTTATGTAAACTTTTCATGTCATTTTATTTAAAAAAATAATAATACAAAATTTCGACTGAAATAAAAACTTAATATCCAGCAAAATTATTTGTTCCTACTTCTTGTTATTCTCGATCTAATTTAAGAAAAAAAAAAGAAAAAAAAACTATCACACCTTGACCTACGTAACTTCTCTTGATATTTATGATCTCCTAATACACAGTGGGTAAAATGATCACCTTTTAGGAGTTTTAAAAAAACTCCCTCAGAAAGTCTTTTGACCTCCCTCATACGAAGTGAAATCACCAGCACAAAAGTAGTAGTATGACTTTTCTGAAGGAGGTCATTTTACGCTCTGTGCAGGGTGTTTTGCGTGCGTGACGCTATAGTGTAGCAACTTGCTACAAGGGTTATCTTTTTACATACAAAAAAATAACCTGCCTGATAGTTAATATAACGAACAGATTGGATTTTATCCTAGCTTGTTAATGATTGTCATCACGCAGGGTTTTGCAGGAATTAAATATATTATCAGTGGCGGATCCCGCTCGCGGCTCTGGGAGGAGAGGGGAGGGGTGCAAGGTAACACCTTCAGTGTATTTTGGGACCTTTTGGGGAAGGGTGGTCGCCTCCCCCCCCTTGGATCCACGCCTGTAATTATATGGCAATAATATAATATTTTGCACCACAGACTGCACACAAATAATCTATCAGGTTAATTCGATCCTTCCCTCCTGTACAATACAGCTCCAAATGAAACCTCACATTTCATTTCACGAACTTCCAGCAATTTCATTTCACAGGACGCGTCAGGGATTTCACTTTTATGGACAAATTTTACTACACGTGAAAAATTACGTAACACCGTGGGTTAAATTTGCCGCAGCGCTTGCTATGCGTGAAGTCGCGTGAAGTCACTTCACGCAAGCGCAGTGGCTGGCGTGAACCGTTCAGATAAAAGGTTACGTGAACGGTTCTTGAAGATTCGAGTTCAGGTAACGCTACAAGTTCTTTCTTACAGTATCAGGAGATCATAAATATCAAGGAAAGTTATACGTAGGTCAGGGTTTGGCAGTGTTATTTTATAAATAAAATTGGAACTTTGTAATAAGAAATAATTTTGCTGGATAAGTTTTTGCAGCTTCCAGTTGAAATTTCACTTTGCCACTTTTAAAGAAAATGTCGTGAATTAATTTTCATATGAAAAGTCTAAATAAATTTATGATATACTATGTCCAATGCAAAAAAAAAAAAAAAAAAAAAAAAAAAAAAAAAAAGGGGGGGGGGGTGATAAAACAGGACAAAATAAAACCTATGTAAAAGATCAATATTATTATTTAGTGAAAAGTGAAATGTAATTTTAAAAATTCATAAAAGGAGAAATAAATTACGCGGCTAAAGTTTTCACAGCGCTCACTCTTAATTCTTAGATACTGAATGGGTTTTAATTACTTTAAAAAAGACATTAATTTAAGTACTTTCTTGAAATTGCACTGTGTTTGAAGTAATTAAAAAATTAATGTACTTAATTTAATTACAAAAAAAATTCAGTACATTTTTTTAAGTACAAAACAAATTCAGTACATTTTTTTAATAAAAGTACTGAAATTTAAGTTCAATGAGTTGCCACAGTGGCGTAAAAAACCGGAAGTTCAAAACATATGAGACCGTGCAATCAGTGACTGCTAGTAATTAGTGATTAATTATAGTAATCTTAACCGTTAGGGATGTTTTATATAGAGAATCTCAACTATGAATATACGTTTGTAATGTGCAATGGATTGTTTAGTTTCAATCGAAATCGATCAAATTTTACGAGAAGGGTAAGCTTTAATGTGTGTGAAAAAATTTGTTCTTCTGCATGCAGTCAATATTACTATGCATCATATAATATATATAATTACTTGTTAACTAAATTTTGACTTTTGTTTGCATTGCCATTCAATTTTATTGAATTTTTTTAATCGTATATAAGGTATTAAGTAATAAATAATACAATAAAATATCACTGTTATTTTATCCTTGTGGGCTAAATCATTACATATTACTTTTTTCTTAACTGTTAATTAATACATCTAATATGTACTAATACATACAGCAGGTAAAATAAAGACAATATGCATTTTTTGACAAGCGTCAGATATAAATTCAAAAAATAATGCATTACGTTAGCGTTAAACAATACATGTTCTTTCAGTACATTAATGAAGTCAGTACTTTTTTTTTTTGGAAAAAAGATGTGATTAAATGGAGTAAATAAAATACATTTTTTTGTACTGAAACTTCTTTTCAGTACTTTTTTTGTAAAAGCTGAATTAAGTACTTTATCCAAGTACAAAATATGTAGTGATTAAACAGAATCAAAAAAAGTACAAAAATTGTACTTGGACTAAGTATCTAAAAGTTTAGTGTGAGCTTGCGTGAACCGTTCAGGTAGTATTGCTTGAATGTTTCGAGCAGAGTTACTTGAAAGATTCAAGCAGAGTCGCTTGAACATATTCCCACGATGTATCAGGAGTTGATGCGCTTCAAGAAATTCATGCAGTCGTTATATGAGTTAACAAATTTATATGAAGACCTATAAGAATGTAACCTCCTATATTAATAATGTTCCGAGTGAGATCGGTGACTCTGCAGATAAACGTGCAGACTCTGCATTCAGCCAACCTGGCAGTAATGTAACAGCGCTTTTCTCTGTACCATAGCTACTCAATAAACTGGGGTTAGTTTAACTCATACACGCGATTACCCTAAAATTATTTATTAAACTTCTATTATATACAGACAACCGCGCCTGCCTAGCGGCAGACGTACGAGACGCTCGCGCGCTCGTGGCTGGCGTAGGAATCCTCACTTGCATATTACACTTCTGCACTGCCAGGTTGGCTGAATGCAGAGTCTGCACGTTTATCTGCAGAGTCACCGATCTCACTCGGAACATTATTAATATAGGAGGTTACATGACTCCCCCCGCGGATAACATTTTGTCCTCAAAATGAGAAAAAAATAGTTTTACCATTAAAAAAAACTTTTAAAATTTAGTATGACTCATTGCAAGTAAATATTCCATGCACATTTAAAAAAAAAATCAACAATATTTTTATTCCATGTTGTAATCCTTGGATCTTGTTCACTCCTGACGATACGCTGCTCCTCGCGTAGTTATCTGAAACAAGAAAACGAAAAGGCGGTATCTCGTTTGGCAGAGGTTTGACCCACAGTACACTTCAAAATAATTACGTAGGCTTTATAGAAATTTTATTGTACAGGCACATTAATTAAATTAACAAATTATGCAAATTCAAAACTTTGATGCACAAATTCATTATAGTTATTTCATTAACATTTCCGAAAGCCGCAAGTGTAGGAAGTTACAACTATGCGCTTCTGTCAGCATCTTACTTGCTGGACTCTAGCACGCTTCCTGCTCTGCAATTAATGCACGTGAAACTTACACTGCAAATTTCAATGTCAAATAAAGGACACTGAACATAAAGTACATACTGTGAAATTTTACACAGCTGAAAGCAAAAAATTATCTACATTTTATTTTATCAATGAATATTAATAACAACTTGCAAGAAAAAACACATCACTGTTTTTAAATTCTTTATAAATATTTTGTAACTGGATTTTTACTGTAGCATATTATTTAAAACACATGATCGTATACAAAATAAACATCAATATAATATTTTATTTTAACATCTGAAATTTGGCCTGTAATTTTATTTTTTAACTAACTGGCTGGCATATGAGTACTTTTACTGTGTTATTTGCACACATATATTATATTTTATTGGAACATCTCACAACTGTTTTATTAAATTTTATTTATTAATTAATTTATTTGGGAACTGTATAAATGCATCTTATTTATATACGCAACTCACAAAAACGACTACCTTTTTTATTAGTTAATATTCGCAGTCTCAAAAGCCACATCAAAAATTATAGACACAACCAATGTCCATTGCATTGCACGCATTCACGCATCTATTAGGCATACTTTTATTTAGCACGTACCTCCATCATTACTATTTATTTCAGTATAGCAGTACATCTTTGCATTATAGCAAAATAAATTGGCTGTCCTTGCAGCTCACACTCGCGCGTTCGCGATAAATAAACATTTTACTGCTCAATAATAATTCATTTGCGTGCTTCTATTTACTCATTAGGTAACCTCTACCAATAAGAACTTGTATCCTCTGGAGGATTAGACAAAAAACAAGTAGCATCAGGTAATATATGTTGGTTAGCGCCCCATGCAGGGACTGGCGAATCCCAAGGCATCAACAAATTAAAAATGCTGCACATTTGGCTACAGATAATCTGCCGCCACAGAAAATCTTCAAATGCTTTTACTACTGCCCATTGTTTAACAAGTAGCTACATCGATAGCTGTACCACGCATGCCTTAATTACTCTTTTACTTTCGGAGCATATCGCCACCCTTGGGCGAAAAATATGTAAAACTCAACATCGTATCACTTCCTTTTCCTTGATACGGAAAAACCCGCACTGGCTTGCCTCACGCTCTACCTGACGTGGTATGTTGCGCGGTCATATTTCACAATAGCATACAATTACACTGCTCCGGCATGCTACACATAATATGCGTGTCTCTATGTGCTTATTTCACTTTTACCCATTAATTGAGTTGCTTCTTCAAAATTTAACTGAATAGTTCCCTCTTATTACAGTTACCGATTTGTTACTAAAAAGTTGTGATAAAACTTTCAACTAGTGTAAAAACATACATGACTGCATGTGGCTCGTATTCTTATAGCATTAAAAATAATTAAGTAAATTAACCAGAAATATTGTAGCATTATTGAACATTTTAAATTAAAAAATGAGAGAAATATTTACTTCACGAAAATAATAATAAAAACTGATAATAATTATCACAGAATTGTACCACAAAAAGAACTACATAATTTTATCTCAATTAAAATAAAAATAATGCTTGAAACTGTACATCTTTTTAAACAAGCATATAAATAACTTAAAAACCAACGTTTTATCGACTGCTTAAAACCACAAACTTGAATTAAACTCAGTCTGTTTAGAGATTCATACAGTAACCTTTGCAGGATATATACCTACAGCAAGCGGTACAAGTACTCCTTCTATTAAAAAAAACTTTATTAAATACCAAGTTCTGACATTCTACAGCCACAATTTCAACAGCTCAATTAATTAGCTCAAAATAATTTCACAGATTTTTTCTCCACGCTGACATCAAACAATTTAGTTTAAAAAAAATAATGTGTTGCATTTTACTAACTCTCTTTTTCTTTATTTTAAATATAAAACAAGAAAAGAAAACATGAATAAAGGATTTGGCATGTTAAAATTATTTTACCATTATGCTGGTAAAAAACAAAACATTTTTAATGTACATTATCAGCAATTTAATTACATTTTTTATGTGTGTACTCCTTTGAAATTTAATATCCCAGCTGATACGCAAATTTCAGCTTTAAGAATAACACTACTTGTTCCCTCATTGATTATAAACATCATTGTTTACAATTTACTTCACGAGCGACAAACACCACATGATACGAAAAATATAATTGCATGTAATACTAGTATACTCATATGCATTATTTATTTAGCCTTTTAAAATCTCCAAGCCAGTATAAATTAAACTCTCATGAGAAAAATGCACTTTAAATCCACTATTGAAACTTGTGCTTCGTTCTAAACATCGTCTTATTTGCTGTATATTTTCAATGAACGTTCACATTTATTTTTAAATATAATTTATTTTGCCTCACAATTATTGCAATCAACAAATACAATCCCACTAAATGGGAAAAAAAACTTTGCATTTTCATTATTTATTAATTATTTGAACGAAAATTACAGTAAACTCAATGTGCCGCACTTACATTAAAACAAATTATAATAAATGTGGGTCAAACTTACCACTTTTCACTCTCTTTGACGTGGTCGGACGACTACATGGTCCGGTTGTACACGACGAAGCTCTGAATGGTCCTCGATCATGGCACCGCGCTCCTCCTGGAGTCGAAGAACATCTTGGACAACGACGTGGTCCGCAAGCCCTCTCGATGGGGGATGTCTTCTGCGACGAACTCTAACTGTTGCATGAAGTTGAATTGATGCGGTCCTCGAATCTTCATGATGAACGCTGAACCACGGTATTGATGATATCTTACTTTAAATTTTTCCACGTTGATCATATGTCTCCCTCCTTTAAAAATACTGCACTTTTCCGTCGTCTGGAGTACTGTGATTAAAATAACGTTGCCCCGAAGATTAGTCAAAAAATTGTAATAAATTCTTGTTAATTCTACCGACTTATTTTTACGCGCACTTTTTAAGCCATTAAAATGCCCACTTTATATAGTAGCTTTAATTAAAATGTTCGAATGCCATTTGAAGATATGGCATCCCACTTCTCGACACCAATGTAACAGATCTTTTTGCTGTATAATAGCTACTCAATAAACTGGGGTTAGATTAACTCATACACGCGATTACCCTAAAATTATTTATTAAACTTCTATTATATACAGACAACCGCGCCTGCCTAGCGGCAGACGCACGAGACGCTCGCGCGCTCGTGGCTGGCGTAGGAATCCTCACTTGCATATTACACTTCTGCACTGCCAGGTTGGCTGAATGCAGAGTCTGCACGTTTATCTGCAGAGTCACCGATCTCACTCGGAACATTATTAATATAGGAGGTTACAAGAATAACAATTTAAAAAAATGTAATGAAGTATCGAACCTCATTTTTTTTTTCTTTTTTATTATTATTGCAGAAGTAGAAGTTGCAGAGTTATGCTAACCTGTTTATTTTCAGATTTTTTAGAGCCCGGGAAGTATTTTTAAAAAAAAAAATTTGAAAGTTCTTTTTGTGACGTCACGAGACGCCACTCCTTATTAAAAAAGATAGCCTTGTGACTTCACAAAAAGGACTTTCAATCTTTTTTTAAAAATAATTCCCGGGCTCTAAAAAATCTTAAAAAAAATCAAGGTTAATTGCATAACTACTTTACACGCTCTATCAGGCGCGTATCAAGGGGGGGCGATGGGGGCAATCGCCCCCTCCCCAAAGGTCCCAAAATACATTGAAGGTATTACCACCTCCCACCCATCGCCCCCCCTCCCTCCCCAAAATTTAACATTGCGGGATAGGGCACCGCCTCCCCCCCCCCTCCCATAGCCGAGCTCTGGATCCGCACCTGCGCTCTATCCATTTCTGCAATAAAAAAAATGAATTCGATATATACTTCATTATATATTAAGTCATGTTATAATTAAAAAATTGTAACAAGCATTTTTATTTTTGGGACGATGCTCTAAGTAAAAATTGACAAATGTAAAATTACTAAAAGTACAAATTAAAAGTGTCGTAACTAAAAAAGTGAGCCACCATAACTCAAAATGTAAGCAAAGCAATATAATAGCAATTGCACAAGTCAATATTCTACTATCTCAAAATTCACTTAAATCAAATTTCAAACAAAACAAACAGGTAGTGGAAGGCATGCCACCTAGCGGACATCATAGCTACCGACATTCAATAACTACATTCATATCGCCCGAAAAGGAACGATTGCTGCTACAATCGGGATGTTTATACTTCTAAAAATTCTAATAGACGTAGTTGCAGTCTTTAAGGTAGAGATAACGCCGAACAGCTGATCGACGTAATGCCCTTTGATTAACATGTAAACCTTAGCAAATTGACAAAAATTTTGAAAATTTTTTGAGAGGCAGATATTAGTGCCTAAAAGCCATAGAAAAAATTTCAAAACGATTTAACCAGCCGATTTTTTTTAATTAATTTTTTTAATTTTCAGCATAGGGCTTTCCCATGGAGAGCTAAACTAAAAAATTAATTTAAAAAAATCGGCTCGTTAAATGTTTTTGAAACTTTTGCTATGGCTTTTAGGCACTAATATCTGCCTCTCAAAAAAATTTCAGAATTTTTGTCAATTTGCTAAGGTTTACATGTTAATCAAAGGCGTTTACGTCGAACAGCTGTTCGACGTTATCTCTACCTTAACACTAGGGCCGCGTCTTATTTAAAGAATGCGAACTAAAAGTGTATACACTTCAAACACTAATTTAGTATAGATACTTATTTTAAATGAGACAACTTTACTGTAAACTAGTAGATGACAATTGCGTTCGCTACTTGAATTTTTTTCTATTTCTTTAAATTATTTTTAGTGTCCTTTTTTTGTCATTGAGCTGTAACAGCTCTTTTTGCTGTACAATAGCTACTCAATTAACTGGGGTTAGATTAACTCATACACGCGATTACCCTAAAATTATTTATTAAACTTCTATTATATACAGACAACCGCGCCTGCCTAGCGGCAGACGCACGAGACGCTCGCGCGCTCGTGGCTGGCGTAGGAATCATAACTTGTAACTTTACTTTGCACTGCCTTGCTGGCTAACTGCAAAGTCTGCAAATTACTAAGCAAAGTCAACGAATGACCTTTGCTCCTTGAGGGGTACAAATAGGAGGTGACATTACTCCCCCTGCAGATTATATTTTGCCCTCAAAATATCAAAATTTATGAGAAATAACTCTATTGCAAGCAAAATTCAGTAACCATTCCTCGCGCATTTAAAATAAATCCAACAATATTTATTTAGTAACTCTTGTTCTTCGTTCGACAATTGTTTTGGGACACACCACGGCTGCTTCCTTTTGCTGCCTGGTAGACCAAAATTTCCCTGAAACCAGAAAACAAAAGAGGCGGTATCTTGGTTTGACACAGTACAACATAATTGAATTTTTAGGTTTAACTTAAAAAAAACCTAGTAGTACAGCACACGTACGCAACTTGTCATCAACAATTGCAAATTATACACATTTCTATCCAAAAATAAATCTTTGCAAGCATTTTATTCACTGCGGTTCATTGACCTTTCTAAGTAGCTGCATGCACTTGCACCTTACACTGCACTTCTCAATGTCACCGACTAAAGTTCACACAAAACCGCGTACAGGAAACTACCTTGCACATTACAACGGATGTACACCCAACAAGTAATACACTATTACTTTATCCAGAAATATAAATACAGAATTATTAAAAAAGAATTATTTTAAAATTATTAAAACCCACGTTGAAATTTATTGGATTACACAATTAAGTGGTTGACTTACAAGTAGTTTACCATTATGCTTTGTAACATTACACTTGATTTAATCTTTGCCTTATTATTTTTTTTATTGATTGTTATTGATTTACTGTTACTGTATTTTTCTTTAATCCAACTTTGCAATATATTGCTTATATTATATACTCAAATCAGGGCTATTGAATTAATACTTTACATAGTTGTTACGAGTCTCATTGCATTTTGCAAAATTTTTAAATCATATATTATGGCAGCTTTTGGTTGAAATTTAATTCGCGCAAATTATTAATATTTTTACCCTGTGTTGGTAATTAATGGTATAAATGAGCATTTGACTTTGGCTATCTGAACACTTTAAAAATTAACATGGAGAACTGAGAACATGAATCCATACGATCTCATGAACTTACCATTTTTGCTATAAATTAGGCTGACATTTGCATCATAACATTTTCAATACTTGAACTTTTTATGATATTCCTAAACACACATACCTTATAAATGAACTTTTTTAATATTTGCGCAAATATTTTAGTAAATCAAAATTTTGTTTTTAGTGCACAAATAATTAATACATAGGAACTTTTTATAATGCAACTCACTCAGCTGGCTACGTCTTAATATGACGATTTTATTCATATTATTGGCCTTTCGCACACATTGGAATTATTGAAGATAGTTATATAACCATACACATTTACATCATCGTGTACTTATAATTGCAGTATTATTCACGTGTAATATTCATTTCACTTATTACTGGCCAGATTACACGTGTCCATGGACATAAAATATTAACTTATACACTGCTTTTACTGCATTCGCGTGCTTTAATTTAATTGAGGTGACCTCTAGGAAACATCTCACCTGTATCCCCTTGAGGATTAGACATAGACTAAGTAGCATCAGCGCAATATGTTGGCGAGTGCCCTATGGGGTCGCGAATCCCAAAGCATCAACACTTGCATATGCTGAACATTTGGCTAGAGAAAATCCTTGGCGAAAGATAATCATCAAACGCTTTTTACTACAGCCATGTTTTACAAGTTTATGTTCCTCTAACTGTCCCTTGCATGCCTTATATTCTCTACCCTTCATGGGGAGTAAACTTAATTGTCACCTTTCGGACAAATTACTGCGAAGCGCGCTAATTTACGTTACATTTTGCTTCATAACAAACAAAATAAAGCGCACTGGCTTACCTCACGTTTCAACTGACGTGTTATATTGCGCTCCTACACCGTGCTTACATTTCACAGTGACGTATTATATTTCAATACTTGGGCATGCTTTTTCACTATGCGTATGTGCGTGCTTTATAATTCCATTATTTATTATTACTGAGTTGCAATCTCAAACTGTACAGTTCCTGTCAATAAAAATGACTTTTTATGTTGCTCCAAAAATTATATTTGTGTAATTAATTGTGCAAACTATGATGGCTCTGACTCCTGACTTGCAATTATTTATATACTTTACAATAATTTAATACAACTTTAAACAAAATTATCGCATCGTTAATGAAATTAAATTCGATGCATGAGAGAAGTACTACTTTTAAGCAAAATTTATTAGCATACCCACAGCAAAAAAAAAAAACATAACTAATATATATATTTTCTTGTTAAAAATTTTAACAAGTGGCTATGCATCACAAAAACATCACGGTTAATACCCTTAAATCACTAACCAGTAATGCAAAAATATTACTACAATTTCTTTGCCTAAAATCCATTTAATTTTAAGTATGGATTATTTACTGCTTAAAACCATAAAGTAAGAAACTCAGTCTGTCTAGAGATCCATACAGTAACCTTTGCAGGGTATACCTACAGTTAGCGGTACACGTACTCCTTCCATTAGGACTTCATTAATACATATTTAGCTTTGACTTTTAACAGTAACAATTTTTATTAGCTCAAAATAATGACATTTTCCTTAAGAAATTTGCATCAATTAAAACTATAATCGAACTTGTGGTAAAATAGTCCGAATAACTATGCCTTACAAACAAAACATTTTTGCAGCAATGAATTATTGAGCACTCTCTGTTTGTTACTTTTATTTTAAAGGACTCTCTCTTTATAACCACTTATAGAGACACAAAATTAATGACATTAGATATATTTATTTCACTCCAATTACTACATTTTCCTTTTAAACAACTTCATATAAGATTATACTGTTCAAATATTTTAACAATAATTTTGGCTGTGATTATGCTTAAAATGTTAATATGCAACTTGACACGCATGAAGTTTCAGCTGTAGCTATATTGTTTCCCTCATTAAAAATTAACAAAAATACTTTTTAATTTCTATTATTTTATATACTTTACGTTGCAAAGTAATAACCCTCAATTAGAGCAAATATTAAAGATAACAGCCCATATTATTAAATCTTTCATGTGCAATATATATGGTATGTGTAAAACGCTTAGCCTTTCTTTAGATTTCTCAGCTAGTTAATTATAATAATTATATTTTCTTGGGAACACGCGCTTTTATAAAAATCTGCAGTTTGTTCAAATAATTTTTTTTATATATCTTTTCAAATTACGTTAAAATTATTATTCGTTATACACATTCCGAATATTCAATAAGTTCTTGCAATCTTAATTACAATTAACAATTTCATAAGTCCTTTAACAATTTATTATTTTTACTTTTATTTTTCTAAAAATACTTGATCCTTACAAGAAAAATTCGGGCTTAAATGAAAATTACAACATCGATATTATACCAAGAAACATACTATTCTTATTATGTGAACAAACGCAGTCGTACGTGCTGTACTTTACAGCTTTATATAAAAAAAAACAAAGAAAAATGTGTCAAACCTACCTCTTTTGCGTTCCTCTGACGTGGCCCGGTGGTTGCTTTGTCTGTTTCTCACAGTCATTTGGTGCTCATCTCGGCTCCAAAAACGGTCGGTCCTTGATAAAATACGCTGCACGGCTCCTGGGGTCGTAAAAACTCTTGCACGACGTGGTCTGCAAGCCCTCTCGATGGGGGATGTCTTCTGCGAAGAACTAACTGAACCTCGTAGTCTCCGTAGTATACGCAGTTTTTTCACGTGCTTGAAGTGTACCGTTGATATGCTCAATAAAATATTAGCCGTGGAATTTTAAAATTATTTAACTCGCCGACTCTTCACTTTTTTCTTGATGGAAACTTAACACTTTTCCACGCCAGAGTCTTGTCAGTCTTGTGACCGAAGAACTACTTATTCCCGTAGATTAGTAGAATATTATGTTAAAATAAAATGATCGTTTTTTCAACCCCATTATTTTTAACTATTAAAAAGTAGCTTTAAATAATTATGAGCTCGGATGCCATTATATGAAAACCATGGCATCCCACTTCTGACACCAACTGTAACAGAGCTTTTTGCTGTACAATAGCTACTCAATTAACTGGGGTTAGATTAACTCATACACGCGATTACCCTAAAATTATTTATTAAACTTCTATTATATACAGACAACCGCGCCTGCCTAGCGGCAGACGCACGAGACGCTCGCGCGCTCGTGGCTGGCGTAGGAATCATTACTTGTAACTTTACTTTGCACTGCCTTGCTGGCTAACTGCAAAGTCTGCAAATTACTAAGCAAAGTCAACGAATGACCTTTGCTCCTTGAGGGGTACAAATAGGAGGTGACAGAGCGATTAGTGTGATGAGAACTCCCTGACAGGAAGGTTCGATAGCCGAGTGATGCTCTGCTTTATTTGTGTCGTGGTATAAATTGTCATTTTTAATGCATGCATAAATTTCTCGATTTTGTTAAATTAGTATAATAATAAAATTTATATTCTGAGAACAAAGGACCGTGTGATACTTTTTATTTTTATTATACATCATGACGTGTGGTAATCAATTATAAAAATTAACCTGTTAGTGACTTACGTATATATAATAAAATTCAAATATTATATTATTGCGGGCAAAAAATCATTATTATGAAAAATAATATAATTATAAAATTAATTATGACAAATACAATGTTATACAATATAATATATATACAATAATAAGATGAACTGATATATTATATAAAATAGCAAATTATATATATATATATATATATATATATATATATATATATATATATATATATATATATATATATATATATATATATATATATATATATATATATATATATAGTTACATTAATTAGTAGTAAATTTCATATTATAAAGTAAGTTTAGTGTAATATATCAAGCTGAGTGAATACGTGAATGCTATTAAGACTGCTACTATGAAAGCAATATATTTGATATTTTTTCCGTTCCCCATATAATGAAGTCCAGGCTAATTTTTGACTTCGTTGAAATACATACTTGTGAATGTACAGTACGCCGCGGCGAAAGTGGCTTCCTGAACAATGCAAAGTGCAATTAATAAATTTTACTGCATTGAGATATAATCTGTTATATTTAGCTAATGATTTTACTCAGCATATTGAGTGTACTAATATATATCATTATATTGTATCTAATACAGCAATAATTAAACTATAATATGTATTGTACTCCATGTTATTTTCATTATTAATTTATTAACTTGGAACATATTAATTAAGATTCTACAATTCAACAATAACTTAAATGTAAGTTTTATAGTTAATATTTTTTAAATGAATCAATCAGAATAATAATTAAATTTTTATCATAACAATTCATAGAAACTCATTTATACATAAATTTTCAGGCTGCACTCGGCGGATCCACTCAGACAAAGATGTGGGGGGGGGGGGAAGAGACGGTGATTGTTCCATCTAAAAGATTCCAAAAGTTAATAGTACTTGATGTCGTAACACCTCCGAAATCTCCCCCTCAACTCCCACCCTAAAATAGCCATTTGTTAGGGATAGTGACCCTCCCCCTGTGCTTTCGCCGGCTGCTCAACCCGGCAACCCTATAATTCGCCCTTGGTACCTGTTTGCATTGTATAATATATTATAAACAGGGTTGTCGAAAAGATTTACAAATAATTTTAATGGGGAAAAAAGTGTAACAGACTCTATAGTATGTAATATCTGTTGTTTTTTTATTTTTCAATTCATTCAAATTATTGCCGATGAAAATTTTTTTTACTGTATAAAAATATCCTTAAGTGTGGAGGTTTTTAGCTACAGTGTGTCGTTTGACCACCTCCAAGAAGTTTACGCTCATGTAATGGTTAATTAAGGTAGAAATAATGTCGATCAGGTGTTCGACGAAATTCTTTTTAACTAACGTAACAACGTGACAAAATGTATACACCTTAGCAAATTCACAAAAATTCTGAATTTTTTTAAGAGGTAGATTTTAGTGTTTAAAAGCCATATAGAAAAAGTTTTAAAATAATTTAACGAGCCGTTTTTTTTTTTTAAATGCGTTTACAGTTTGTCTCTCCGGATGGGAATAAGGCCCTATGCTGAATATTAATAAAAATGGATCTAAATAAATAATAATAAAAAGAAAAAGAAAATGAAAAAAACAAAACAAAAACGTGTCTTTTTAAATTGTTTTAAAACTTTTTCTTTGCTTTTTAGGCATTAGGCACTAATATCTGCCCCTCAAAAAAAAATTCAGAAATGTTGGGAATTTGCTAAGGTATACTTGTTAATCAAAGGGGACTATGTTGAACAGCTGATCGGCGTTATCTCTACCTTAAGTTGAATTATTAACTATTTTAATTTTAAAATCGTCAAAACTCCCTTAAATTGAAATACATACGATTCTATATTCTATAAAAGTGGGAAAAACATATTTGTCGATTCTTTCTGACAACCACATCAATCTTAAGCATAGTTTTATTTCTTAAAATTTGTTTTATTCATAGTATTTAAACTCGCTAAGGTTAATAAAATTTTAGCTGCACATATGGTTTTGATCATGCAGCAAATCTAGACTATAATATATAGATGGAAGAAGAGTGTATGAATATTTTTTATCTTGAGAATGATATATTTAAATGAAAACCTCACAAAATTTCAAATCGGCCTCGCTTTGCCACTTTGATTTGCAACTCCCGAGCAAAACTTGTAGCTGAAGGAATAACGTTCGGAGTGTCCTGAGGTGTAAATCAAAACTATATGAATCAAATAATCATAGTAAAATTTACATGCAATATTTATTTCAATTGCACTAACAACAAAAAATTATAAAAATTCTGTAATTGATAACTTGCATGAAATTTTATTATTGCAGCAATGAATAGAGCAGGGCACCAAATTATGCTACTCCGTGCTACTCTGAATTTTTTCGGATGTTTTTGAGGCCCGGAACTATTTTTAAATAATATTTGAAAGTTCTGTAAGTTAAGTTGGCACCCCTGAATCCATAATAAAAAATATAGGACTCAGACGCCTATTGACGCCTCCAGGGGGCGTGGCCACACTTTAAATAATTATTTACAAAATAGTTCTGGGTTTCAAAAAAATCTGAAAAAATCAGAGTAGTATAATTTGGTACCCTCTGTTCATTTCTGCAATAAAAAAAGTCATGTAGGTTGTCCGTTATAAAATAATTGTATCAGTAATTTAGGTACTAGGGTAAACACATAAAAATCTTGTAACCTACGTCTCACTGTCAGTCTATATTTCAAAATTTCTCATGTCAGTCGATCTTAATGATTATATATATTATACTTACATTATTGATTGATTGATTGATTGATTTATTGATCGATTGATTGATTGATTGATTGATTGATTGATTGATTGATTGATTGATTGATTGATTGATTGATTGATTGACTTATTCATTCATTCTTTCATTCATTTTACAAACCATATTATTATTACTTGCTATAGTATTTTATGGTAAATAAAATGTGTTTTCTTAATTTTTAATTTTTAAGAAAATAGGCCAAGAAATTTATAATTATAATTATATATAAATAACAGAATTCAGAGGAAACAAATAACCAATTCTTTGTATAAAAATGAAGATATTTGCAAAAATTAATAATGTGCTATACTTATAAGCTATACATAGTAAATATTAAATTATATAAAACAAATACGTACGCACTTATTAGAACAACATAATAATTCAAATTAATTTATAACTTTTTGTGTTTTATTGCATGTCCGGGAATGTCACAAAAATTCAAGTAACAATTTATTATTATTGAAACACATGGAGCCCGTATTGCATGGTTATTTGCTTGCTGTCGACTGTACAAAATTCTTCGCTGAAAAAAGGTGCGGTGAGAGCTAGCTGAGGGGATGAAAGGGAGAAACATGAATTCCCGTTACACTATTCACTCGCATTCTAGCTGGCCGCTCACTGCGATTGCAGTCAGCAGCAGGTGTAGAGGAGAAAGAAAGCAAATAATTATAGAAATATGATGCATTTTATAATTAAATGCATTCAATATTTATAAATATATTAATTATATTTCATTTTAATATAATATCTATTTTTATACAATTGTTTTATATTTTATATTATTATTATATTATTATTTTTATATGTATTATATTATAATAATATTTTCATATAACAACAGAAAGAGAAAAGAGTATAAATAAGCAGCCTGAAAAGACAAATGCAAAAATTTAATGGAGGCCCACGGAAGTCTGCATCGCTTATACGTCGTCGTGGACAAGCAGCTGAACTACAGTTTTAAGTGTAATGTACTGTAAAAAAAAATGAGTCAAATTTCTTGAGTTTGCATTTTTAAAAATAGTGTGAAAAATTTTCAATGTGGAACCAAATATAAAATAAAACTTCTTCACATAGGTTTTCCAGGAGAAAAATTCCAAATTCAGAGTTTGCGTGTCGAATATTTTTATATTTATATAACACCTAATAAGACCTTCGAATATATCTAAAAAAATTATAATAATAAAAATACTGAAAATTAAAAATTAAAGAAAAAATATTTAAATTCTTGGCTCCATTAAAAAATCTGGAAAATCTGCAATGCTAATTTTCATAACTCAAAGGAGATTATCTAAATTTTTTTAAACACAAAATTATGTTAAGGGTTAGTTAAGGTAGTGATAATACGGATCAGCTAACCCAATGCTAAGAAAATCACATTCATGAAAATTATGACAAAATTTTAAAATGTTCTCCTCTACATCCCCAATCAGTAGCTAAAATATCAGGTATACAAAAACGAGCTAGTTTTTTAGTTATTATAATTTTTAAAGTTGATATTTTAGCTACTGATAGAGGATGCAGAAGAGATCATATATGGATTTGTTTCATAATTTTTATATGTGGGAATTTTTTTAGCATGTACGGCATATATACCTTTTACTCTTATACATTTTTTGTCTTTATGTTCGAGACGTAAAAGGGAGGATCGGCGGATCCAGCTCGCGGCACAGCCCTGGTGCTGGGGAAAGGGGAATCGCGGAAAAAAAAAAATCGGAAAAAAAAACCCTTGTATTAAAATAAAAAACCCTAGGAAAAAATCCCCCCGGGGATACAAAAAACCCTTCGCTGAAGGAGCAGCCCCAAGGAGCATTCGTGGCGTAGTAGCGCGGTAGCGAGGTTTCACGGTGTGGGGAGCTCATCAAAATGTAGAAGTCTACGCGGCGATGTTGTGGAAGTTAACTATTATCTGTATAGTAATTCCAACTGTGTTTTTAGATAAAAATTATTTTAAAAACATATTTTTTCTAACTTCGATTATTATATATTGGATATAAAATAAAAAAGTAATAAAACAAAAAAAGTCGTCGTCCTACTCGTATTATTATTATATAACATATAGACATAAAATGAACATTTGAAAATTATAATATCTAATAGGTTAAGTGATTCAATAATTATTATTAACATGACTAATGAGACTAATCAGATATATGATATCTTATGTAATATATATTATTGGAACATATATAATGATAATCTGTCAAAATAGGAAAAAAAATGAAGATAGACAAGCTTTAACTTGAAATTGCCGCAGCGCCGCATTCTGACGTCGCTTCGACCGTAAGGTTTGTTAGGAGAAAAATCTTATTAATTTTTTCATTCAATTCTATGCTGCACAAAATCTCGAATATTTTTTATGTCGTGTAAAGTGATCTTTCCAGTGGCTCATATAAATTATTAATCTTGCCCTTCATAAGAACCGCCGGAAAAAATTAAAAACCATGCAGGTACCGCTGCATGGGTTAAAGGATAGGAAGATGGATAGAACATGTCGTCGCGCGCAGTTCGCGCGCTAGATTTTCATTGGCTGAGAGAATTGTGTCGTCAATGTTGAAGCTTCTCATTAATCAAACAAGACGCAACATTAACGTTAGTTCAAGCAGGAAATATTTCTTGTATATTATATTATATAATAATAATTAATATATATATACATATTTTCTCTATGACATTTATATATTAAAACCGATACATTGTATCATGTTTAATTTTTAAGTTATATTTATAAGTTTTTTGTCTCTATGTTGTATTATGTACAGCCACAAGAGAAATAAATAAATAAATAAATAAATAAATAAATAAATAAATAAATAAATAAATAAATAAATAAATAAATAAATAAATAAATAAATAAATAAATAAATAAATATACTAGACGATTGTTTTAATATATTAACAACATCGGCATAATATTTTTTTAAATGTTACTTCGTAAAACTTAATTAATTGAGACGTTAATTTTTTTAAAATTTCTTTCTTTAAAATAATAAAGATGAAAATCAAGTTTTCAAAAATTACAGCACTTGTTAGTCTTTTTACACCAGTTCAGTTTTTAGTCATTTTATTTTTGTTAAAAAAAATAAAATTTTGGTTTGCTATCTTATATTGCTCGATCGATACTTCGGTATTCTGGCTTAATTGAACCGGTCCTCATATCGATCTTTTAACTGATGGTGATCGACGTATCTTGTTTGATTAATGAGAAGCTTCAACATTGACGACACAATTCTTTCAGCCAATGAAAATCTGGCGCGCGAACTGCGCGCGACGACATATTCTATCAATCTTCCTATCCTTTAACCCAGCGGTACCGGTTTTTTAAATTTTTCCGGCGGTTCTGATGAAGGGCAAGATTAATAATTTATATGAGCCACTGGAAAGATCAGAGGGCCGACGCTAGGCTTTGGGGGGCCCTGTGCGAGATAGGAAGGAAAATAAAATGAGGCCCCCACACCACTGGGGGGACTGGGGGGCGAAGAAATGAAAAGTTTATATTAAATTTAATTATTTATATAATAATAATGTAACTTCTTCCATACTATTCTGGACGTATGAGTATTTTTTGTTTAGTACGGTACACAAGCTTTCTCCCCCGCCCTCCCCTTCTTGGCCGTTTGAATGTAGAGACGCTTGTGTAGGGGGTGTTGTGTTGTGCTGCAGTGACGCCTTGCTCTCCGTGATGTTAGGTGCATGCTGCAACGATGTCTTCTGATTTTCGGCTGAGAGTGCTTGTTTAGAGTGTTTGAAAATAGTGTGATTATCGTTGCTACTGCAGTTAATAACTTCAATTAATAAAGTTCATTTCCATTAACATTTAATTTTGTTTGTTATACCGTACATCTCAGCCGGAAGAACACGAAAGCATCATCGTAACGACAACCAAAATAAATCTTGTTTCTTTAAGTGATCATATATTTTGAACATTGTGATAAAAAAATAAACTACAAAAATTATAGATAATCTCGCTAATATGATCAATTAATGTTACAAGATATTGATGAGAATACATAAAAAAAAATGAAAAAATTGCCCTCCTATTTATAATGTAATAATATAAATATAATACAAAATATAAAAATCTAAACAATTAAAGAACACTCCTCATGTTAAAATTGGAGTCCCCTCTTTGAAATGAATGAAAGGTCCAATCGACCTTGAGAAGCCCCTCTAACCAACCCTCCAGACAGAGCGAACTTGTCAAGTACGCTCTGCTCCAGACGTCTCTTCTAGCCACGCGGGATCGGGCCGCCCGCTCTAGAGTGCATCTCTGACCCTAGCAGAGAGATACACTGACGGCTCGAGACGCCCTCTTTCATATCCTATTACAAGAATGCCCTCTAAAATAGAGGCCGGTTTTTCTCTCTGTGAACACAACAATACGGCGCTGCAGGTTCCTGTAAAGTTATATGCAATATGAGTTGCAGTGACATCATGTGGGCTTAGTCTATTAAGGATATGGTTCGTACTTTAAGATCGAACTTTAATCCTTTTTTGACACAGTCATTATGGGAGACATGTTACGTCCAATAACCATCCGAATCCTCAATAGGCTTTATCTGCAGTTGCTACAAAGGAGAAGCCAGATTAAATTATTTAAGGTGCTTTATATCTATGGTGCGATGTTGCGCGGGGCTTAGCAAGGTTGAGAAATGCGCGCACTTTTGCTTTAATGTCGTATGGCCGCTATGGCGGCCATGTTGGCGATACAATCGCTCCGCACCGCATAGGGAGCGATTTTATCTCGCCAACATGGCTATTAACATACGATATTGAAGCAAGAGCACATTTCTCGCCTTTGCTAAATAAGGCCATCGCTCCATGGAAATAAAGCACGTAACATTTTTTTTTTTTATTTGTCAATGATCAACTTTTTTTCTTGCAGAAATGGAGAGAGAGGTAGAGGGTGCAGTGGGTGCAAATTATATTTTAATTAGTCTGAAAATTATAATATTTTTTAAAAACTAACAAAGCGATGAGAGAGAGAGAGAGAGAGAGAGAGTAGTATATAGGAATAGTTTCCACCCTCTATCCATTTCTACAATAAAAAAAGTGAAGTTGATATACTACATGTGTATTGTAGAACAACGGTTTTCAAACTACGGGACGCGTCCTAAATTTGAGACAGTGTGATTTTTCGTCTCTGGCACTTCATGAAAATCGGGTAATGGCGGCCAAGGCTATGGTTCTAGTAAAATGATCAAAGTTTTGAAAGCTGCTCACAAAATATAGTCTCCACAAAATGTGGTTGTTATATGCATCACAAACTAATGTAATCTAAAATATTAATTCAAAATTCACCAAATGCCAAAACAGCACGATATTTAAAATTTAACTTCGGGCTATGCGAACAACACCCATGTTTTTACTAATTGTTATAATGTTAATTATTAAGGTGTAGCAGCTAATTAATTAGTTTATTAATTATAACAGTAATTCAAATACATACCATCGCAAACGCAACCAGAAACGGCAATGCCAACATACGAGCCATGGTTTTAGAGAAATGTTAATTTTCCACTTGAATTTTCAGCTTTTATATAAATTTCAGACAAGGTTGGCCAATGAGAGTTACGTATTATTCACTTTTATGGACAAATTTTACTACACGTGAAAAATTACGTAACACCGTGGGTTAAATTTGCCGCAGCGCTTGCTATGGGTGAAGTCGCGTGAAGTCACTTCACGCAAGCGCAGTGGCTGGCGTGAACCGTTCAGATAAAAGGTTACGTGAACGGTTCTTGAAGATTCGAGTTCAGGTAACGCTACAAGTTCTTTCTTACAGTATCAGGAGATCATAAATATCAAGGAAAGTTATACGTAGGTCAGGTTTTGGCAGTGTTATTTTATAAATAAAATTGGAACTTTGTAATAAGAAATAATTTTGCTGGATAAGTTTTTGCAGCTTCCAGTTGAAATTTCACTTTGCCACTTTTAAAGAAAATGTCGTGAATTAATTTTCATATGAAAAGTCTACATAAATTTATGATATACTATGTCCAATGCAAAAAAAAAAAAAAAAAAAAAAAAAAAAAAAGGGGGGGGGGTGATAATACAGGACAAAATAAAACCTATGTAAAAGATCAATATTATTATTTAGTGAAAAGTGAAATGTAATTTTAAAATTTCATAAAAGGAGAAATAAATTACGCGGCTAAAGTTGTCACAGCGCTTGCGTGAACCATTCAGGTAGTATTGCTTGAATGTTTCGAGCAGAGTTACTTGAAAGATTCAAGCAGAGTCGCTTGAACATATTCCCACGATGTATCAGGAGTTGATGCGCTTCAAGAAATTCATGCAGTCGTTATATGAGTTAACAAATTTATATGAAGACCTATAAGAATAACAATTTAAAAAAATGTAATGAAGTATCGAACCTCATTTTTTTTTTTTTATTATTATTATTACTGCAGAAGCAGTGGCGTAGCCAGGATTTGCCCAAGGGGGGGGTTCTTTAGGTTAAATATTGAGAACAGGTCACTGGGGGGTTTGGGGGGCGAAGCCCCCCAATAGCCCGCCGCAGGCGCGATTTTTTTTAAGGACACGCCCCCTTTTTAGGGTAAAATAATGGAAAAATACTCTATTACTCTATACTCTATTAGAGCTAGGATAAAATATATGGCCTGATGCAATTTTTTTAACAGTTTATATTTCTTTTCACCCCATTTTTCAATTTCTTTTGAATACGTGCGTATAAAAATAAATAAAGCTTTGAGTAAATCATTTTAATTAAATCAAGTAATTTATGTAACCACTTTTATATTATTTTTATAGAGTCAGTGTACGTGTCATTTAATTGAATTTGATTTTTAAAATTTATTTAATAATCCAAGTTCACATCATTAAGATATTGTAAAATAAATAAAAAAATAAAAAAGGGAATTGCTTCTCTTATTTTTGTTAAATTTTGTCTGCACCGGGCGCGTGGAACAACCAATTAAATGAAAGTGCGGCACACGTGAGAGCGTTTTAATTTATACAATAGTAGTTACCTAGTTATATGCACATGCAGTTTGTAAGGGAAATAAAACATTTATTTATGAGTCGCACTTTTTCCTGTTAAAATTAGAAACTAACTTATAATTTGTTTATTTTAAGGAAAAGACTACTTGATACCCCTAAATTTCAATTTTTTATTTAACTTTTTTTTTCAAATTTATCTAATTTTTCCTTTTTTCTTCTTATATCCAGTCATTACTCGATCTTCATGGGGGGGGTTTAAACCCCGAAAACCCCCCCCGTGGCTACGCCACTGTGCAGAAGTAGAAGTTGCAGAGTTATGCTAACCTGATTATTTTCAGATTTTTTAGAGCCCGGGAAATATTTTTAAAAAATTATTGACAGTTCTTTTTGTGACGTCACGAGACGCCACTCCTTAATAAAAAAGATAGCCTTGTGACTTCACAAAAAGGACTTTCAATCTTTTTTTAAAAATAATTCCCGGGCTCTAAAAAATCTTAAAAAAAATCAAGGTTAATTGCATAACTACTTTACACGCTCTATCAGGCGCGTATCAAGGGGGGGCGATGGGGCGATCGCCCCCCCCCCCCCAAAGGTCCCAAAATACATTGAAGGTATTACCACCTCCCACCCGTCGCCCCCTTCCCCTCCCTCCCCAAAATTTAACATTGCGGGATAAGGCACCGCCCCCCCCCCCCCCCTCCCTCCCAAAGCCGGGGTCTGGATCCGCACCTGCGCTCTATACATTTCTGCAATAAAAAAATGAATTCGATATATACTTCATTATATATTAAGTCATGTTATAATTAAAAAATTGTATCAAGCATTTTTATTTTTACCTTGAAATTCATAATAAAAAATATAATAATAATATAGTATACTAGCTGCGCATTTGTACAATATATTGTTCATTACATATTATTTTTACTTCCTTTCAAATTGAATACTGTCGCTTTATAAAATCTTATCATGCCGTTATACATAATTATATAATTTATTGCAAGTATTTTTCCTCAAAGCATTTGTATGATAATTATTGTTAGTAAAAAAGTATCCATTTATATCACTTTATACAGACTCTCTCGGTGAATGACAAAACAAGGTCATTATATAACAATTATTTTGACGTAAAACTCTATAAATGAACATTTTGTTTAATTCAAAAACCATGATGCGAAGGAAACAAACATAAAAACACAATTTTGTAACATGGCACAAAGATTTTTTTTTTTTCACTTTCATTTTTCAATTACGTTGATTACTGCATGTACACCACCTGCAGAATACGTAACTCTCATTGGCCAACTTTGTCTGAAAATAATATAAAAGCTGAAAATAAAAGTGGAAAATTCACATTTCTCCAAAACCATGGCTCGTGTGTTAGCATTGCCGTTTTTTCTGGTTGCGTTTGCGACGGTATGAATTTGAATTACTACTGTTAAGTAATAAATTAACATGATATATGAGCTGTTACACCTTAATAATTAACATTATAACAATCAGAGTAAAAACATGGGAGTTGTTCGCATAGCCCCAAATTAAATTTTAAATATCGTGCTGTTTTGGCATTTGGTGAATTTTGAATTAATATTTTAGATTACATTAGTTTGTGATGCATATAACAAACACATTTTGTGGAGACTAATTATGCTTTCAAAACTTTGATTATTGTCTATGTTTTCAAAGGCAGAGGCAATTCCCCTTTGGACTCTTTTTCATCATTGCTAGGTACGACAATTTCTGGTGCAGTCATTGAAATATGAGCTTAAAAATTTATAATTGTAATAAACACAAAATAAGATAGTTATTCTGTCGGTCTTACAAGTAAATAATAATAATGTAATAATATTTTTTAAGAATAATTCAGTAAATATGTAAATAATATTTAAACACACTGTTTAGTATATCATAATTTTATAATTATTATGTCATATAAAAAAAAAATTAGAATTCAAATTGTCATCTGGTTATATATTATACTGATACAGTATAATTTTTGGTAATTATTTTATTGAAATGTGAAATTGGAGATTGGTGTCCTAGCCCCCGCTTATGTTGTTTGTTGTCCGTTATTCCTCGCTCGGTGGCTCATTTTGATTTAGTCCGTGCCTATATAATTAAGTCAAAAATTTCTATACAACTATCCTCACACTAAATGTTTTAATTAATGTTTTAATTAGATTTCTTAACAGAAGGTTGTAATAATAATATTATAATCTCATTATTTTCTAACCATATTTTAGATTCCAATTTCTAAATCAGTGATTTAATTTTCCGCTGATATTTTAAGACCTTCTTTTTTCTTTTCTTTTTAGTAGAAATTTGAGAAACAATGAGATGCCTCGTTAAGCTTGAAGAGTATATATTATAAATAATTATTATAATAGTTCACACCTAAATTTTCCGAAGGTCTTTCGTTTTCTTACCAACTCGGCATATTTCATTATGATCGTTTTAAAAAACAAAATGATTAATTTAACTTTTAAGTAAAAATGAAGAAACCAAACTAGTTGAAAATGTTTTTTTTTTTATAAAGAAACTGAAAATTATTGGTTTTCTACCCACCAGTGCTGCGTACATTATAAATTTAACAGTGCATAACAAGGATGGCAAATAGGAAAGCAGTGGGGAAGGAAAAATGGGACATCATCTTTGAATTGAATATTATCTGATGGGTTTGAGTCAAAAAGTTTGAAAACCGCTCTTGTAGAAGTTCAGAATAGAGGAGGACTGCTTCCACCAGTGAGGCGCCGGTGCATTCAGGCGCGGATCCAGAAAAAAAAAAAAATCAGGGGAGGGCAAAATTTCGGGAGGGCCTGCCTAATGTTAAAAAAAAAATGGAGTGGGGGAAACGCCTATATTGCCCATGTTAAATCCAAAATTTCGGAGGAGAGGGGTCTGCAACCACTCCCTCCCCCCTGGATCCACGCCTGGGCGCCACAGATCAAACAGGTTTATATCCAAGCTCAACTGAAATTTAATTTTCAAGCCTCAGCTACAGCAACAAAAAAAAATTTCAGACCACTTTTGAACCTGGATTTGGAAAGTTAACTATACTTGTCTTTTCAAATCAAGGTTCAAAAGTGGTCTGAAATTTTCTTTTTGTTGCCGTATCTGAGGCTCAAAAAATAAATTCCAGTTGGGCTTGGTCATAGAGGACATAAAGGACCAAGAGATGGCGCTGATGTCTGAAAATTTTGCTTTTTGCATCGAGGATACGGCAATACCTAATATAGCATGGGGAGAATCACAAAAATTATCAAATTTCTAGGAAAGAAATCACTTAAGAAGTTGAGATATTTTTTTATATTTGTCCGAAAGTATTTGACAACTAATTATCGTGTTGTCATTTTTCTAAAATTAAGCTGCGGCTGCTGACAGAGTATTTGCATGATTTTACATTGTTAATCATATACAGCAATCCTCCCCAGACGCACGTAGTTCCAGCAGTATCGTATAACCACTATAGGTTCGCACTAACATTATGACACTATATCTGCGGCGCCTCCCCTCTATTCTGAATACCATCATGTCTTTAACGTTCTGATGCCCCGAAAACCTAAGATATCCTAATTGTCAGTACCATCTGGGAACACAACTTGACCGAGGTCCCAGGTACACATGTTGACTCTTGTTGCTCCACAGACCTGGGTATCGTCCCCTCTCCGTTCGATTGCTACCTGGTGACGCGCAGTCTCAAGACGCTGGCAGTGCGCATGCGTCAACACGAGAGCAACGGACTGGCCGTGGCGAAGTACCTGCAGACACACCCGCTGGTCGAGAAGGTCGTCTATCCAGGTATGCTCGGACTGGAGGGGCCAGTCAGGGCCATATATATTGTATAGACAATAGACATTACAGGCAGCAGGGGCCACCTGGAAAAGGTCTGAGCCCACTTTTTGTATACTCTCGATCTATCTTAAAAAGCAAAGGGACCAGTCAGAAATCCCTGACCCAGTCTTAAGATACTTTTCCATGGATATATATATATATATATATATATATATATATATATATATATATATATATATATATATATATATATATATATATATATATATGTTACCACCAAAAACCGAATTCGGGCAAAAGCCGAAAAAAATTAGCAAAACTAGTTTTGAGCATCAAGTTAAGCTCAAAACCCGAAATAATCGATTACTTCGAGTTTTGAGCTTAACTTGATGCTCAAAACTAGTTTTGCTCAAGTCGAAATGAGCAAAACCCGATGAAGACTTTTACATCGGCTTTTGTTCATTTCCATTTGAACAAAACTAGTTTTGCGTATCAAGTTATGATCAAAACTCGAAGTAAGATTTTATTTCGGCTTTTGAGCAAAATTTGAACAAAACTAGTTTTGCTCATTTTTCAAAGACAATTTATTTTTTATTTTGTGAAGGCTGTTCTTTATTTTTTTATTTTCTTCGGAATAATATATTTATTTTTATTTATTCTTTGCTGTAGTTATTTAAATACTTATTTAAATATTTATTAATTTATTTATTGTTGCATTTATTTATTTGTTGCTATTTGTTCGATTGAATAAAAGTTTTGATTAATTGGTTGGTATTTTGGGGCAATTGGCACATTTTGGTCATGTATGCCCCCTAATAAAAGCTTCAATTTCTCCAATTTCTCCCTTAATTCGCTTAATTCTGTGAACAGGCCGGGCCTAGCTTTTTCTCAAAATTTCAAAAGTGATTTTTGTTGTTGTTGTTGTTGTTTTGCTAAGGAAAGAGGAAGAAGGGACCCAAATAAGCAAAAAAAAAAAAAAACCTTCTAAAATGACTTTTTCTTAGTTTTTAATGGGTTGAAAAGCACTATAATAAAAAGGTGAGCTGCATGAGGTTGAACTACGGACGGGCCACGGGCCGGGGGCCGCACTGTGAAGCATCACTGGCCCAGGCCAGGCCTAGCAACCATCCGAACGGACCGGGCCGGGTCAGGCCTCGAAAATCCGGCCCATGCAGACCTCTATAAAGAACTATCTGTCAACCCTTTTCGTTGTGGGTGGCCAAAGAGGGCTTCATATGATGAACGCTTAATTCCACTCAAGTTCAAAATTTAAAATAAATTGTCTTTGAAAAATGAGCAAAACTAGTTTTGCTCAAATTTTGCTCAAAAGACGAAATAAAATCTTACTTTGGGTTTTGAGCTTAACTTGATGCTCAAAACTAGTTTTGCTCAAACGGAAACGCGCAAAACCCGATGTAAAAGTCTCCGTCGGGTTTTGCTCACTTCGATTTGAACAAAACTAGTTTTGAGCATCAAGTTAAGCTCAAAAACCGAAATAATCGATGACTTCGGGTTTTGAGCTTAACTTGATGCTCAAAACTAGTTTTGCTCATTTTTTTCGGCTTTTGCCCGAATTCGGTTTTTGGTGGTAACATATATATATATATCACGCGAGGCTTGGCGGGGCGATCGAGAAAAGCGCACTTGCAGTGAAACCTTATGGCAGCCATATTAGCGGGGAAAAATTGCTTTCCCGCAGCGATCAGAGTTTCACTGTTTCTGAGAGTGGCGGCGCTGCTAAATGTTCGGCACGGCCCGGTTCATGCTTCATGGCTGATATATATTGCCTGCGCAGCCAGCAAGAACCGGACCGTGCCGCTGCGATTCAGTGGCGCCGCCACTCTCAGTTACAGTGAAGCTCAGCCAAGATGGTCAAATTTCTGGACATAAGACATGGGGGTCTCTGAGCTGCCAGCGCTACCCTGTCAGATATATAAAGTCCATCGCTGCTCGAGCGCGCATCTCATTTGGCGGACTTTCCCGAAAATTGTCGAGTATCAAATTCCTAGACCATCCCCCAATAAAGTGTCCTGACTCAGTCTCCTGTTGCCAGGTCTGCCGGGGACCATCCCCAACATGACCTGCTGGCAGTGATGCAACGCTTTGCGAAATTTCGCGTGAAATTCCACTAGTTTCGCTAATATTCGCGAAGTTTCGCACGTTAAGTTTTTCGCGAAACTTCGCGAAATTGATATATTTGAATTTCTCGCTCTACTTTTTCGAATCGTATTTAATGAATACGCCGTTTTCTACCTAATTTCGCATTATAATAACAGGTTTAAAGGCATAACTCAATTAAAAAAGAGTTCAATTTAATTTATTTGGTATAAAAAATTTATTTTCTATTTCGTGAATTTTAAAAATTAATTTTAAATTTTTTTAATATAATTGAACACACTAGCTTGAGGATAGATAGAACATGAAAGTTGTCATTTTATCTTATTTTCTTAAATTTTTAACGAATATGTAAGAATTCGCATTGCGGCAGTCATTTTTTCAATTTCGCGAAATTTTCACGAATATTCGCGCAAATTTTCGCACGAAGTTTTGTATCTCTGATCCTGACTGACTCTCTTGTCACCAGGCCTCCCAGACCACCCCCAGCACGCACTGTTGCAGTCCCAGGCGAGCGGCTACAGCGGCATGATGGCATTCTACATCAAGGGGGCGGGGCTCAAAGAGGCTCTCAAGTTTTTCAAGTCAACCAAACTGATCAAGAACGCAGGCAGCCTCGGAGGAGTGGAGAGTCTCGCGCTGTCACCGTGAGTCGATATGGTCCACTTTGTGTGTAAAACGATTGGATTTTGAACCTTATGTTGCCACCGTGAGTCGATATGGTCCACTTTGTGTGTAAAACGACAGGATTTTGAACCTTATGTTGGCACAGTGAGTTGATATGGTCCACTTTCTGTGTAAAATGATAGGATTTTGAACCTTATGTTGCCACCGTGAGTCGATATGGTCCACTTTCTGTGTAAAATGATAGGATTTTGAACCTTATGTTGCCACCGTGAGTCGATATGGTCCACTTTCTGTGTAAAATGATAGGATTTTGAACCTTATGTTGCTCCGTGAGTCAATATGGTCCACTTTCTGTGTAAAATGATAGGATTTTGAACCTTATAACTATTTTTACAGTTTAAAGAGGTAGAACATAATATGGATCTTATGAGTAAATTGTATAATTAAAATGCATCAAATTATATCACGTGAAGTTATATATTAGGGTATGATTTGGAATTTTTCATGAAATAATTAAAATTTATTCTAACAGTACTTCCAAATTAATTAAATTGCGCTCAGTCAATCTTTTGATGCCAGGGGACCATATTATGTGACGTCACTGCATGTTTCCAGATAAAAATCATTACAGGAGGTAAAACATTAAAATCTGCCCCGAGTGGCGGGTTTGGTTTGCCGATCGATGTTGCAGTAATAAAAAAAGACCAACTGCAGTTTCTTGTCCGGGAACTTAGCGCATTAAGACATGCTGGGTTTCCCTGATTCTATTTGCCCTATTTAATTTATGAACCCCTTGTCTTATGGATGGAAATTTGAACATCATTTTCAGAGCTTCGTGGAGTCTTTGCGAGGTACCACTACTGTCGTCGCCAAAAGTCGGGACACCTGGACTTTGCAATTTTACTGTGCACTACAGAAAAATCGCAAAATTTAGAAAAAAATATTGCATTAAACCGGCAAGCCTCCTCTATACCTTAAAAATATAACGGGCCAATTAATTGCAAAGCTAATTTGTTATAATTAAGGAAGTGACGCAACCTACCCAAAAAAATGACTTTTTCACGAGATGCCCGTCTTTGCGCTCTTGTATAAAATAGAGTTATGCAGGTAGCGCTTTCATTTATTTTTTTCCTAATAGCCAAATACTTCAAGATGTGAAATAAAAAAATTAATTATTCCCTAATTACAATTAAACCAAACGCAAAATTAAACTCTAGTTTTGCAATTTTGAAGCTACACGCTCGAAAAAAATATCATTATACACAGAAAAAAATTAAACATTTTTGGTGGTCGTCGATTTTTTATAAATTTTAAAAAAATTTTTTACATAAATTAATGATGAAATTACCATCTTTCAGGAATCTGCTGGGTTGCCATATCCTAACTTTTGCTTGGAGTGGCCTTATTCAGTAGAAAAATAGCAAAGTTGATTGACAAACCATAAAAGATAATAACAATGAGGGTCGCGTTCTCTCTTCAAAGGCGGTGTTCTACTGTATTGTGTCTTGCAGCAAGCCAGCAAGCAGCAGGAAGGAAGGGTTGTTATTTTAACATTCCAGGTAGAATTGAAATTGCATCATGGTTCGATGATCTCGATTGTTTATTGAAACTCTCTTTAATGTGCATGATGATGAAGTGGTTGAATTTAAAATTAAATATGAATAATATATCTTTTTAAATCAAAATTCTAGCTGCATTCTTGAGCTTATTAAGAGATTTTTGTAAGTAATTAAAAGTTCATTATAATCACTAATAATTAAGCTAGAAATATGATTAAAACACTCAAATAGATGCTGAATTCATTTTAAACACAATCATGTCAACTTTAGTTGCGTGTTTCTCCATCTTAATGATATATAACTGGCTTAGCTGAAACAATAGTGATCAGCCTCGGGCAAAGAGACCCTCATATAAAAAGCTTTTTGTACACAGCAAAGCTACTGTCACGGCTGGGCATTATATTTCCGTATTCAGCAGCTGAAACCTGGCAACGCTGCTCTTAATTAAAATGTAAACATTGATTAATATACGAATTATAAAAAATCGGCAACCACCAAAATTTTTTGATTTTTTTTCTGTGTATAATGATATTTTTTTCGAGCGTGTAGCTTCAAAATTGCAAAACTAGAGTTTAATTTTGCGTTTGGTTTAATTGTAATTAGGGAATAATTAATTTTTTTAAATTAAAAATTGATTTCACATCTTGAAGTATTTGGCTATTAGGAAAAAAATAAATGAAAGCGCTACCTGCATAACTCTATTTTATACAAGAGCGCAAAGACGGGCATCTCGTGAAAAAGTCATTTTTTTGGGTAGGTTGCGTCACTTCCTTAATTATAACAAATTAGTTTTGCAATTAATCGGCCCGTTATATTTTTTAAGTTATAGAGGAGGCTTGCCGGTTTAATGCAATATTTTTTTCTAAATTTTGCGATTTTTCTGTAGTGCACAGTAAAATTGCAAAGTCCAGGTGTCCCGACTTTTGGCGAATACAGTAGTGTAGTGCATAAAAATACATGCAATATTGGCGTCATAAATAAAAGTTAGTGCGCCCCCTAGTAGTAACTGCTGGAACTACGTGCGTCTGGCGAGGATTGCTGTATATGATTAACATTGTAAAATCATGTAAATGCTCTGTCAGTAGCCACACAGCATAATTTTATAGAAATGATAACACCATAATTAGTTGTCAAACACTTTCGGACAAATGTAAAAAAATATTTCAACTTCGTAAATGATTTCTTTCCTATATATTTGATAATTTTTGTGATTCTCCCCATGCTAAAGGTATTGCCGTATCCTCGATGCAAAGAGCAAAATTTGCAGGCGTCAGCGCCATCTCTTGGTCCTTTATGTCCTCTATACTTACCTATAGAGCTGATTGCGCTGACGTCATGCCCCTGTAAGTTAGGCTGCCCTATGGAGGACCAGATTCACAGACTAGTATATAAACAAATTATGTATTGATTTTTTTTTTACTGTATTTAACAAAATAAATCAGGTTTAAAAAATTGTAAAAATGCACCAATAAACGATAGATAGTATAAAAAAATCGCATCATTACAATGAAAACTATTTTTGTCTATTTATTTTTGTCATTTCTCATATCTATAATGCCAGTTGGACCTCCACTTTCTCTTTTCTTCCCTCCTGACCGTCCGTATATCTGCTATGCAATTTTTCCTCGTATAATCAAAAACAGCAAACAACTCTATAGCTCAGAACCTGCGAAACACTGGAAATGTCAGTCAAAATTATAATGTCTGCATGGCCATAAGACACGGAAGTGATCATTGTGATCAGAGATTTCCGAGACATAGAAATTTGATTGGCTTGAGCAGAGTTTCGCGGGGTCCAAATGTGGCAGCGTTGATGCTCCAGCGCATGGACATGGCCATATATAGCCCTCTGGTGGAGAGCTATGGCATGGCTGGACACAGCCCGGCTTTCAGCTGTGCCCGCAGCCCAGCCAACGAGAGACGAGCCGTGTTCATGCAATATACAGCAGCGCCGCCACATTTTGATTCTGCAAAATTCTGCTTATGCCCATCAAATTTCTAGCAATATGTCTCGGAGTCTCTGATTTGAATTTAAATGTTCTAAAATGTTCAAATTTTGCCGCCAGCCCCGCGCTGTCACACTTCAAAGTTCCCGCGGCCGAGCGTCTCAAGATGGGCATCACCGACAACCTCATCCGACTGTCCGTGGGCATCGAGGAGGCGGACGACCTCAAGCGTGACCTCGACCAGGCGCTCAGGACCGCCCTGGAGGAGTAGTTTGACCTCTCCTGCCGGTTGACCATGATTACGACCTTTCTTCCAGTTTGACCTCCCCCCCTAGTTTGATCTCTCCTGCAGTGTGACCTTGATTTGACCTTTCCTCTAGTTTGACCTTTCTCAAGTTTGACCTTGATTTGACCTCAACCATCAGGCTCTCACGACCGCCCAGTAAATTCCCCAGGGACCTCTCGACCTAACCAAGTGAGCTCTCAAGTTTTGTCTTTAAAATTTGAGGTGGGGTTACGTCCTCTTTACGTAAAATAAATTTGGAAAATAATATGTCTGAGAACAATAAATAAATTTGATGCAATACATTATTTGTTTTATTTGAAACAATAATTATATATAAGATATATATATTAATGTAATATGTTTCAAAATTAATTACAACTCATGCACGCACCTTTAAAGTTTGATTGAATTGTAATTCAAGTAATAAATTTGGATACTCGATCTATGTAAATAAATTTCTTACAATATCTTATAATAAAAGCATTTTTTTATCATGCATCATTTTATTTTTAGATATAATTATCTGTTGACATTAACACATGTACAGTATAAATAATATAATTAGTATAATAAATATTATCAGGCGAAGTAGACATTGCATATATTAATTAATTGATTTACTTTTACATACCATTTATAATATGGTACATACTGTACATACATTGCTCAAGATACATATAGTATGTAAATGTGCAACAATATAATTAACAATTAGTATATTATTATTATATATGTGATTAATGAAGGCATTATAAAACTCAATTTGTTTACATTGTTAGACAATTTTACATTATTTTACTACAGTATAACAGATCTTAGTTTACGTGTGGATTCGATTACGCGCGACGGCCATCTTGGAAGTCATAACATGGCCAAGATAGGGGGCGCCAGTCGGTCTAGACGTATAGTCTAGCCATGTCAGGCGTAAACTTAGATTTGTTTTACTGTATATTGAATCACTAAAAAAAAAAGAATAATTTAATACTTTTTAATTACCCTTGGTTTTAGAATATATAATAAAATATTAGGAAAAATTAAGTAAATTTGAGTAAAAAATATTTCTAGTATACATATATATATATATATATATATATATATATATATATATATATATATAAGATATTAATAAGTCATTCATTAAATTTTGTATTACCTAACTTCAAAAAATAAAATAGCTATGTTGTTATTGTTATAATTAATATAAAATGACAAAAAGAACTATTTAGTAAAATCATACATTAAAATGTTTAATGAGCAGACAATATTACTTAATATTAATTTATTTTAAATGTGAATTAATTAAGGGTAAGATAACACAAAACATATCGATTGTTGTAGTCCGATTTGATTAACATGTAAACCTTAGCAACCTCATAATAATAATTCTAATTTGTTTTTAAGAGACGTGCAGTTCTTAGCACCTAAAAAATGTAGAAAAAATTTCAACACAATCGCTTGATCCTATTTTTTTAAATTAATTTTTTTAATTTTCAGTATAGGGCTTTCCCATGGAGACCTAAACTAAGAAATAAATTTAAAGAAATCGGATCTACTGATTGTTTTGAAATTTTTTCTACATATTTTTGGTGCTATAAGGACTGTCTTTAAACAAAAAAAAATCAGAATTATTATGACTATTATGAGGTTGCTAAGGTTTACATGTTAATCAAAAGGGACTACAACAATCGATGTTTCGTGTTATCTTAACCCTTAACATGCAACTAAAATTATATATTCAAATTCAAATTCAAATTCAAATTTTTATTTCGATCATAGGCTGTACAGCATGGATCACGTCAATTATTACATTAAATATGTAACATACTTAATTCTAATTAAAATTAGCCTAAATTTAATAAATTTAAACACATATACCCAAACAATATTTAAAATATATATGATCTATAAAATTAATACAATAATTAAAATTGTGTCCTTTTAAACATCACATTAGCACCATAATATATTTAACACACAACTTTTAAATTCAATTAAAAGTCTATACATCTTGACAAAATAATTAGTTACTTTAACAATTTACTAGTAGTAAATTAGTTATTTAAAAAGCACTTTTGCATAAATTGTCATATATTCACATAATTTATTTCTTCTTTTCACAGTACAATAAGTTTCTTGATGCACTTACTCTTCTTGTATGAATTATTATGAAAACTATAAAATTTTAATATGAAAATTTAACCACAATCACATGTTTGATGTTATTTTTCCCTTTTTTTTTTTTTTTTTTCACTGTATCACATTATCTTGATGATCTTAATGGATGATAATTAAGTTTTACATTAATATATTGGTTTTCTCACTATAGTAATTATTATGCTGTGTCAGCTACGTTCCTGTTTGCTACATCTCCATCTGTTATTTTTGTGTCCTCTGAATAAAATTCTTTAATATTGTAATACTCTTTTTTTATTAAGATAGTTTTCAGTTTATTTTTGAATACATTATCACTACTTTCATCTCGCAATGATTGTGGTATAAAATCGTGAATTTTATGCGTTTGGTAATATGGATTATTTTTATAAAAAGCAGATTGGTGTTTTTTTACTACTACCTTCGATTTATTTCTTGTATTGTATGGAGAAATGTCGGAAACTTGATCGTATGACTCGGCATGTAGTCTTTTATACATTGCACATTTGTAAATATAAATACACGGTAAAGTTAACATGTTCAGTTCCCTAAAATATGTTCTACATGAATCATATTTTTTAAACCCTTTTATTGTTTTAAGAGCCCTTTTTTGAAGAATAAACAGTCTATTTAACATAACATTATCACTACCCCACATTATTATACAGTAGCTTAAATGAGAATATATATTTGCATAATATACAGACAGTAATGTAGGATCTGACACAATTCTTTTTAATGAATACAACAAAAAATTTCCTCTATTTATTTTTTTTGAAATTTCTTTTAAATGTACATCCCAATTTAGTGTATTATTAATATTCAACCCAAGAAATTTGGTATCACTTGCTTCTTGGATAATATCCCCATCTAGTTTAACTGTAATATTTATTGTTTCTTTACTTGTTGGTAATTGAAATCTGAGGAATGCTGTTTTATCTACATTTAACAATAGTCTGTTGCATTTACACCAATTTACAAGTTGTTGTACAGTATTATTTGCTCTCAGTTCTAAATCTTTTACTGTTTTTGCTGAGATCTTTGCATTTGTATCATCAGCGAATTGTGATATCTCATCAGCATCAATGAGGTGTGATGCCAAATCATTTGTGGTAAAGTTGTATATACGGAGGCCCAATTTGGAACCCTGAGGGACCCCAAGGGTTACAGGTAGAAGGTCGGATTTGTATTCATGATTAACATTTCCATTTAGTTCTGATTTTATTTCAACATATTGATATCTATCACTAAGATAGGATTTAAACAAATTTAAACTGGTCTCATCACAACCCATGGCATTAAGTTTGGTAATAAAAATGTCGTGAGGGAGGCAATCAAACGCTTTTGAAAAGTCAAAAAAGAGTCCAACTGAGTATTTCTTATTTTCTAAATCATCATAAATTGGATTAATAAATTCAAATATAGCAGTTTCAGTTGATTTTTTAATCTGAAAGCCATGTTGTGTGGGGGATATAATTTTATTATTTTGTTCGTAAATAGCAAATTGCATATCCATTACAGCTTCAAAAATTTTGGCAAATACAGATGACAGACTAACAGGTCTGTAATTTTGTACATTATTTTTACATCCTTTTTTATGAAGGGGGTATACTTTTGAAATTTTTAAACATGATGGAAATATACCTTCTAGAATTGATTGATTAATTACAAAAGAAAGAGGAACAGCAATAAGTTCAGCACAAATTTTTATAACAGTGTAAGGTACATCATCTGGACCAGCTGCATTTTTATTTGGGAGGCTTTTCATAATTTTTAGTACATCAAAATAGTTTATGGTTTCAATTTTAAAAGGTGGAATATTTTTAGAATTGGTGGGAGGAGGAGGGGTAGACAAGTTAACTTGAGATGGACTATGTTCCCCGTATTTTGATGTAACTAAATTTTTTGGAGTATTTACAAATAAACTATTACATTCATTAGAAATTAAATTAGGGTTAGTGATTATAGTATTATTTATGTTTAGTTCAGTAATTGAGTTTTTATTTTTTTGAATATAATTTGTTTCAGATTTCACAACATCCCAAGCAGTTTTTACTTTATTGTCAGAATCCTTAATTTTTTTATCATTTAAATTTTTTATTGCATTCATTACCTTAATGTTGTGTAACTTATATAGTTTTTTATATTCAGGCATAATTGAGGAATCATGATATTTAGCTTCAATAAACATTTTTTTTAAATTCTGACTTTCTAATACAAGTTCTGGATGGTGTTTAATCCATGCAGGGGTTTGTTTTTTTATTATAAATTTTTTTCTTGATTTTTGGAAAAGCTTCATTGAAATGGTACATAAAAATATCTAAAAATATTTTCCATTTTTTTTCTGAATCTCCATCAGCCGATCGAAGTTCACTCCAATCTTCTCGCATTAATATATATATATATATATATATATAGTATAATTTGAAATTTAAAATTTTGA
Organism: Siphlonurus alternatus; assembly: GCA_949825025.1. Lineage (NCBI taxonomy): Eukaryota > Metazoa > Arthropoda > Insecta > Ephemeroptera > Siphlonuridae > Siphlonurus > Siphlonurus alternatus. Next base: position 2,474,594 of record OX463784.1, on the reverse strand, counting down.
AATGAAGAAAACTTCCTCAGATGCACATTTCAATATTATAAATGGCCAAAAACTGCAGATTCTGATGATATTTATTTTTAAAATCATACGCACGCAATGTAATGAAATATTTATGTGAATATTGTAAATTTCCCATAAGGTCCAATGTATTAGAATTAAAATATACACATATTCAACAACCAACAATACACTAGGTATGTGAGTTTGTTTACTTTTTGCTTTAACATACTTTTGCAAGTGGTCTATTACGATGCTTTTTTTCTTCTAATCGCCAAATATGGCCGCCAATGGATGTTACAGCAAGTGCGCATTATTCTCGCGTTGCGCGTCGCATGATAAAAATCACCATGTGAGTCCCATCAGTGGAATGTCAAGTACACGAAGAATTCAACCTATAGTTTTTGAGTTGTTTATTTTTACATGCAATTGAGTGGAGAAACGAAACTTCCATGATCAGTGATTTATCATGGAAGTTTCGTTTAATTCTCCATGTTAAATTAGTCAAATTTAAAAATCAATAACTCGAAAACTAGCTCGAATTTATATACCTGATATTTTCTGATAGGGGATCGATGTATAGAGGAGAACATTTCAGTATATATATATTTCTTTCTTTAATCAAACCCTAAAACTGGGTATTATACTTCTATACTTAATTACTCATTAACAATTGTAAGTTTGAAACCCCGAACCTTCCGAAACCCTAACTTGAGCGTTTCGCGGGCTCTTCCGGAACGAGGGTGGCCACGGCCTTGCAACCCATCCCGGCATTTGCCTATACGACTGAGGGAAACGTGGAAACCTCAGCCAGGACGGACGCTACAGCTTTTGTCAATGAACCGGAAGTGCAATGGTCCAAAGCCAGGGGAACCATGATATAGTGGAAAAGTGCAACGATTTACCCCTGGGTGGGAAACGTGATTTTGTTAAAAATGGTCAACCATCCAACTACTAACCACGCTCACGAGCGGTTCACGACAGAAGAAAACCATTCCACCGCAGCCATTATCTAGCTCTGCGCATGCGCAATTTTATGGAATCAGCCTCCCGCGAGAATTTTAAACAATTTTGGGCAACTCCCATTCTCTCTTATATGTTTCTTCAATTTCAGATATATAAATATTATATTTATAAAATTTAAAAGCTTACTTATTTTAATAAAATAAAAATGCATCTCTTATGATTTCTGATAAATATATCATAATAATGATAAAGAAATGCATTTGAATAATATATATATATTTTTTTTTACAAGCTATAGGATACACCCCTAAGATGAGCTTACAGCTCGTGGCGGGGTACTGGGTAGGGATAAGGTAGGGAACGGATAGTGGCCACGGCCTGCATGCTTACGCGTCCCAGCATTCGCTGAGGTGAGGCTGAGGGAACCGTGGAAAGCCTCAGTCAGGACGGACACCTCTACTTTTTCTCAATGGACCAAAGCGATGTCCAAAGCCTGGGGAACCACACACAAGTGCATCACTGAACTGGGTGGAAAGCGAGACGAATTTACCCCAGGGAGGGAGCAGCGAATTTTTTACTTGAAACGGTCACCCATCCAAGTACTAACCACACTCGACGTAGCCTGACTTCGGTGATCTAACGAGAACCGGTCAATGCACTGCGCCACGCTCGACCATTTATTTATATTTTAATAATAATTACGTACGTAGAGATAGGGCCGGCCCCGGGGTGCAAAATGTATATAATATATAAATATATAAAAAAAGAAGTGTATAGGAGTGCGACACAATATATATAAATTATATATATTGTGTCGCACTCCTATACACTTCTTTTTTTATTCATCATTATAGAATACATACAGTTTAAGAAAATTAAAACTTTATAGTTTTGTCCTCGAGCAGAGGGGAAAAATCCAAAATATTTTTTGTCATAATATGATTTAAAGGTCGCGATCAAGTCACTTAATTAAAATTCATTATATTTATATGGGGTTAATTCATCAAACAGATTGATTATATAAGAATGATCGATGAGTACATTATTTATAAGCGATTCAGTTCTATAGATATTTAATTTATGCAATCTAGCTAGTTTATATTGTTTCATTATTTTATAACAAATTTTTGCAGTAGACGTTGGTAGACGATAGGACATGCACTGCTGAGTACGTTGATGAACAAATTGATACAATTGACAAAATTGAAAATTACTTTGAATGGAAAAAATATAATTAATTAATTATAATAATTAATCGTATTAATTATAATGTGAATTACTGTATATGTGAGATAATGTGAGTCATTTTATAATTGCTACGTACGAATGGTAATCAAAAAAATTGGATTATTAATCCACTTTCTATAACTATGTAAATAAAATCCAATCAATTATAATTACTTCATGCATATATACTATACGTCAGTCATACACCTCGTTGGGATCGCATACTGTTTTCATTGCCGTATCATGCAAAAACTAAAGAACGCGTATACTCTTCGTATAATTAGTTTTTGCATGATATGGCAATGTAAACAGACGAGCTCACGAAAAGCCGAATTCGGGTAAAAGCCAGAAAAAATGAGCAAAACTAGTTTTGCGCATCAATTTATCATCAATATTAGTTTTTCTTAAATCAAAGTGAGAAAAACCTAACGAAAACTTTTGCGTACGTCGGGTTTCGCGCATTTTCGTTTGAGCAAAACTATTATAAGTTCTGCGCATTTCTCACATGCACAGATAAGTTTGTTTTAATATATTTTTTTTTAATTTGAGGCACTGCGTGCCACAAATGAAACAGTATCGATAGTATACGTACAATTACATACGTACTGTGTTGTTTATTTATGTACCAAAATATTTTTACTTCACTATTTCTCGATCATTATTTATTGAGTAAAGATGTCCTGATATTTTATACTTATTGTATATAAAAATATAATAATTTATATGTTTACCAGTAATTGACTCTGCAACAACTTGTATTTTTTTTTCAACTGTATTGCTTATTTAAAAAATGAAATATTTGCGATCCATGGCAGATGCAATTCAACGATAATCACTTTATCACTATACATTCACTGCTTAAATGTTTGAAGATTTCTTCTATGAATGCCGATGACAAAAACTTCAACTGCTTGTTCTTGTAGGCACTATTAGCTGCTGCCACGGTAAACGGAGAAAATACCCTTTGATAAAATACCCTCAGATATAATACCCAGACAAAATACCCTCAGACAATTTACCCTAGGACAAAATACCCTTGGATAATTTACCCTAGGACAAAATACCCTAGGACAATTAACCCTAGGACAAAATACCCTTGGACAAAATACCCTGGGATAAAATACCCTTGGACAAAATACCCTGGGATAAAATACCCTTGGATAATTTACCCTAGGACAAAATACCCTTGGACAAAATACCCTAGGACAAAATACCCTTGGACAAAATACCCTCAGACAAAATACCCATGGACAAAATACCCTCGGACAAAATACCCTTAGACGAAACACTCTTGGACAGAATACCCTCAGACAATTTACCATATATTATAATATATAATGGCATCTTAGGTATTTCGTAGAATGATAAAAATTATACCTACATCATGCAAACATTTTGCACACATGTATTGTGTATACACTGTACAGTACAGTATTAATATTATTATTATTAAAGGGACAGGGTACAATAATTATCATGTTGCATAAAAAGTTTCCTATTGATATAATAAAATTAAAAATATAATGTGTCAATTGCCCCAAAATACCAACCAACCAACCAAAATTAAAAATATATGATATTTCGGATTTCAACAGTACCAATAATTATAATCATAAATTTATGATTATAATTTCTATAATTTATAATATGTTATTGCGAATTGCCCATGAAAAAGGTAAAATAAATTTCACTGAATCCTGCGCATGATACTTTCACAGCATATAATTTATTTTTTATACGTTTAGTTGTAGAGTATAATAATTAAATATTTAGCACCTTTTAATTATTATATTATTTATCATGTTATTTTTTTAAGGGTAAGATAACACGAAGAATCGATTGTTGTAGTCCCATTTGATTAACATGTAAATCTTAGCAACCTCATAATAATTCTGAATTTTTTTTGAGACAGTTTTTGGCACCAAAAAAATATGGAAAAAATTTCAAAACAATCGGACGATCCAATTTTTTTAAACGAATTTTTTAAATTTTTAGTATAGGGCTTTCCCATGGAGACCTAAACTAAGAAAATAATTTAAAAAAATTGAATCGTCCGATTGTTTTGAAATATTTTCCATATTTTTTTGGTGCCAAGAACTGTCTCTCAAAAAACATTCAGAATCATTATGAGGTTGCTAAGGTTTACATGTTAATCAAATGGGACTACAACAATCGATTGTTCGTGTTATCTTACCCTTAATGTAGGTTAATTTGGGTGCAATAAATTTGAGCCAACCCAGGCAAAAAGGACTTTGGGGGGGGGGGGAATAAGTAAATGTAAATGAACAGGGGATACTAAATAAAACATCGCATAATAATTATGGTATAATTATTTTACAATGAATGTATGAATGCATTTTTTTCATTATTTTTTAATAAAGAGCAAAAACAAAACAAAAAGTAAGAATAAAAAATCGTCACCTCATGAATAGAAGAAAACATTGCTTCCTCATCCAATTTTTTTCGTATTAACATAATGTTACATTGTAAGGTCGACAAGAGATACATTGCTTTTTGCAGTAGAATGTTCTATAAACTTACTCATGGAAACCAGCTATAAAATTAAATGTTCATAATGGTTTTAAAATTTATGTTGTCACGGGTAACAACCAGCACAAAGCATGATAGTAAAATACGTATTGCTATTTCAGTTATATTTATTTGTTATTTTATTGTACAGAATCATTATTTACCAGAAAAAATTATATTTAATTCACATTTTTAATGATGAGAAGAAATTTTATATTTTTGAAGATATAGAATTACATGTACACATGGTACATAATAAAATTATCTTAAAAAGTATTTAGTTGTGTTAAAAAGCCTTTATAACTTCTTAATGCATATTAGTGACTTAAAAATATTGAGACACCGGGGAAAAAAATCATATACTACTTCTTTCTTACCGAACTTTTAGTTATATAATTTTGACAAAAAGACCAGACTATGGAGCCGGCCCCGTTAGGAAAAAACGAGCATTGATGTGTATAGTATATTAAAAGATATTTGAGTGAGACGGCTATATATGAACGAACTGAACACGAGTGGGGACATGCATTTTTACCCAAGCGTTTTGGAATTGAGATTCATATATCTATTATATATTATTCAAAACGATGATTATTCTTTGAATGAGCTAGTTTATGAATGTATTGCAAATGAAATATTCCAGTATTTTCAAAAATGTGAATTTCTCGCCCTGAATTGAAACTGAAATTTTTCCCAACCTCAAAGTGATGGGTATTTTATCCGAGGGTATTTTGTCCAAGGGTATTTTGTCCAAGGGTATTTTGTCTGAGGGTATTTTGTCCAAGGGTATTTTGTCTAAGGGTATTTTGTCCAAGGGTATTTTATCTGTGGGTAAATTGTCCAAGGGTATTTTGTCCAAGGGTATTTTGTCCAAGGGTATTTTATCCCAGGGTATTTTGTCCAAGGGTTAATTGTCTAAGGGTATTTTGTCCAAGGGTTAATTGTCTAAGGGTATTTTGTCCAAGGGTTAATTGTCCGAGGGTATTTTGTCCAAGGGTATTTTGTCCTAGGGTATTTTGTCTGGGTATTATATCCGAGGGTATTTTATCAAAGGGTATTTTATCCGTATTTGCAGAAGCAGCCGTGGGACTGGTGTACACTTATAAAATATATACTTAATTGCAATTGAACAACCTACATTGAATGCATTTCTTTTTTATTGCAGAAATAAATAGTGGTTATCAAATTATATGTTATTCTCATTTTTCTCTTCAGATTTCATAAAGCCCAGAAACAATGCGCGTCTTTAAAAAATTACTGAAAATTATAAGTACATGCAGAGTGAAGCGTCAGTTAATATTATAGGCATCGCTTCTTAATAAAAGGATGCAGACTAAATGCCAATGACAACAATATTGACAATGACAAAGCAATGACATTTAGAAATAACATTAGAATGAAAACCGTAGAGAATATAATAAATTAAATGAATAACAAAATTGTAATGAAAAAATTACACCGTGGTATAATAGATATAAATAAAGAATTAACACAATTATTCACATAAATGTACATACTATTTAGCACGTGGCATGCTGTACCACAAATTAATAATTTTTATTATAACCAATTTTTCTATGAGAAATGCGCAGAACTATATTGTTTTGCTCGTGCAAATTTTGCTCAAAAGTCGAAATAAAATCTCATTTTGGGATTTGTTCAAAGCTCGATGCGCAGAACTAGTTTTGCACATTTTTTTCGGCTTTTGCCCGAATTCGACTTTTCGTGGTATATATATATATATATATATATATATATATATATATATATATATATATATATATATATATATATATATATCTGCAACTATTAATACGAACAGCTAGTATACGCGTTCTTTACTTTTTGCATGATAGGGCAATGAAAACAGTATACGATCCCTATGAACTGTAAGAGTGACGTTTAGTATACATGAAGTAATTTTAATTAATTGGATTTTATTTATATAGTTATAGAAAGTGGATTAATAAACCAAATTTTTTGATTACCATTCGTACGTAAGCAATTATAAAATGACGCAATTATACAGTAATTCAAATTAATTATCTTTTTTCCATTCAAAGTAATTTTCATTTTTGTCAATTGTATCAATTTGTTCATCAACGTGCTCAGCAGTGTCCTGTCGTCTACAACGTCTACTGCAAAAATTTGTTTAAAGGTAAGATAACACGAACAATCGATTGTTGTAGTCCCATATGATTAACATGTAAACCTTATAGCAACCTCATAATAATTCTGATTTTTTTTAGAGACAGTTCTTGGCACCAAAATAACATGGGAGAAATTTCAAAACAATCAGACAATCCAATTTTTTTAAATTATCTTAGTTTAGGTCTCCATGGGAAAGCCCGGGCCTATACTAAAAATTTAACAAATTCATTTAAAACAATTGGACTGTCCGATTGTTTTGAAATATTTTCCACATTTTTTTGGTGCAAAGAACTGTCCCTCAAAAAAAATTCAGAAATATTATGAGGTTTACATGTTAATCAAATGGGACTACAACAATCGATTGTTTTTGTGTTATTTTACCCTTAATAATAAAACAAACTAGCTAGATTGCATATATAAATTAAATATCTATAGAACTGAATCGCTTATAAATGTTCTTATCGATAATTCTTATATAATCAATCTGTTTGATGAACCCCATATATATTGAAATTGAATTGAAAGTGACTTGATCGCGACCTTTCGTATTATGACAAAAAATATTTTGAAAGAACGTATCGTACCCACACAATATCTTAAAATTAATATTTATTATTTGAAATAATTTATTTCACGTTATAAATCAGATAAATTATTTTCTATTTCCTATTGCATACTAGACCATAATGTCTATTTTGTTTACTATATTTAATTCCGCTATCAAGCCAATTTAAACTTTTTTTCCCCTCGATCTGCTCGAGTCCTCGATCATAGAGAGGACTAAACTATAAAATTTTAATTTTCTTAAACCGTACTATGTATTCTATAATGATCGATGAATAAAAAAAAAGAAGTGTATAGGAGTGCAACACAATATATTATATATTTATATATCATATACACCCCCTCTATATACGTACGTAATTATATTATTAAAATAAATTATTATTCAAATGCATTCCTTTATCATTATTATGATATATTTATCAGAAATCATAAGAGGTGCATTTTTATTTTATTAAAAAAAATAAGCTTTTAAATTTTATAGATATTATATCTGAAATTGAAGAAACATATAAGAGAGAATGGGAGTTGCCCAAAATTGTTTAAAATTCTCGCGGGAGGCTGATTCCATAAAATTGCGCATGCGCAGAGCTAGATAATGGCTGCGGTGGAATGGTTTTCTTCTGTCGTGACCTGCTCGTCCACGCTCGGCGTTGCTTGACTTCGGTGATCTGACGACTGACGAGACCCGGTCAAGCGCACTGCAGCGACACATCTCCCACTAAATATATATTTTCAAAAATTTCATTGCATGTTTGGATTTCTTTTTAACATCGGGCGTATTAGCTTGAACTTATATAACTTATATTATAATTATTAATTGATATTAATTTAATCATAATATTATATTTTTTTTCTGATGCAAATTAAACATGCTGTAATATATTTTATATTAATTAGATTGCCATACCTGTATAGTTCATTATTTATGCTAAGATAACTTTATAAGCAAAATAATTTATAATGTTCATTTTAATTATATAAATGTGCAGTTATTGCAGTTAGTATTAATAATTATTCATTAATCTATCAAAACGTTTTGTAAATTATGGGGTTATAATTATTTAATTATAATGTTCTAAGTTATAAGATACGTATAATTATATTAATTGTGCATATCAAAATATGTAACATCAAGGAATTCAAGTGAACTAGCAGCGAGTTAAAATTAAGAAAGAAGATCTTAAGGTAGAGATAACGCCAGTCAGCTGTTCGACGTAGGTCCCTTTGATTAACATGTAAACCTTAGCAAATTCACAAAAATTCTGAAATATTTTTGAGAGGCGGATATTAGTGCCTAAAAGCCATAAAAAAAGTTTAAAAAAACCAAAATAATTTAATGAGCCGATTTTTTTAAATGAATTTTTTTAGTTTGTCTTTCCATGGGAAAGCCCTATGCTGAAAATTAAAAAAAAATTAATCATATAAAATCGTCCCGTTAAATTGTTTTGAAATTTCTTCTATTGGCTTTTAGGCACTAATATCTGCCTCCTGCCTCTTAAAAAAAATTCAGAATTTTTGTGAATTTGCTAAGGTTTACATGTTACTCAAAGGGGAGTACGTCGAACAGCTGACCGGCGTTAATTAATCTAACTTGCTAAAGAATATAATTAACAAGTTGCTTTGTGCTCTTTTGGGACAAAGGAGAACAATTTCAAAACGTTTCAATCATTTGCCGCTAAGTGTCAACTATAGGGTGAACGCGGGGTGAAAGAGAGGTGCTTGAGTGCGAACATTGACCCTAAACTTAAGATTTAACTTTAAAAAAACTAATAATTTATAGTAAATGTTGACAAATTATATTATATTTCATGACAATAAAGTAATTATATAAATCTTATTGTGTTTACTTCCAGTTTTACAAGTAAAAATGAAACATTTCCGAATGTTTCCGAAGTTCTGGATGTCACATTTACGGAAAGTTACGAACGGCTACGGACGCGTCAGCAACTAATTTTGAGACGCCGACGCCATTTCTCCATTCGCCATTAACACGCTAACTTTCAAACGGCTTGGTTGGAGAATTAAAGAGGCTCTCTGCTTGCTGCCTAAAACTATTACTCGTATTTAGCGAAACTTTCTGCTATAAAACGTAAGTAACACAAGAGTATTGATCACACTCAATATTATTATTTTTATTATATATTATTATTTCTAGTAGGAAAAAATATATTTTTTTTAAATTTTTATTGGTCCTTGAAATTTTTGTGGGTTAATAATTTCCGATGCATTTATATATTACATTTTTAGTTTTCTTTTTTCTTTGTCTAAATATATGGTTTATAAAATATTCTTGTGCCTTTTCTAAATTAATTCATTAATTTAAAATGTTTTTCACGAGGATTTTTTTCGAAAAAAAAAAAATTACCATGACGATTTTGGAACATGCGAATCAATATTCTTTTTTCAGACTTTTATGGCTAAAATATTACTGCAAAGTATGCATACAATTGCATTTAATATAAGAATAAATATGAAGGGCGGCGCATGGTGGGTTAAATGTAAAAATTTGATTACGAATTAAATTTTATAATTTTAAAACTGTTTTTTCTAAAAAAATTTCGCAAATTTTTGAGCTGGTTCCTTATAAGAATTCATTATTTATCAGTTTCTGATTTGTTTTTTAAAATTTTGAACGTTATTTCGTCGCAATAGTAACATCGGTAACATTGCTTATTATCTTCCAAGCCAGGCGGGGTGGAAAGCCGTTCGCTTGGTGTTGTGAACCCCGGAAAGGCACAGCCTCGTGGTTGAGTGCTTGGGTTCCGTACACCATCGCGGCGACCGGCTCATCGCTTTTCGCATCCGAGATAACACGGATCAGCTGGCCCAATGCTGAAAAAATTACAATCATAAAAATTGTGAAAAAAATTTAAAATGTTCTCCTCTATATCCCGGGGTATCAGGAGGTAGAATATTCGGTTTACAAAAACGAGCTAGTTTTCGAGTAATTAATTTTTAAAGTTCTCTAATTTAAGGTAGAGATAACGTCAAACAGCTGTTTCAGGTAATCCCCTCAAGGATTTTGTATGTATGGATAGGTTATCTCTATACCAATAGCATTAGAGCTACTGAGGCAAATCTCCAACGTAAGATGGCGGCCGAGCGCAATTATCTGCATTGTAAACTGTATGGAAGTTCCCCAACGTAAGATGGCAGACATCCCATTGGTTACTGTTGTAACCGCCACCCAATTCCTCCTCACGACTGTGCCTCACCGACGGCAGTACCATCACCTATCCATACATACAAAATCCTTGAATCCCCTTTGATTAACATGTAAACCTTGGCAAATTGACAAAAATTCTGAAATTTTTTTGAGAGGCAGATATTAGTGCCTAAAAGCCATAGCAAAAGTTTAAAAAACATTTAACGAGCCGATTTTTTTAAATTAATTTTTAAGTTTAGCTCTCCATGGGAAAGCCCTATGCTGAAAATCAAAAAAATTAATTAAAAAAAATCGGCTCGTTAAATCGTTTTGAAATTTTTTCTATGGCTTTTAGGCACTAATGTCTGCCTCTCAAAAAAATTTCAGAATTTTTGTCAATTTGCTAAGGTTTACATGTTAATCAAAGGGCACTACGTCGATCAGCTGTTCGGCGTTATCTCTACCTTAACATGGAGAAATGGAGCTTCCATGTTAAATTAGTCAACTTTAAAAACTAAAAACTCGAAAACTAGCTTGTTTTTGTATATGCATACCTCATATTTTACCTACTGATCGGGGATGTAGAGGAGAACATTTTCATTTTTTTCAAATTTTTTTTTGGATGGGATTTTTTAGCATTGAGCCGGCTGATCCGTATTATCTCTACCATTCGGTAGAGATAATGCCGGTCAGCTGTTGACGTAGATCCTTTTAATTAACATGTAGAGCTTCGCAAATTCACTAAAATTATGAAATTTTTTGGAGAAGCAGAAGATATATTGGTGCCGAAGATCCATAGAAAAAATTTCAAAACAATTTTTCAAGCCGATTTTTTTTTTAGTTTTCTAATTTGCCTCTCCATTGGAAAGTCCAATGCTGAAAATTTAAAAAAATTGGCTTGTTAAATTGTTTTCAAACTTTTTCTGTGGCTTTTAGGCACTAATATATCTGCCTCTTTAGAAAAGTTCAGAATTTTTGTGAATTTGTAAAGTTTTACATGTTACTCAAAGGGACCTACGTCGAACAGCTGACCGGCGTTATCTCTACCTTCATTACATGAAAGTATAAATAATAAGTGACCTGTCCTGACACTGATCCTCGCCAATCTCGCCATTTATGAGTGGCGCTTCAACTTCGTGCGCATAGTCAAAGTATGTAGAATCGAAACAATGCGCGTTGCAAAGATGGGGGAAAAATTTTGTGAACCGTGAGTTCGGAACGAAAGAAGATAAACAGTTATCTCTGCCAAAATGTTATATCATGTATATATTAGATAGAATAGGGCTGTGCCGCCATTGACATCATAAAATAGACTTTCAATATTTTTTAAAATAGTTTCTGGATTCAGAAAAATCTGAAAAAATTCACAGAACTATATTTTTACCCCTTCTTTCGATTAAGCCACCAAAATTTTCACATTCTTATATCTCATTGTGCATAGTTCTCAAAAGGAAATTAAAATATTAGGTACAAAATTAATATAAGAGGAATTATACATGACATACAGTATTTACAATTGACAACATACGTGAAAAAAATTTATTGCAGAGATGAATAGAGGGTACCAAATTGTCCAAATTATGCTACTCTGAATTTTAAAAAAAAATTTGAAACCCAGAACTATTTTTAAATATATATTGAAAGTGTGGCCATGCCCCCGTGAGGCGTCAATAGGCGTCTCGGTCCTATTTTTTTTTACCAAGGATTCAGGGGTGCCAACTTTACCTACAGAACTTTTGTAACAACAATTTTTTTTAAATAGTTCTGGGTCTGAAAAAAATCTGAAAAAATTCAGTGTAGCATAATGTGGTGCCCTATATCAGGGTGTATACCATCTGGAAAAACCTGGAATACCGGGAAATATCATGGAATTTCAAACCCTCTGGAAAAACCGGGAAAAATCATGGAATTTCGAAAAAAATGTCAAAAAAACTGGAATTATTACATTTTTCAGTAACCATTTTCTTAATTATGTAATATTGATGCCGAAAATCTTGATACCGTTTTGTTTTTTAATCTTTTGTCAAGTTCTAATATTTATTCAAATCAATTAAATAATTTTTTCAAGTATTGGAGATGAAAATGGGAAAAAATCGTGTGCAAAAGCGTGACGTAAAAAGATCGCGATTTACGAGAGATCGCGCGCGTATTATATTGACGTCAATATTTCGGACGAATAGTTAAATATATTTACTGAAAAGTATATGAATGTTTCAAATATTAATTTGTAACTAAAAATACTCCTTCAATTAAAACAACTTTAATTATAAACCAGAAAAATATAATTATATATATATTATTTTTAACGATGCAAGTGACCATGCATGCAGTACGTAGTGTAATTAAAAGATAGGCAATTTACGCGAATATTACTTTAAAAAAGTTAATCGTTTGATGAGAAAGCATAAATATATACAAGAGATCATTATAAATTATTATAATTTAACATATTCAAGCACAAAAAATTAAAGTAAAAATTATGGCACTGTAAACGTCATGCTTAAAAACTAGGAAACAACGCTATGTTGCTGTACGCGCGGCGTGAGCTCACTTTATTTTATTGATCATAGAGGGTGTACACAATGTTTGCAGTATTTTTTTTTTTATTTTTTGAAAAATTCAGTGAACACAATATTCAGCATTTCAAGCATTTAGATAGAGGGAACTAAATTGAAAATTTTAACCTAAATTTTTGAAAAATGTTTTGTGTCCTAATTTATGGTTCCTAAACAGAGCGATCTCATACGTATATATATGAAGACCACTCTGTTCAAGACCGCTCTGTTCCTAAATTTCTGAATTTTCAGGGAAATGTTTAAAATAATAATAAAAATTCCAGCAATTTTTATCACATTCAATTCACACGGTTCAAACCGGACTAAAATTGATTTTAAGTGGGACTTTTCAAATTAATATTTTTTTCATTAAAATGACACTGAACACTGAAAAAAAAATGTACTTATAATAAAAGTTTTTAAACAGACCCGAATAAAATTATATTGAAGTTAAAGTTATATCAATGCATTATTGCTGGATTTTTTTATTTTTTTTTAAACATTTCCCTGAAAATTCAGAAATTTAGGAACCATAAATTAGGACACTAAAACATTTTTCAAAAATTTAGGAAAATTTTAAATCTAGTTCCCTCTATCTAAATATTCTAAATGCTGTGTAATAGTAACCACAAAACGTATTTTGCAAATTTACTTCTTTTGTAAAATGAAGAGTTGCATGATCTGCATTACATTCATGTATGCACCATTTATGATAAATATAATATATTGGTGTTATAGTGTCATCAGACAAGTCAATTTCATTTATTTTATTTATTTATTTTTGCGATTTTTAACGTTCCCTATTATTATTATCATCATTAGATTAAAGTATATAATAAATTTAGTATATATTATATAATCATATACAGTATAATTGATGAAAAGATTGTATTTTATTAATTATAATTTCATCCAAAATTTGAGCATTAAAATTTTCTAACTGTCAAAAAAGTTGCTCGCTACGCTCGCAATTTTTTTAAGTTGCTCGCTACGCTCGCATTTTTTTTTTATACGTGTATTATACTGTGTTTAGTTATTTTTTCTTGTTTATACTGGCTAGCATTTTTTTTTTTTTTTTTCATGATCTGTATCTTTCAATTGATAAATTATAGATTTATAGTTGTTAAGAAAAACAAAATATAAAATGTCAAGATTTTTTTTTCCGTAAGGAATTTAATCCTTAAACGATACCTTAAAAAATTAAATGGTTCAAGTAAATTTTTATATAATATTCCTCCCCCACCCCCTCCTGAACGCTAAAAAAATACCTGGAATTTTTTAAAATTCCCTGGAAAAACCTGGAAAACTCATGGAATTTCATTTGGGAATAATGGTATACACCCTGGTAGTCATTTCTGCAATAAAACATTTTCATGGATGTTGTCTATAATTTTTTTTGCGAGGTGAGATAATTCATTAAAGCGCAAGAGGCCAATTGTACACCCAACGCCAAATCCAATGCGAAAATTTTGTGGGAGAAAAATTATGCTTTTAACGAGCCAGGACCATCATGATGTTGAGGTAAAGAAAACAACAAACAGCTGTTTGACGTACTCCCATTTGATTTACATGTTAACCTTTGCAAATTCACAAAAATTGTGAAATTTTTTTGAGAGGCAGACATTTGTGCCATTGAAAAAGTTTCAAAACAATTTATAGCCGATTTTTAAAAATTCAGTTCTTCGTTTGTCTCTCAGTAGGGAAGCCCAATGCTGAAAATTAAAAAAAAAAAAAAAACAATAAATAAATTATAAAAAATCTGCTAATTTGCCAGGGTTTACATGTTAATCAAAGGAGAGTACATGACAGCTGTTCGGCGTTATCTCTACCTTCATGCTCCCTTGCTGTTTCAAGCATCGAATTGCCATATACCCGATTTTTTTTTGTTTTAATATGGATTTTTTTTTTTTTGCATTAGATTTGTCGTTGGGTGTACGTATTTGAAAATTCCATGTCTTTTCTTCAGCTCGTTTTACTGCAAGTTGCTAGAAATCTGGCAAGATATTCAGTCTTAATCGGTATAATAGTTGAAAGTAAACAAACGTTTTAATTTTGTACGTACCGGATGCACCGTTGTTTGCCAACTTGTTTCATTTTGCATTATGAACCAAACTTTGAATTAATTTTGTTTTAGCTTTTATGGAATTTGGATTTATTTTATTTACAATTTATTATTATTTTTATTTATTAGTCTTATTTTAGGGAATTGGATGCTCCTGGAATTTTTTTGAGCATCCGTGGATGCACGGATGCGCATCCAGATGCATTTTTATTTTTTTCAGCATCCTGGATTTAAATTTTTTACATAAATTATTAATTTATAAATATATTATAATTAATTTTATAAAATAAAATAAACATTTTCGTCATATCGTATTTTGTTCACATATCTTTCACAATTTCAATTATTTTACAACATCAAGGCAGCACTCGAGTGTCTCCAAATTTTAATGAAGTTTAAAATAATAATTTAACACCTTTTTCAATCATGATGAATGGCATTAAAAAAAAAAAATGCAAACGCAAATGCATCCGGTTTCTTCCGAACTATTTAAATGAGGAACGCATTTTTTTTTCAACTTTCAGTTTTTATTTTTTTCTTTCGAAATTATTTGAATCACAACGTTTTACGTTTACTTTTCAAGTTTAACATTTACTATCACATTTGTAGTCAATTATGTTCTACGTGAAATAATATTATTTATCTGTTTAAATAATTTTAAAAATTATAGAATTCAGAATTTTAGAAATACATTAATTTCAAATATTTCATTTTTATTTTGCTAGAAGAGCGGCTAGATTCAAGGTAGAGATAACACGCCCAATGTTAATAAAAATCCCATTCATAAAAATTTTGAAAAAAATTTAGAATGCTCTCCTTAACATACCTTACCAGTAGGTAAATTATCAGGTATATCAAAACGAGCTAGTTTTCGAGTTATTAATTTTTAAAGTTGACTAATTTAACATGGAGAAATGGAAATTCCATGTTAAATTGGTCTTCTTAAAAAATTAAAAAGTCGAAAACTAGCTCGTTTTTGTATACCTGATATTTTACATACTGGTAAGGTATGTTGAGGAGAGCATTTTAAATTTTTTTCATATTTTATGAACGGGATTTTTTTTTTAACATTGGGCGTGTTATCTCTACCATATGTTTGATTAATTTTTAAATTTCTCTCAAATTTTAGAATAAAAGTTCAAGGACCAATTCGTTTTTTTTTTTCTTGATAGGTAGATTCAATTTTTGCTTGTTTTTTTAAAAAATATTTTAGGCTCTTGACATTGTACTAATGGTTTTTATTTTTGTTCACAGATGGCAGAAGTGCAGCAAGCAGTGGCCTGATCTTCATCTACAAACCTGACCCTCCATCGAAAAAAAAAAAAAAAAAAGATTTTCTTCAAAGATTCAGCATTCTTTGTTAAAATATTTTCTCCAATCTTGATCTACAAAAGAGACAACTCCATTAAAAAAAATAAAATCTTCGAAGAGTCAGCATTTTTCGTTGGAATTTTTCTGCAATTTTGACTCGATTCTTGGTGTGCTTGTCTTTTGTTTTTGTTGCCTACACACCTTTTTTTAATGGTCTTGAATTTCCGCTTTTTAAAACTGTTGATAGTTGTAGTGGTTTGTTTGTTTCCGTCTTCTTTTTTCATTGTTCATTCGTCCTTATGAAAATAACTTCGAAAATTAAATCTTGTCTGCTGTTCTTTTAACCATTGGGAAAATTTCTACATGGATTGAAGTTTCAAAACATTTCAGCGTTGAAAAAATTGTTGTTTTGAGAGTCAATGACATAAAATGAAAAGATAAAAATAAAATAGGAGGTTCATTCTTTTCTTGTTCGTTGGTCTGTGAGCAATATATCAGTTGAAAAAAAAAAAAAAGTTCGCCATTTGCATATATTATGTTCATATAAATAATTCTTAAATTAGATGGAACATGACAAATTCTTTCAAAAACTACTACTGAAATTTTTACCATCCATCTTTTGGCCAATTAAAATTATCAAAAAAAATCCAGGGTAGGTATCGCAATAATATTTTGATTAACCTGTAACATGGATATTTTTCGTGGAATTTTGGCAGAAAAGTATTCAGTAAAAATCCTGTCCGAGGTATATTTTTTCCTTTCGAAATGTATGAGGAAAAACTCCGAGCTTTGTATTGCAAACTACCGCTATAGGGCTAACTATAGACGTCAATGTGGTCGTTCGCTTTGTGCATGCTCCTTTTAATTTTCAATTCTGTTATTTCAAATGGAAAGTCGAAACGCTTTTCGTGTATATAATTTGAGGTTCTCTCCTGGTGGTTTGCACGTTCGTATTGCAATATATTCGTCAGCTTCATTGGAAAATAAAAATGGTAGCTTATGTAGCATTTACTTACAATTTACTTGACTGAATTCTTGAATAATTTATTTTTTATTTGTTTTTTATTATTAAATCGTGTACAAATACAGTCAAACCAAGGCCCCAAAAGAAGCCTTATCGGTTGGAACTGCGTTACATAAATTATTCAACACGTATAGGAAGCTTAAACAAAATTACCTATTTTTATTAAAAAATACAAAACTATACGTTAATAACATTAACAAAAGGTAAAAACAAAACGATCAAAAATAAGCACGAATAAATTTAAACCTTTCAACTTCAACAGAAGCACAAATACAATTAAATTGATACAATTTTTATTTATTTTTATGGAAAGTACATTCAGTTTTATTATAGGAAGTTTTTACTTTTTCAAGATTGTTTTTCTGAATATATGACATAGAATTAAATGTTTGATAACGACAAATTAATTGATGTGAATGCATTATTGTGGAGTTTTTAGTAGAAATAAAATTTTCCAATGACAATTTTCTTTAAAAGAGTGAATTGTTTAAATTTATGTTTATTTCCTTTAAAATTTTAATATGAAGGGTCCAAAGTAGTAAAAAAAAAAAATGCATCATGAAATAAAAATGGAAAAGTCATCTAAACGATTGGATGTTATATGTGAGTACGCAGGAGCTTATATTATTTTTAAAAGTTAGAAATTGATAATTTATGCAAATTAGCTTCGAAACAAAAAACCCCTTACTATCCTATCTCGCCCATCTCGCAGTTCTTCTTTAAGAGCAAAACCAAAGTCAATTTAAGTCTAAATTTTATATAAACAATTAAATATATAAAAGTCCCTCTTTTCGAAAATAACAATCAATATATGTAAGAACAAATTCTATTTTGTGACAAATCATTGTGGTAATGACAAAGTCTCATATTAGTCTAAAATTAAATAATATTATTTCAATATTTAAAACATTGCACGTTTTTTTCCTGTTTGTAATTTGTTTTTGAAAAATATTTTGGAAGAAACATATTTTCTTTCATTTTGTATCAAATCAATGTTGAAGGGACCCAAAGTCTAATATTAGTCTAAATTCTATAAATAAGACAATTTAATACTTATACTACTCTACGTTATTTCTTCCAAAATTCTTCTAATACAACCTCTTCTGAATTTAGTGCCAACACTCATTTGTTGGGGTGACTGTAAAATTGAATGAATAATACACATGATATTTGCACCATTGTATTTTTATCATAAAAATATGTGAAATTGAAATGCAATTTGTGAGGGTAAAGCCTATATTACAAGATCAATTTTTCTGATTATTGTATACAATTTTTTCTTGCAAGAAAATTTACAATTTTTCTGATTATTGTATACAATTTTTTCTCGCAAGAAAATTTCCTCTCAATAAAAACGGAGATTAAATTTTCTTGTAAGGAAAAACTGTATACAATAATCAGAAAAATTGTACCATGTAATACCGGCTCAAGTGCTTCCAAAAATCTAATGTCTATTTTTACGACAGTTCAATAGTGCTATACAATTCTACATTCATTCGTAATTTTTTTTTAAAACAAGAAATAATAGGCATCATTTTAAATGGATTCAAGCAATCAACAACATTTCCTAATTGGCTGGTTGTTATATAATGCGAACGTTCATAGACCAACGAACGAAAAACTTTATTATGTACCTTACAATGGACCATATTGTGAAGCTCAGACCAAATGAATCAATATCCCACTTCTGAAATTTATTTTATACTTTCTAGAAGATATCTTAATGGTTCTCTCATTTCTTCCATGTACTTGGTATTACAAAATACTTAACGTTGACTTCATTTGAAAGTAAAGTAAGAGAACGCACGTCGAATGTATTGGTCTTATGTGCATTAGGAATTTTAAGAGTTACTCAGTTTTTTTTGTAAGTGAAATCTACAGCTTTGAAGATTTGAGTTTTAAAATTGTTTGAATTTTTTGAAGTGTGGTTCGGGTTGATGCTTCTTCGTGTTGAATCCAAAAAATAATCGCAAAACAAAGTTACAAGGGACATGGCAAAAAAATTTGCGGCCACGAAATAACCGCGCTGGCGGCATACATGATTAAAATGTGTCAATTGCCCCAAAATACAAACCAACCAACCAACTTTCGTGAAAGCTGAAACATGACCAATATACACAAATTGTTCCAATAAATATACCAATCAATCTAGTATGTGAAAGCATAAATGTTGGAGTTTATAATCGAAACAATAAAAGATTTAATTAGAATTATTATGTAACGAACTTTTCTTCTATAACATGCAAGTAAAAAAAATGGGAAAACTTTTATATTAGAAAAATCAATATTTTAATTATGATTTTTATTTGTTGTAAAAAAAATACTAAAAAAAACGTCACGTAAACCGATCAATCCATTATTTCCATTTTCCATAATATCGTACTTCCAACAAGTGTAAATTTCACATGAAAATGTAAATACCATAAATAACCGATGCCACTGAGAACTTATCAATTACACTCCTCTCTTTCTTCTTGTAAACGGTTTTTCAAAATTTTTAAGAAAAACGTAAAGAGAATTACTTATTTGTAAAAGCATGAACATATTTTAAACCAATATGTCATGCCAACGAATTTTTTTTAGGGAAATTAGAAAATTGTGCTAGAAAGATTAAAAGAAATACAATTTGTCAATTAATTTTGAGGAATTCTTGAAAAATTTTGCCCCAAATTGGTGCCTTTCATATTTTTTAATAGTTGATTCTTTTTTTATTACTTGCGATTTTTCTTCATGATGTGATCTAAATAAGTGAGGATCATTCCTCTAGGTAGATGGAATATCTAATAAGATCGAAAATGTATATTATTAAAAAGATTTGAAACTTTCTTCAGTTGAAAGTACATTCAAGTTTCTACGCAAATTAAATAGTGTTTTTAATGCTTAATTTGAAAACCACGTCATTAATAATCAAATATGTTCAACCCATTTGGTTTTAAAACGTTTGGTCACAAGAAAATGAAGAGGCAAAACCTAATGAACAAAAAAAAAAAAAAAAAAAAAAGAAGATATTTGCGGCCCAACAATATCATAAGCCACGCTGGGGGCACATATGTCATGATGTGTCATTGGCAAAAATTATCATAAACCAAAACATTTATTCCTTTTTTAGAAAAAAAAACCATCATTTTGAATAAATATTTCGATTCTTTTTTGTATTGAAGCAATGGAAAATAAACAAACATCAAATGATTTCTTAAAATGTTGGCGTCTTCATGTAATGAACATGTAATGAACATAAAACTAAATCAAAACTAAAATCCGTACCACAACAATTTTCCAATTTCAGATTTAATAAATCAATATCCCACTTCTGAAATTTGTTTTATGCTACATTAAAAGTCTTGGCAAAGATTCTGTAATTTCTTCCATATATTTAAAACTAGGAAATCTCAAGTTTTCTCTTTTTATAAATAAATCTCTATAAAGCAGATGCACGATTGCTGGTTATTGTCATATTTCATCTTCTCACTCAATAAAATATGTGAAAACATAAATGTTGGAGTTTATAATCGAAACAATAAAAGATTCGAAAGATATTTCTAAAAATACTAACGAAACTTTCTTCTCTTTTCAAAAATATATTGTAAAAGACAGATATACTGTTACTTTTGATTTTCCTGTTTGACTTCTCGTTTCACAATATGTGTGAAAGCATAAATGTTGGAGTTTATAATCGAAACAATAAAAGATGCAAGACAAATGTTTTAAAAGTAAATATCGAAATTTTCTTCCTTTTTCATACACAAACTATAAAACTAGATTCCCGGGTGCTGTTTGTTTTCTTGTTTCAACTTTTCAGTCGATAATGTGTGAAAGTATAAATGCTGGAGTTTTTAAATCAATGCAATAAAGTATTTAAAATTTAAATAACACCAGTAACAACACATCGTGACGAACAGTTAGTTACACATCGTGACGAACAGTTGGAAGATCGAAATATAATTAAAATGACATTTCGTGACAGACGGGTAGTAACATGTTTTCTTGTAACGTTTGACATAAATGGCCGCGCTGAAGGCATATATGTTCAAAATGTGTCACTTGCCCCTAGATACCAACCAACTAACCAAACCACGTTCGTTTTAATTTAATAGAAGGAGAAAGAAAGATAAATAGTATGAAAGCACCATTGTTGGAGTTTTATTAAGAATAGAGTATAAATATATTCTTGCCATTTTGCTTCACTGACAGTTTATTCTCTGGGGGTCGATCGTGTCAGCTTATTTTTTCGTTTAGGGGGGCGTGGCCATCGTTTTCATATCGATAACGAGGACGAGTTCGATAAGTGCGATCATGTAAGCTTTCGTTTTCAATTCGTGTCGTTTCGAATTCGAGTCGTTTTCAATTCGTATCGTTTTCAACTCGTGTCGTTTTCAAAACGATCCGACGAGGACAAGTTCGATAAGTGCGATCGCGTTAGCATTCGTTTTCAATTCGTGTTGTTTTCAAAACGATTCGAGCCGCAAAAATCACGTTTTGAAAACGAGTGCTATTTTCTAGACGTTTGCTGAAATCGATGGCGTCATGTCATCTTAAATTAATGATTATAAATACTTTAACGCTTCAAATCAATTTATAAATGCTTCTATAATGTAAAGAATGAACCAATGTGCTGCGTGAAACCTCTAATTGCGATGATTAAACCTTCCAAAATTTATAAAAAATTTGGAAAAAAGGTGACACTAAAAGTGTCATAACTCCATGAATTTTTCACAAATTTAATTTTTAATCAATTCAATGTCATTTTAATAGCCTAAAGATGACGTGTACCAAATTTCAGCAACTTTCATTTTAATTCATTAATTCATTTAAATGGGGCAAATAATGTTCGCGCCTCTCGAACTTGGCAACGAACGTTGCGTGATTTTATCGTTAACGTTTTCGTGCTCGTTAGTGAACTCGATGTCGTTCAGCACGAGTGTCACGTGGAAAATGCAAGCGATTTGATTGGTCTACAAAGTTGCTCCGGTAATGCTCCGGTAGGATTCGTTCGTTCACGGAACGATCACGTTTTCGAGCTCGAACGAGAAACGAAAACGAGTTTTAAGTTACGTGATCGCACTTTTTTTTGTCGAGTGATCTTCAAAACGATATCGTTCTAACGAATCGTTCAATTCGAATGCCTTACGCGATCGACCCCCTGCTGTTGTCTTCAAATAACGAAAAAAAAAAAAAATTCCTAATGAACTGTTCAAGGACGCTTACAAAACTGTCGGCAATCATGTTGGTAACGAATAAAAGAGAACAACAAAAGTTTAGTTATAGTTGTTAGTCAGAAATTGACAATTTATGCAAATATGTTTCGAAATAAAACCTTAATTGCCTCAACTAGCAGTTCTTCTTTTTAAAAAATTCTTCGTAAATGATATATTCCTGGGAACATACGTTTAAAGTTATCAAAGAATTTTCAATTTTGAAAGAATTATAAAATTTTAATAAAATAAAACAATTTTTTACGCAAATTATGTTGTATTTCTCTATGATGAAAATACCAAAGTTGTGAGGATCAAGCCTCCATGTAGATAATATATCTAATAAGATCAAAAATATATGTTATAAATTTAGATATGAAGATTTCAGAACTTAAAAGTACCCTGAAAATTCTAACTTAAATAATAAATTGTTTTCAATATGTAATTTAAAAAATTCGTCGTTCTTGCAAACGTTCAAATAAACAAATAAAAGTCTGTGTGCCACTACCCATTATATATAGATATATATATATTTATTTGTATATATGTATATAAATAACATATTTTTGAGGATTATATCTCTGAGTCTAGGTAGATGAATATCTAATAAGATCGAAAATGTATATTGTAAACAAAGACAAATAAATAAAATCCCATATGGGAAACAGTCAAAAATCTGCGGTCTCTTAAAGGCCGCGCTGGGGGCATACATGACCAAAATGTGTCAATTGCCCCAAAATATAAATCAATCAATCAATCAAAACAAAGATGTGAAACTATCCAAAGTTGAAAGTACAGCTAATTACGAAAATATACTGTTTTCAATGTTTAATTTAAAAAATACGTCGATAATAATCAAAGATATGTGCAAACCACTTGGTTCAAAAACATATTTAAAAAATGAAGCAAGGAATCCTCTTGAAGGGAGCAAGTTACATTTTAAGCCTAAAAATAACAATTGGTTATTTGGTTGAGCAACCAACCTTACAATAGAAAACCCTGAGATGCGGGCACAAATAACCTATCATGTGTCTATAACATTATTCTATCAATTATTAAAACTGATAATTCTGTTTTTCAAATTTTAATATTTTAACTTTGATAAAAAAATTAAATGCAAGTAAAAAATTAAATGCATTAAATATGACGTTTATAAAAGAAATGATAATTGTAAATTTCAGCAAATTTGCCGGGATGAGAAACGTTTGCTCATATGTTGTCTACCTTGAGAATATGAATAGAAAAATACCCAAAGAATAAAAAAACCAACCCTCACATCCCTTAGATTTAACGTAACACAAAATAGGTAAGAATGGACAATTACTTGTTCAAAGTCAGAAATTGACAATTTATGCAAATTTGTTTCGGATTCAAAACCTTTAATATTCTTATCTCTATTTTCTTCTTTTAAACACTCCTTTCGACACGTTCATTGTACATTGGATGTAAAAAGTTATGGAAAATTCATGTTTAATGAAAAATGTAAATATCGGAGGTTAATTGCTTTTTATTTTTGGTTGCTTGCGGTTATTTTTCAAATTTGTTTTCCTGAAAACTGAATTGCACGACAGACCCCAAGTGAGCAAAATTTGAAGTTGCGAAGTCTTTGCAAAAAAAAAAAAAAAAAGTATCTACATCCGTGTTTCACACGTGTTGTAATTTTTTAGTAGGGACATGGTGTTCCATATTAGTCCAAATTCTAAAATAGGAACATTTTGATGTTGAAATCTTGGTACGTTTTTCTTATCGCACAGAGACTTGTGTTTTGTGTGAAATATACAATAATGTTTACATTTTTTTTTCACTTTATTTTAGAAGCAACCATTCTTTTTTATATTCCAGCAATGGGGAAAAAAAAAACATCAAATTGTTTCTTAAAATGTTGGCGTCTTCATGAAATGAACATAAAACTAAATCAAAACTAAAAGAGTTTCCCAACGATTTACCAATTTCAGATTTAATAAATCAATATCCCACTTCTGAAATTTATTTTATGCTACATTAGAAGTCTTGGCAAAGATTCTGTAACTTCTTCCATATCTGTAAAATTAGGAAATTCCAAGATTTCTCTTTTTAAAAATAAATCTGTATAAAGTAGATGCACGATTGCTGGTTATTGTCATATTTCATCTTCTCACTCGATAATATGTGTGAAAGCATAAATGTTGGAGTTTATAATAGAAACAATAAAAGATTAAAGAAAAATTTTTAAAAATGAATTACGGAAAATTCTCCCATTTCTTGAAATAAATTATAAAATGCAGTTGCACGGTTGCATTTTATTATCTTTTTTAAACTTTTCACTCGATAAAATATGTGAAAACATAAATGTTGGAGTTTATAATCGAAATAATAAAAGATTCGAAAAATATTTCTAAAAATAATAACGAAACTTTCATCTCTTTTCATAAATAAATTATAAAAGACGGATCCACTGTTACTTTTGATTGTCCTGTTTAACTTCTCGTTCTATAATATGTGTGAAAGCATAAATGTTGGAGTTTATAATCGAAACAATAAAAGATTCAAGACAAATGTTTTAAAAGTTAATATCGAAACTTTCTTCTTTTTTCATACACGAAACTAGATTCCCCGGTGCTGTCGTTTTCTTTTTTAAACTTTTCAGTCGCTAATATGTGTGAAAGTATAAATGTTTGAGTTAATAATCAAATCAACAAATTATTTAAGAGAAATTTCTAAAGATGGACTTCGAAACTCTAGAATACTACACGTTCAAAATAAGCCAAACAGAAAATGTTAATACCATAAAAAGACAATAAAGAACACGAGAAATAACAAAGTTTCTTCCAAAAACGATTTTATACAAGTGTTACAATTTTAGAACTATTGTGTCAGTTTTTGTGACTTTTAAAGAACTTAGTAGCATTTTTTTTAATTTTCTCTGTAGTTTGTAATATTTTTTATCATTGTTTTGTGTTGTTTGCAGATAAATTCTTCGTATTAACCAAGAAGACATGAAAACTGAAAAAACCCTGTTAAAAATTGCCAAGGTTTTTGTCATTTCACATGCAACGACTTCGCAAGTGTTTAGATTTATGACAAAGACTTTGGTGCATTTGTACATTCTGTTTATTTACTACTTTGCTCATGAAATATAGAGATTTAAAATAATTACACCAAGTAACAACACATCACGACGAACATTTAGAGGAACGAAATATAAATAAAATAACATTTCGTGGGTAAGTAACATGTTTTCTGGTAACGTTCGACATAAATGGCCGCGCTGAAAAGGTATACATGACCAAAATGTGTCAATTGCCCCTAAATAATAACCAACTTACCAAACCACGTTTGTTTGAATTTAATTGAGGGAGCAAGAAAGAAAAGACTGGCGGCATACATGACCAAAATGTGTCAATTGCCCCAAAATAAAGGCCGCGCTGGGGGCATACATGACCAAAATGTGTCAATTGCCCCAAAATATAAATCAATCAATCAACCAACCAACCCAACCTATCAACCAACCAACCGAGCAAGGACGACGAATAGTATGAAAGCACAAATGGAGTTTTTTTTAGGAATAAAGTATAAATATATTTTTGCCATTTTTTGTTATTTTGCTTCACTGACAGTTTATTCTCTACTGTTGTCTTCATATAATGAAGAAAATAAAATTCCTAATGAACTGAAAAAGGACGCTTACAAAACTGTCAGCAATAATGTTGGTACCTATTAAAGAAGAACACCAGAATTTTAGTTTTTGGTGTTGTCAAAAATTGACAATTTATGCAAATATGTTTCAAAATAAAACCTTAAATGCCTCAACTAACAGTTCTTCTTAAAAAAAGATTTCTTCGTAAATGATATTTCTTGGAACAAACGTTGATAGTTATTAATGAATGTTCAATTATGAATGAATTTTAAAATTTTAATAGTATAAAAAGACATGTTTTCACGCAAACTACGTTGTTTGACAATTTGAAAGTTGTGAGGTTCAAGCCTCTATGTAGATAATATATATAATAAGATCAAAAATGTATTTAATAAATAAAGATTTGGAGTTTTCAAAACTTGAAACGACCCTGAAATTTCTTTCGTAAATTATAAATCGTTTTCAATATATAATTTAAAAAAAACGTATTGATAGATTTGAAGATCATGCCTATTAGTCTAGGTAGATGAATATCTAATAAGATCGAAAATGTATATTATTAACAAAGATGTGAAACTTTCTGAAGTTGAAAGTACATCGAAATACGAAAATTAAATACTGTTTTCAATGTTTAATTTAAGAAATACGCCGTTTATCATACAATTAAAACAGCCTGATCTCCAAATGGGAGGAACACCAATCCAATGCTCAGAAACTTTCCGTTTCCTGGGACTAATTTTCGACAGCAAACTGTCATGGAAACCCCACCTACGAAGCCTAAAAACAAGATGTCAACAACCTCTCAACCTACTCCGAGTTTTGAGTGGAAAATCCTACGGCGCCGACCGAGTCATGCTTCTCCGACTCTACAGGGCCCTAGTGCGCTCCATACTTGACTACGGAGCTATCATCTACAATTCGGCAAGACCGTCTTATATAAAGATTCTTGACCCAGTACACAACACAGGACTGAGGCTGGCAACAGGAGCCTTCCGCTCTAGCCCAGTCGAAAGTCTCTATGCCGAGGCCGGTGAGCCACCACTCCAGAGTAGGCGTGACCTGCTGACTTGCAACTATGTAGCAAGTCTTCGTAGCAAGCCACGACATACTACCTACGAGTGCGTCTTCAGACCAAGGTACGACCACAAATACGAAATCAGAAACAGAGCAACAAGGCCGGTGGGCATCAGGTGGAAAGAGCTCAGAAGGGAACTGGGCATCCACAACATCCCACATACCTACCGCCAGGAACCAAGCAACATAGCCCCGTGGAAAATCCCACGGCCGCACGTGAGACTTGACCTGGCAAACAACAAAAAAGAAACAACAGACACCCTACTCTATAGGGGCATCTACTCGGAGGTCATAGAGCAGTACAAAGACTTCACTCTGATCTTCACTGATGGTTCGAAAAAGGATGACGACGTTGGCTGTGCCTTCGTCATTGGTAACGAGGAGCACGGGTACTGCCTGAGAGAACAGACAAGTGTCTTCTCGTCAGAAATGTACGCCATCTGGAAAGCCCTTGAACGCTGCATGCAGCGAGACGACAGATACATTATGGTTTGCACGGACTCATTAAGTAGCCTACAGACCATCTCCCAAACGTTCCCAAAAAACCCGCTGGCAAAGAACATCCAAGAGTGTCTCTACCAGCTGGAGAACCAAAACAAGTCCGTATTGTTCCTCTGGGTGCCCGGCCACGCCGGAATCCCCGGAAACGAAGCGGCAGACCAAGCAGCAAAGCGTGCCTCTGAGAAAGAGGATTGGGATTCGGAGGAGATTACTTCAGATGATCTCTGCAATTCTCTACATCTCGATGTGAGAAGGAGATGGGAAGTGACGTGGCAGGAGGTCACAAACGATAACAAACTCAGAAATATCAAGGACAAACCATGCCCTTGGCAATCAAGCAACAGAAAGAACCGCAGAGACGAGGTTATCCTCGCCAGACTGCGAATCGGACACACCTGGCTGACACACAGCCATCTCATGGAAAGGGAAGCACCCCCAATGTGTGCAACCTGCGCAGAGGAACTGACAGTGAACCATATCCTCACTGACTGTCTCCACTACGCAGAAGAAAGAAGAGCATGCAAAATAACAGGCACAATAAAGCAGGTCCTCGCAAATAACGAGGAGGCAGTGCAGTGCATCCTGGAGTTCACCAATGAGGCGAACCTCCGACGGGTGCTGTGAACAGAAGCATACGAGAAACTGTTGCGACTACAATATCGAACAGGAAGGAACATAGACACAACAACAAAGAAAAATTCCAGCCCTAAAAAAGGCTGAACTGAGGGGCATACATGACCAACATGTGTCAATTGCCCCAAAATACAAACCAATCAATCAATCAATCAAACAATTAAAAATATGTGCAAACCATTTGGTGCAAAAACATATATGTTAAAAATGAAGCAGAAAATACAATTGAAGGGAGCAAGTTACATTTGCAGCCTAACAATAACAAATGGTATTGACCAACCAACCTTACAATAAAAAACGCCTAGCAGAGGGCACACAGACCAAGCAGCAAAGCGTGCCTCTGAGAAAGAGGATTGGGATTCGGAGGAGATCACTTCAGATGACCTCCGCAATTCTCTACATCTCGATGTGAGAAGGAGATGGGAAGTGACGTGGCAGGAGGTCACAAACGATAACAAACTCAGAAATATCAAGGACAAAACATGCCCTTGGCAATCAAGCAACAGAAAGAACCGCAGAGACGAGGTTATCCTCGCCAGACTGCGAATTGGACACACCTGGCTGACACACAGCCATCTCATGGAAAGGGAAGCACCTCCAATGTGTGCAACCTGCGCAGAGGAACTGACAGTGAACCATATCCTCACTGACTGTCTCCACTACGCAGAAGAAAGAAGAGCATGCAAAATTGCAGGCACAATAAAGCAAATCCTCGCAAATAACGAGGAGGCAGTGCAACGCATCCTGGAGTTCACCAATGAGGCGAACCTCCGACGGGTGCTGTGAACAGAAACATACAAGAAACTGTTCCAACTACAACATCGAACAAGAAAAAACATAGACACAACAACAAAGAAAAATTCCAGCCCTAAAAAAGGCTGAACTGAGGGGCATACATGACCAACATGTGTCAATTGCCCCAAAATACAAACCAATCAATCAATCAGAGGGCACACATAACCATCAAGTGTCAATAACATTATTCTTTTAATTAACAATTCTGTTTCTCAATTTTTGAAAATTTTACTTTGATTGAATATTTAAATGGAAGTAAAAAATTGGATGCATTGAATATGACGTTTATAATGGAAATGATGATTGTAAATTTCAGCAAATATGCCAGGATGAGACACGTTTGCTCAAATGTTGTCTACCTTGAGAATATGAATCAATGAGAATATGAATAGAAAAATACCCAAAGAATAAAAAAACAAACCCTCGCATCCCTTAGATTTAACGTAATACAAAATAGGTATGAATGGACAATTACTTGTTCAAAGTCAGAAATTGACAATTTATGCAAATTTGTTTCGAAATAAGAACCTTTATTATTCTAATCTCTCTATTCTTCCTTTAAACATGTTTATTGTACGTTGATGTAAACAGTGAGGGAAAATATATGTTGAATGAAAAATGTAAATAGTGAAGAAGTGTTGATATGTATTTATGGTTGCTTGTGGTAGTTTTTCAAATTTGTTAGGCACGAAAAACCCCAAGTGAGCAAAATTTGAAGGTGGATAGTTTTTGCAAAAAAAAAGGATCTGTATCAATGTTTCTCACGCGTTCTAATTTTTTAGTAGTGACATGGCGTTCCATATTAGTTCAAATTCCAAAGTAAGAACATTTTAAGGTATAACCTGAGAATTTCCTTTCAAGGTCATATCCAAAATCGATAGCGGCAACACTGTATGCGAGTCTGTTTTGTTTGTTATTGTCGCCATATTTAAAATATTCATGGACATGCTTTTAAACCGTTAACACGTGTGCCTCTTTTGACATGAAAATGTTATTTTAACATTTAAACTAATGTTATATCCTTTATTTGATACAATTTGGTTGATACAAATTTAGCTCGATCAGCACCAGCAGAGTGATTTAAAGTATCAAAATGCATTGCTAACCACCCTAGGCCGGAATGGTTGGAACGTTAATTAATTAAAACTGCTCTCCACATAAGGAGAAACAGTATTTGTAAATACATTGATGGTACCTGATACAAGTAAAGTGGACGAAGAAAATAGAACACAAAAATACTTACAGTTGTATCAGAAAGTCTTGAATTTATAGCAGGGAAACACACCTACAGCATATATAATATACAATATACATGTATGCATATATTCTATACACCCTTGTATATTATTTTTGTAACGTATTGAAAAACCTATCTGTATAATTTCAGTTACCTTCATTCTTCCGTTTCATTGCAATAACAGTAAAAACTTTATCATTTTATTCAATTCAATAAAAAAAAAAAACACGGAAATCACAGCAGAAGCTGTTTTTCAGTTAATAAACATCGAGCAGGAGTACCAACCATACAAAAAAAACACAATTGCTAGTTACTCATTTTTTCTTATTTATATTGCTTACATGTAATTTATCAAGATAAAACTGGTTTCTAAAATTGGTATCTAATTTTATGAAGGATAACAAACTCAGAAACATCAAGGACAAACCATGCCCTTGGCAATCAAGCAACAGAAAGAACCGCAGAGACGAGGTTATCCTCGCCAGACTGCAAATTGGACACACCTGGCTGACACAGCCATCTCATGGAAAGGGAAGCACCTCCAATGTGTGCAACCTGCGCAGAGGAACTGAGAGTGAACCATATCCTACTGACTGTCTCCACTACGCAGAAGAAAGAAGAGCATGCAAAATTACAGGGACAATAAAACAAATCCTCGCAAATAACGAGGAGGCAGTACAACGCATCCTGGAGTTCACCAATGAGACCTTCACCGAATCGGAAGAAACATTATATTTTCTTTCATTTTGCATCAAATCAATGTTGAAGGGGCCCACAGTCTAATATTAGTCTAAATTCTATAAATTTGACAATTTAACAGTCATAATACTCTACGTTATTTCTTCTAAAATTCTTTCAATACAACTTCTCGTGAATTTAATGCCAACACTCATTTGTTGGGGTTAGTGTAAAATTGAATGAAAAATACTAGTGATATTTTCACCAATGTATTTTTATCATAAAAATATGTGAAATTGAAATGCAATTTGTGAGGGCAAGTGCCTCCAAAAATCAAAAGTCTATTTTTACGACAGTTTAATATTGCTATCCAATTTTACATTCATTCGTGATTTTTTTTTTTCAAACAAGATTTTAAAAGGCATTATTTTAATTGAATTCAAGCAATGTACAATTATTCCAAATTGGCTGGTTGTTATGTAATGTGAACTTTCTTAAAGCAACGAACGAAAAACTTGTTTATGTACTTTACAATGGACCATATTTTGAAGCTCAGATTCAGTGAATCAATATCCCACTTCTGAAATTTATTTTATACTTTACTAGAAGATTTCTTAAAGGTTCTCTCATTTCTTCCATGTACTTGGTATTACGAAATACTGAAAGTTGTCTTCATTTTAAATTAATGAAAGAGAACGCACGTCGAATGTGTTAGTCTTATGTGTTTAAAGAGTTTCACAGAGTTATCTGTTTTTTTTTTGTAAGTGAAATCTACATCTTTAAAGATTTGAGTTTTGAGTTTTAAATTGTTTTGAATTTTTTGAAGTGTGGTTTGGGGTTGATGCTTCTTCGTGAAGAATTGTAATAAATAATCACAAAACGCAGTAACAAGGGACGTGGCAAAAAGATTTGCGGCCAAGAAATGGCCACGCTGGCGGCATACATGATTAAAATGTGTCAATTGCCCTAAAATACAAACCAACACACCAACTTTCGTGAAAGCAGAAACATTACCAATATACACAAATTGCTCTAGTAAATAAACCAATAAATCTAGTATGTGAAAGCATAAATGTTGGAGTTTATAATCGAAACAATAAAAGATTGAATTAGAATTATTATCTAACGAACTTTTCTTCCATGACATGCAAGTTAAAAAAATGGGAAAACTTTAATATTAGAAAATTCTATATTAAATTTGTTTTTTATTTGTTGTAAAAAAAATACTAAAAAATAAAAACGTCGCGTATACCAATCAATCCAACATTTCCTTTTTCTATAATAACGTTTTTTTTTTATTCCACCGAGTTTAATTTTAACATGAAAATGTAAATACCATAAATAATCGATGCCACTGAGAGCTTTGCAATTTCCCTCCTCTTTCTTCTCGTAAACGGTTTTTCATTATTTTATAAGAAAAACTTAAATAGAATTACTTGTTTGTAAAAGCATGAACATATTTTAAACCAAATATGTCATGTCAACGATTTTTTTTAAAGATATTAGAAATGTGCTTGAAAGATTAAAGAAAATACGACGTTGTCAATAAAGTTTGAGCAATCCTTGAAAAAATTTTGCAACAAATTGTTTATTTCTTTACTATTTTGACAGAATTTTTTTAATTCATGCGATTTTTCTTCAAGATGTAGAATCTAAATTTGTGAGGATCATTCCTCTAGGTAGATGAAATATCTAATAAGATCGAAAATGTATATTATAAACAAAGATTTGAAACTTTCTTAAGTTGTAAGTACATTCAAATTTATAACGTAAATTAAACATTGTTTATAATGCTTAATTTGAAAAATACGTCAGTAATAATCATATCAGTGCAAACCTTTTGGTTTTAAAACGTTAAGTCACAAGAAAAAATGAAGAGGCAAATCCCCATGAAAAAAAAATAATAAGTTATTTGCGGCCCAACAATATAATAAGCAACGCTGGGGGCACACATGTCAAGATGTGTCATTGGCAAAAAAAAAAAAAAAAAAGAAAAAGAAAAATATCAATGAACCATAACAGTTATTCATTTTTTAGAAATTAAATGCCATCATATGGAATAAAATTTTAAATGCAAGTAAAAATGAGAAGTACGGATGCATTTTGATGTTTAAAATAAAATTTGAAAGAAAATGAAATTGTCAATTTGGGCAAATTTATCTGAATAAAATATGTTTATGAATAGTAAGGTTCCAAGAGAATTTTAAAACCTACTCTCACAAATACATTATCTTAAAACTAACGTAATACATAGTACGTACGATACAACTTATTAGAAGCTGAAAGTCAGAATTGACAATTTAGCTCATGGAGAGCAGAGTTTTCAAGTCCTAGTTGTCAGGAGTCCTCTTCTAGGGCGAGGCATTTTACAGCACCCCTCTCCACCTTGGGAGGTCCCTTGGTGGCAGTAATGACCTCGTGGCCGTGAGCGCGGCAACCCTTTTTCTTATGATTACAATTTGTGGACCTACTCATAAAGCGTTCATATATCTTTCTTAACTTTCTTTGCCATTTTTCCAATGTCGAAGAGGAGCAAGCGACCAGCGTGGCGAGAACTCACGTTCTCTCACGACAACCGGCTCAGGGAGGGGAGGGAGGCCCCTACATACCTCACCATAAAATGTAATGTGCAAGGTGAAAGACTGGATAAGCTGTGTGCAATCCGTCTCCACCGCAATATGATGTTAGCTTTTGGCCAACCCAAAAGCTATCAAACATTAAAAGACGGATCCATCCTCGTAGAAACAATCTCGGATGATCAGTCCCGAAAGATCTTAACAGTGAAAAACCTTGGAGAAACCTCAGTCACAGTCGAGGCACATCGCTCCCTAAATCAAACAAAGGGAATAATCTCATGCTCTGGCCTGATGCAATCAACACTGGAGGACATCAAGGAGGAGCTGAAAGAGTACAAGGTAACTGAAGTTACCCAGATCAAGAAACGTAAGGGCACTGAACTGGTCCCCACCGAGAACTACATCCTAACATTTGACCAAACAGTTCTGCCGGAAAAGATACAAATCGCCAGATTTTTCTTGAAGGTACGAGCTTACATTCCAAATCCTATGCGCTGCTACAAATGCCAGAAATTCGGACACACCAGCAAAGTGTGTAGAGTGGACGAAGTCTGCGGCAAGTGCGGCAGCAAAATACATGAAGACAACTGCACAGCTGAGCAGAGCTGTGTAAACTGCAAGGGAAAGCACGTATCTTGGTCTAGAAACTGCCCACGATACAAAGAAGAGCTCAAAATCCAAGAATACATGGTCTTGGACAAAATCAGCTACCGTGCCGCCCAGGCTAAGCTGAGAGAAAGCACCCCAGCTCTGGTGAATACTTTCGCGAAGGCAGTTCTCAAAGGAAAACGCCAACAAGGAAAGAACATAGAGCAAGAACAGAAACAACAAGAACCAAAGGAGCAGATGATACCTACGCAGGTGTTATCTACCCAAAGGCTGAAAAAACGTCAGGCAACTGACCAAACCCCTCAAGAATCTCAAGAGTCCGAGCAAGAGGAGGAAAGAAAGCAGAAGCGTCTAAGACGCCGCAGAAACCAAGAAGTCCGCGTGTTCAGCGAGTC
Source organism: Siphlonurus alternatus (assembly GCA_949825025.1). Lineage (NCBI taxonomy): Eukaryota > Metazoa > Arthropoda > Insecta > Ephemeroptera > Siphlonuridae > Siphlonurus > Siphlonurus alternatus. The sequence goes on along the minus strand of OX463784.1, from coordinate 2,439,754 downwards.
TGAAAACATGGACACCGAAAGCCAGTCTGGAGTAGAGCAGCCGCTCCTCACGACACCGGAAGCTAAAGAGGTGACAGATAAACCCTCAACTTCTTCCGAACAGAAAAAAGCGGAGCAAATTGCTCCTGAAACTGCAGAAATGCAAGAAGAGCAAGAAACAATCTCTGCTCCAGCTGCACAGCAAGAACCCAAACTAAAGGCCCCTCGTACCTCTGGATCGATTAATACATCTTCGAAGAAACCAGAACGAAAGCCAATACTACCACCCGGGAAACAATTCCTGGAGGACAAAAAGAAATACGATGCAAACGCTGGCAAGAGTCAGAAAAAGTTAACACAAACAGCAACTAAGGTTGGGGCTAAAACCCCTCCCAAACCATAAGAACTTCCAATGGCTACCCTTCAATGGAATATGAACGGTTTTTACAGACAACGTGAAGGCCTGAGCCTTCTCATGTCTCAGAATAACCCTCTTGCCATTTGCTTACAGGAAACTAGGCTTAAGCCTACACAAGATGCAAAATTGAAGAATTACACATGCTACAGAAAAGACTACGTGGATGGCGACATTGCCTGTGGGGGAGTCGCGACATTTGCTCGCAATGACGCCTTCTCGCAGGAAGTGCCACTAGTCACGGAACTTCAAGTAGTTGCGGTGCAGATGCTCATTCCTCACAAGGTATGCATCTGCAACGTATATCTTCCACCGAATGTAAATGTAACACAACAGCAGATCGTTGCCCTTGTGCACCAACTCCCCAAGCCGTACATTCTCTTGGGAGATTTGAACGCTCACAACACCGTCTGGGGATGTGACCGCATCAACCAGCGAGGGCGTATACTTGAGCAGTTTGTGAACATCGAGAGCCTCACCATCCTCAACACAGGAGAACCAACACATGTGACGATGGCTACTGGCACGCACTCTGCAATTGATTTGACCATCTGCACTACACGACTTGCTCCCCAACTGGAGTGGCGAGCATACGATGACACCTATGGTAGTGACCACTACCCAATAGTAACAGAAATGTTAGAAAATGAAATACGACAAGAGCGTGCACCAAAGTGGCGCCTTGATAAAGCTGACTGGCCCAGATACACTGAGCAAGCCCAGGTCCCGTGGGATCCCACTCAGGGAATAGACGAAATGGTGGAAGCATTTACCAACGCACTTTTGGCGGCAGCTTTGGACACCATCCCACAGACAAACACCAGGCCTGGGAAAATACCAGTGCCCTGGTGGACACCAGAATGCAAAGAGGCGATTCGAGAGCGTAGGAGAGCGCTCCGACGATGCAAGAAACGCCCAACACCAGAAAATGTCGAATGGTTCCGAATATGCCGAGCCAACGCAAGACAAATTATCAGGGAGGCAAAGAAGGCCTCCTGGCAAAGCTACGTATCTTCAGTCAACTCCACGACTCCTGTCAAGGAAGTCTGGGACAAGATCCGCAAAATTGATGGAAAGAGCACATGCATGGCCATCCCTGCTCTTGAAGTCAATGGAGTAATAGAGACAACACCAGAGGCAGTGTCTAACATTCTGGCAGACACATTCTCCTCAATCTCAGACCCAACTAACTATGACCCAGCGTTCATCCCTCACAAGGACAGGGCAGAGAGTAGACCACCCGACTTCTCCACAAGAGAAGACCTGGACTACAATCATCCTTTCACCATGTGGGAGATGGAGGCAGCACTCAAAGATGCCAAGAGCTCAGCTCCTGGCCAAGACCAAATCCACATAGAGATGTTACGACACCTGAACAATCAAGCGTCTGTTCAACTTCTCCAGATGTACAACCGAATCTGGCTCGAAGGCATTTTCCCACAACTGTGGAAAAAAGCCATCGTCATCCCGATCTACAAAACCGGCAAAAACAAAATCGATCCGAAGAGCTACCGCCCAATCGCCCTCACTTCTGTCCTGTGCAAAGTGATGGAAAGAATGGTCAACAAGCGCCTGGTGTGGTTCGCTGAAAAACATGACCTTCTCTCCAATGAGCAATGTGGGTTCAGACAACATCGCTCTACTACCGACAACCTGGTGAAACTCGAAAACGAGATCCAGAACGCCTACCTCAACAAAGAACACCTCGTAGCCGTGTCTTTCGACATGGAAAAGGCTTACGACACGACCTGGAGACACGGAATACTCAAGACCCTCCATGAATGGGGACTGCGCGGTCACATGCCAGTCTTCATCCGAGAGTTCATGAAGGACCGAGTCTTTTCAGTACGTGTTGGTAACACCATCTCTGATCAACGAGCCCAGGAGACTGGCGTCCCCCAAGGATCGGTGCTGAGTGTAACATTGTTCGCTGTGGCGATCAACAGCATCGTTCGCAATGTCAGTCACCCCATCAGGAGTTCGCTGTATGTGGATGACTTCATCATCTACTGTGCAGCAAAACTTCTGAGGACGGCTCAACGACAACTTCAAATGTGCATCAACAAACTGTTCAGGTGGAGCAGATCCAACGGATTCAAATTCTCTGCGCAGAAAACCACTGTGGTCCACTTCCACAGACTGCGTGGTGTGCAACCAGAGCCTGAGCTCCAGATGGGAGGAATTCCGATCCCATGCTCTGATACTGTCCGCTTTCTGGGACTCATTTTCGACAGCAAATTGTCGTGGAGGCCCCATTTTAGAAGCCTGAAGGCAAAATGCCAACAGCCACTTAACCTTCTCCGTGTCTTGAGTGGAAAGTCCTATGGTGCTGACCGAGTGGTACTCTTACGACTCTATCGGGCCCTGGTTCGTTCCAAGCTAGACTATGGAGCAATAATCTACAACTCAGCTAGACCGTCATATATCAAAACGCTTGACCCAGTCCACAACACTGGACTGAGGCTGGCCACAGGAGCATTTCGCTCTAGCCCAATAGAAAGCCTCTGTGCAGAGGCTGGAGAACCACCACTCAAGAGCAGGCGAGACTTGCTAACTTGCAACTACATCGCGAGTCTTCTTAGCAAGCCACAGCACACAACATTCGAGTGCGTCTTCAAACCAAAGCACAGGAATAAATACCTCCAAAGACATAAAACAACAAGGCCTCTGGGCATCCGGGCGAGGGAACTTCTCACAGGAGACATGGGAATCCACTATCTCCCCGCTGTGTACAACCAGGCACCAAGCTCGATTGCACCGTGGAAAATTCCACGCCCACGCGTGAGACTTGACCTGGCAAACAACAAAAAAGACAGTACAGACCCCTTACTCTACAGGGGCATTTACTCAGAAGTGATAGACCAGTACAGAGACTACACTCTGGTCTTCACCGACGGCTCAAAGAAGGACGATGACGTTGGCTGTGCCTTCGTCATCAACAACGAAGAACATGGATACTGCCTGCGTGAGCAAACAAGTGTATTCACATCAGAAATGTACGCCATCTGGAAAGCTCTCGAGCACTGTTTGGAAAGAGACGACAGATCCATTATGATCTGTACCGACTCCCTCAGTAGCCTCCAGACAATTCAGAAAACATTCCCCAAGAATCCACTGGCAAAGAAAATCCAAGATTGTCTCTACCAGTTGGCGAACCAGGACAAATACGTCTCTTTCCTCTGGGTACCCGGCCATGCTGGAATCCCTGGAAATGAGGCTGCAGACAAAGCCGCAAAGCGAGCCTCTGAGAAAGAGGACTGGGACTCGGAGGAGATCACATCAGACGACTTCCGCAACTCGCTACAACTGGACATCCAAAGGAGATGGGAAGCATCGTGGCAAGAGGTCACATATGACAACAAACTGCGGAACATCAAGGAAATGCCACGCGCATGGCAGACCAGCTACAGAAAGAACCGCAGGGACGAGGTCATCCTCGCCAGACTGCGCATCGGACACACCAGGCTGACACACGGCCACCTCATGGAGCACGAAGCCCCTCCTCTGTGTGCAACCTGTGCCGAAGAACTGACAGTGGACCACATCCTCACGGACTGTCGCCACTACGTGGAAGAAAGAAGGACCTGCAAAATGACAGGCTCCACTAAAGAGGTTCTCGCAAACGACGAGGAAGCAGTGCAGCGCATCTTAGAGTTCACCACTAAGGCGAACCTACGAAGAGAGCTGTAAACAGAAACAAACAAAGAAAAGAAACGAGAAAAACAAAGAAAATAAAAACATAGACACAATAAACAAAGAAATAAAATCCCATATGGGAAACAGTCAAAAATCTGCGGTCTCTTAAAGGCCGCGCTGGGGGCATACATGACCAAAATGTGTCAATTGCCCCAAAATATAAATCAATCAATCAATCAGCCAACGCAAGACAAATTATCAGGGAGGCAAAGAAGGCCTCCTGGCAAAGCTACGTATCTTCAGTCAACTCCACGACTCCTGTCAAGGAAGTCTGGGACAAGATCCGCAAAATTGATGGAAAGAGCACATGCATGGCCATCCCTGCTCTTGAAGTCAATGGAGTAATAGAGACAACACCAGAGGCAGTGTCTAACATTCTGGCAGACACATTCTCCTCAATCTCAGACCCAACTAACTATGACCCAGCATTCATCCCTCACAAGGACAGGGCAGAGAGTAGACCACCCGACTTCTCCACAAGAGAAGACCTGGACTACAATCATCCTTTCACCATGTGGGAGATGGAGGCAGCACTCAAAGATGCCAAGAGCTCAGCTCCTGGCCAAGACCAAATCCACATAGAGATGTTACGACACCTGAACAATCAAGCGTCTGTTCAACTTCTCCAGATGTACAACCGAATCTGGCTCGAAGGCATTTTCCCACAACTGTGGAAAAAAGCCATCGTTATCCCGATCTACAAAACCGGCAAAAACAAAATCGATCCGAAGAGCTACCGCCCAATCGCCCTCACTTCTGTCCTGTGCAAAGTGATGGAAAGAATGGTCAACAAGCGCCTGGTGTGGTTCGCTGAAAAACATGACCTTCTCTCCAATGAGCAATGTGGGTTCAGACAACATCGCTCTACTACCGACAACCTGGTGAAACTCGAAAACGAGATCCAGAACGCCTACCTCAACAAAGAACACCTCGTAGCCGTGTCTTTCGACATGGAAAAGGCTTACGACACGACCTGGAGACACGGAATACTCAAGACCCTCCATGAATGGGGACTGCGCGGTCACATGCCAGTCTTCATCCGAGAGTTCATGAACGACCGAGTCTTTTCAGTACGTGTTGGTAACACCATCTCTGATCAACGAGCCCAGGAGACTGGCGTCCCCCAAGGATCGGTGCTGAGTGTAACATTGTTCGCTGTGGCGATCAACAGCATCGTTCGCAATGTCAGTCACCCCATCAGGAGTTCGCTGTATGTGGATGACTTCATCATCTACTGCGCAGCAAAACTTCTGAGGACGGCTCAACGACAACTTCAAATGTGCATCAACAAACTGTTCAGGTGGAGCAGATCCAACGGATTTAAATTCTCTGCACAGAAAACCACTGTGGTCCACTTCCACAGACTGCGTGGTGTGCAACCAGAGCCTGAGCTCCAGATGGGAGGAATTCCGATCCCATGCTCTGATACTGTCCGCTTTCTGGGACTCATTTTCGACAGCAAATTGTCGTGGAGGCCCCATCTTAGAAGCCTGAAGGCAAAATGCCAACAGCCACTTAACCTTCTCCGTGTCCTGAGTGGAAAGTCCTATGGTACTGACCGAGTGGTACTCTTACGACTCTATCGGGCCCTGGTTCGCTCCAAGCTAGACTATGGAGCAATAATCTACAACTCAGCTAGACCGTCATATATCAAAACGCTGAAACAGTCAAAAATCTGCGGTCTCTTAAAGGCCGCGCTGGGGGCATACATGACCAAAATGTGTCAATTGCCCCAAAATATAAATCAATCAATCAATCAGCTTGACCCAGTCCACAACACTGGACTGAGGCTGGCCACAGGAGCATTTCGCTCTAGCCCAATAGAAAGCCTCTGTGCAGAGGCTGGAGAACCACCACTCAAGAGCAGGCGAGACTTGCTAACTTGCAACTACATCGCGAGTCTTCTTAGCAAGCCACAGCACACAACATTCGAGTGCGTCTTCAAACCAAAGCACAGGAATAAATACCTCCAAAGACATAAAACAACAAGGCCTCTGGGCATCCGGGCGAGGGAACTTCTCACAGGAGACATGGGAATCCACTATCTCCCCGCTGTGTACAACCAGGCACCAAGCTCGATTGCACCGTGGAAAATTCCACGCCCACGCGTGAGACTTGACCTGGCAAACAACAAAAAAGACAGTACAGACCCCTTACTCTACAGGGGCATTTACTCAGAAGTGATAGACCAGTACAGAGACTACACTCTGGTCTTCACCGACGGCTCAAAGAAGGACGATGACGTTGGTTGTGCCTTCGTCATCAACAACGAAGAACATGGATACTGCCTGCGTGAGCAAACAAGTGTATTCACATCAGAAATGTACGCCATCTGGAAAGCTCTCGAGCACTGTTTGGAAAGAGACGACAGATCCATTATGATCTGTACCGACTCCCTCAGTAGCCTCCAGACAATTGAGAAAACATTCCCCAAGAATCCACTGGCAAAGAAAATCCAAGATTGTCTCTACCAGTTGGCGAACCAGGACAAATACGTCTCTTTCCTCTGGGTACCCGGCCATGCTGGAATCCCTGGAAATGAGGCTGCAGACAAAGCCGCAAAGCGAGCCTCTGAGAAAGAGGACTGGGACTCGGAGGAGATCACATCAGACGACTTCCGCAACTCGCTACAACTGGACATCCAAAGGAGATGGGAAGCATCGTGGCAAGAGGTCACATATGACAACAAACTGCGGAACATCAAGGAAATGCCACGCGCATGGCAGACCAGCTACAAAAAGAACCGCAGGGACGAGGTCATCCTCGCCAGACTGCGCATCGGACACACCAGGCTGACACACGGCCACCTCATGGAGCACGAAGCCCCTCCTCTGTGTGCAACCTGTGCCGAAGAACTGACAGTGGACCACATCCTCACGGACTGTCGCCACTACGTGGAAGAAAGAAGGACCTGCAAAATGACAGGCTCCACTAAAGAGGTTCTCGCAAACGACGAGGAAGCAGTGCAGCGCATCTTAGAGTTCACCACTAAGGCGAACCTACGAAGAGAGCTGTAAACAGAAACAAACAAAGAAAAGAAACGAGAAAAACAAAGAAAATCAAAACATAGACACAATAAACAAAGAAATAAAATCCCATATGGGAAACAGTAAAAAATCTGCGGTCTCTTAAAGGCCGCGCTGGGGGCATACATGACCAAAATGTGTCAATTGCCCCAAAATATAAATCAATCAATCAATCAAAAGGAGATGGGAAGCATCGTGGCAAGAGGTCACATATGACAACAAACTGCGGAACATCAAGGAAATGCCACGCGCATGGCAGACCAGCTACAGAAAGAACCGCAGGGACGAGGTCATCCTCGCCAGACTGCGCATCGGACACACCAGGCTGACACACGGCCACCTCATGGAGCACGAAGCCCCTCCTCTGTGTGCAACCTGTGCCGAAGAACTGACAGTGGACCACATCCTCACGGACTGTCGCCACTACGTGGAAGAAAGAAGGACCTGCAAAATGACAGGCTCCACTAAAGAGGTTCTCGCAAACGACGAGGAAGCAGTGCAGCGCATCTTAGAGTTCACCACTAAGGCGAACCTACGAAGAGAGCTGTAAACAGAAACAAACAAAGAAAAGAAACGAGAAATACAAAGAAAATCAAAACATAGACACAATAAACAAAGAAATAAAATCCCATATGGGAAACAGTCAAAAATCTGCGGTCTCTTAAAGGCCGCGCTGGGGGCATACATGACCAAAATGTGTCAATTGCCCCAAAATATAAATCAATCAATCAATCAAGCAGTTTTTCAAATTTGCAATCTTAAAAACCAAATTATCTGAACGAAGAACCCAAAATTGAGTGAAAATTTATGTGGGAAATTTTTGTAAGAAGCATCCATTTCTATGTATTACACGTGGGTTTATTTTATAGTAGGGATGCGGCGTTCTATATTAGTCTGAATTCTAAATTTGGAACTTTTTATATTGAAAGTGTGAAACGTGGTTCTTTTGTTTTCTATTTTTTATTACATGGCATCATGTTATATTTGTGAAAAATATGCACTTTACGTTGTTTTTATTGTTTTTACAATATTTTAGTAGACACTTTTTTTTTTCCTGAATTGCACACAAAGCATTATTGTTTTCCTGAATATATGACGTAAAATTAAATATTTGATGCTATGAATTTATTGGTTGTGAATGCAATAGTGTGGAGTTAATAATAGAAATTAAATTTTTCATTATGGGAAACAGTAAAAAATCTGCGGTCTCTTAAAGGCCGCGCTGGGGGCATACATGACCAAAATGTGTCAATTGCCCCAAAATATAAATCAATCAATCAATCAAATTTTTCATTTTGACAATTTTGCTTTATTAAAGGGAATTGTTTATATACCTGTTATTTTCGTTTAAAACTTGTAATATGGAGGGTTTAAAATGTGAATTTTACAGAAAAAACAACAGCAGAAAAGTCATTCAAACGTTTGAATGTGAAAAGTAATAGCGTGGGACAGTCAATTATTTGTAAAAAGTCAGAAATTGACAATTTATGCAACTTGCAGTTCTTTAAAAGCAGTCATTATTGGTTGGATGTAATTGGTGAAAATGTATTATGAATGAATATTGATGAGCTACAAGTTTAAGAGAATGTACGGCTTGGGGAGTTGGTGCACAAGGGCAACGATCTGCTGTTGTGTTACATTTACATTCGGTGGAAGATATACGTTGCAGATGCATACCTTGTGAGGAATGAGCATCTGCACCGCAACTACTTGAAGTTCCGTGACTAGTGGCACTTCCTGCGAGAAGGCGTCATTGCGAGCAAATGTCGCGACTCCCCCACAGGCAATGTCGCCATCCACGTAGTCTTTTCTGTAGCATGTATAATTCTTCAATTTTGCATCTTGTGTAGGCTGAAGCCTAGTTTCCTGTAAGCAAATGGCAAGAGGGTTATTCTGAGACATGAGAAGGCTCAGGCCTTCACGTTGTCTGTAAAAACCGTTCATATTCCATTGAAGGGTAGCCATTGGAAGTTCTTATGGTTTGGGAGGGGTTTTAGCCCCAACCTTAGTTGCTGTTTGTGTTAACTTTTTCTGACTCTTGCCAGCGTTTGCATCGTATTTCTTTTTGTCCTCCAGGAATTGTTTCCCGGGTGGTAGTATTGGCTTTCGTTCTGGTTTCTTCGAAGATGTATTAATCGATCCAGAGGTACGAGGGGCCTCTAGTTTGGGTTCTTGCTGTGCAGCTGGAGCAGAGATTGTTTCTTGCTCTTCTTGCATTTCTGCAGTTTCAGGAGCAATTTGCTCCGCTTTTTTCTGTTCGGAAGAAGTTGAGGGTTTATCTGTCACCTCTTTAGCTTCCGGTGTCGTGAGGAGCGGCTGCTCTACTCCAGACTGGCTTTCGGTGTCCATGTTTTCAGACTCGCTGAACACGCGGACTTCTTGGTTTCTGCGGCGTCTTAGACGCTTCTGCTTTCTTTCCTCCTCTTGCTCGGACTCTTGAGATTCTTGAGGGGTTTGGTCAGTTGCCTGACGTTTTTTCAGCCTTTGGGCAGATAACACCTGCGTAGGTATCATCTGCTTCTTTGGTTCTTGTTGTTTCTGTTCTTGCTCTGTGTTCTTTCCTTGTTGGCTTTTTCCTTTGAGAACTGCCTTCGCGAAAGTATTCACCAGAGCTGGGGTGCTTTCTCTCAGCTTAGCCTGGGCGGCACGGTAGCTGATTTTGTCCAAGACCATGTATTCTTGGATTTTGAGCTCTTCTTTGTATCGTGGGCAGTTTCTAGACCAAGATACGTGCTTTCCCTTGCAGTTTACACAGCTCTGCTCAGCTGTGCAGTTGTCTTCATGTTTTTTGCTGCCGCACTTGCCGCAGACTTCGTCCACTCTACACACTTTGCTGGTGTGTCCGAATTTCTGGCATTTGTAGCAGCGCATAGGATTTGGAATGTAAGCTCGTACCTTCAAGAAAAATCTGGCGATTTGTATCTTTTCCGGCAGAACTGTTTGGTCAAATGTTAGAATGTAGTTCTCGGTGGGGACCAGTTCATTGCCCTTACGTTTCTTGATCTGGGTAACTTCAGTTACCTTGTATTCTTTCAGCTCCTCCTTGATGTCCTCCAGTGTTGATTGCATCAGGCCAGAGCATGAGATTATTCCCTTTGTTTGATTTAGGGAGCGATGTGCCTCGACTGTGACTGAGGTTTCTCCAAGTTTTTTCACTGTTAAGATCTTTCGGGACTGATCATCCGAGATTGTTTCTACGAGGATGGATCCGTCTTTCAATGTTTGATGGCTTTTGGGTTGGCCAAAAGCTAACATCATATTGCGGTGGAGACGGATTGCACACAGCTTATCCAGTCTTTCACCTTGCACATTACATTTTATGGTGAGGTATGTAGGGGCCTCCCTCCCCTCCCTGAGCCGGTTGTCGTGAGAGAACGTGAGTTCTCGCCACGCTGGTCGCTTGCTCCTCTTCGACATTGGAAAAATGGCAAAGAAAGTTGAGAAAGATATATGAACGCTTTATGAGTAGATCCACAAATTGTAATCATAAGAAAAAGGGTTGCCGCGCTCACGGCCACGAGGTCATTACTGCCACCAAGGGACCTCCCAAGGTGGAGAGGGGTGCTGTAAAATGCCTCGCCCTAGAAGAGGACTCCTGACAACTAGGACTTATATGCCGAGCCAACGCAAGACAAATTATCAGGGAGGCAAAGAAGGCCTCCTGGCAAAGCTACGTTTCTTCAGTCAACTCCACGACTCCTGTCAAGGAAGTCTGGGACTAAGATCCGCAAAATTGATGGAAAGAGCACATGCATGGCCATCCCTGCTCTTGAAGTCAATGGAGTAATAGAGACAACACCAGAGGCTGTGTCTAACATTCTGGCAGACACATTCTCCTCAATCTCAGACCCAACTAACTATGACCCAGCATTCATCCCTCACAAGGACAGGGCAGAGAGTAGACTACCCGACTTCTCCACAAGAGAAGACCTGGACTACAATCATCCTTTCACCATGTGGGAGATGGAGGCAGCACTCAAAGATGCCAAGAGCTCAGCTCCTGGCCAAGACCAAATCCACATAGAGATGTTACGACACCTGAACAATCAAGCGTCTGTTCAACTTCTCCAGATGTACAACCGAATCTGGCTCGAAGGCATTTTCCCACAACTGTGGAAAAAAGCCATCGTCATCCCGATCTACAAAACCGGCAAAAACAAAATCGATCCGAAGAGCTACCGCCCAATCGCCCTCACTTCTTCGTCATCAACAACGAAGAACATGGATACTGCCTGCGTGAGCAAACAAGTGTATTCACATCAGAAATGTACGCCATCTGGAAAGCTCTCGAGCACTGTTTGGAAAGAGACGACGGATCCATTATGATATGTACCGACTCCTTCAGTAGCCTCCAGACAATTGAGAAAACATTCCCCAAGAACCCACTGGCAAAGAAAATCCAAGATTGTCTCTACCAGTTGGCGAACCAGGACAAATACGTCTCTTTCCTCTGGGTACCCGGCCATGCTGGAATCCCTGGAAATGAGGCTGCAGACAAAGCCTCAAAGCGAGCCTCTGAGAAAGAGGACTGGGACTCGGAGGAGATCACATCAGACGACTTCCGCAACTCGCTACAACTGGACATCCAAAGGAGATGGGAAGCATCGTGGCAAGAGGTCACATATGACAACAAACTGCGGAACATCAAGGAAATGCCACGCGCATGGCAGACCAGCTACAGAAAGAACCGCAGGGACGAGGTCATCCAAGCCAGATTGCGCATCGGACACACCAGGCTGACACACGGCCACCTCATGGAGCACGAAGCCCCTCCTCTTTGTGCAACCTGTGCCGAAGAACTGACAGTGGACCATATCCTCACGGACTGTCGCCACTACGTGGAAGAAAGAAGGACCTGCAAAATGACAGGCTCCACTAAAGAGGTTCTCGCAAACGACGAGGAAGCAGTGCAGCGCATCTTAGAGTTCACCACTAAGGCGAACCTACGAAGAGAGCTGTAAACAGAAACAAACAAAGAAAAGAAACGAGAAAAACAAAGAAAATCAAAACATAGACACAATTAACAAAGAAATAAAATCCCATATGGGAAACAGTCAAAAATCTGCGGTCTCTTAAAGGCCGCGCTGGGGGCATACATGACCAAAATGTGTCAATTGCCCCAAAATATAAATCAATCAATCAATCGTTTTTTATTTGATGTAAGAAAAATACTAAAAAATAAAAACGTCACCTATACCAATCAATCCAACATTTCCTTTTTCCATAATAACGTTTTTCTTATTCCAACAAGTTTAAATTTAACATGAAATTGTAAATACCCTAAATAATCGATGCCACTGAGGACTTGCAATTTCCCTCCTCTCTTTCTTCTCGTAAACGTTTTTTCATTATTTTATAAGAAAAACATTAAGAAAATTATTTGTTTGTAAAATCATGAACATATTTTAAACCAAATATGTCATGTCAACGATTTTTTTTAAAGATATTAGAAATGTGCTTGAAAGATTAAAATAAATACGACGCTGTCAATTAAGTTTGAGCGATCCTTGAAAAATTTTTGCAACAAATTGTTAATATCTTTACTTCCGTTGGGTGCTGTGAACAGAAGCATACGAGAAACTGTTGCGACTACAACATCGGACAGGAAGGAACATAGACACAAATACAAAGAAAAATTCCAGCCCTAAAAAAGGCTGAACTGAGGGGCATATATGACCAACATGTGTCAATTGCCCCAAAATACAAACCAATCAATCAATCAATCTTTACTATTTTTGAATGGTTGATTCATTTTGACAGATTTTTTTTAATTCATGCGATTTTTCTTCAAGATGTAGAATCTAAATATGTGAGGATCATTCCTCTCGGTAGATGAAATATCTAATAAGATCGAAAATGTATATTATAAACAAAGATTTGAAACTTTCTTCTGTTGAAAGAACATTCAAATTTATAACGCAAATTAAATATTGTTTTTAATGCTTAATTTGAAAAATACGTCATTAATAGTCATATTAGTGCAAACCTTTTGGTTTTAAAACGTTTAGTCACAAGAAAAAATGGAGATGCAAATCCCCATGAAAAAAAAATAATAAGGAATTTGCGGCCCAACAATATCATAAGCCACACTGGGGGCACACATGTCACGATGTGTCATTGCCAAAAAAAAAAAAAAAAAAATTAAAAAAATATCAATGAACTGTAATAGGCCTTTCCTATTACTTTATATGTTCGATGGGTTTGCTGGAGTAATTATTACAATTAATAATTCGGTGAACGTGTATGGGTTTTATGGTTTTTATTCATAAACACAAGATTATAATAAAGTAAATCCCTTTATAAAATATGAGAATGTGTTTTAGTAATTATGAATATTATTGTGGCTCTAGTATAAGATGCTGTGTGGAGAGCAGGCTGCAGCTCAGACAAAGAAATAAAATCCCATATGGGAAACAGTCAAAAATCTGCGGTCTCTTAAAGGCCGCGCTGGGGGCATACATGACCAAAATGTGTCAATTGCCCCAAAATATAAATCAATCAATCAATCAGACTGCTCAACCACGAATGCCTCTCTCGCGGGCAGGCGGGAGCGCGCGGCACAGCTCGCTCTTCTCGCTCCCCCTGCTGAGGTTGCATTTCTCACATGCAGCTAGCTGCCAGTAGTTTTCCACTGCCTGGCTGGCGTCTGCACGGCGGTAATAGGAGACTTGAATGCTCCGGATGTGCGATACGCGCACTCATGTTGTCTGAGAGACAAAGTTTTAACAAGCATAGAACTAGCATCTTACACGTCCCCCTTCAGAAAAAATAGACCGTCCCGTGTCTATATAAATAGAATAGAATAGAATAGAATAGAATAGAATACTTTATTTGAACACAGGCGGTACATACAGTGACAATAAATTGTCACAATACAGCATTAGTCTTGTCAATAAATAATTAATAACTAAATACAACAACAAACATAAAAAACAGTGTCAAATGAACATTTCAGTCTTGTCAAATACAATGTTTGTAAAAACCAGGCAACTATAGGAGAACACAATGCATATAGGATTACTTATTTAAATTAATGAAACGTTATAAAAATATTACGAATACATCCTAATATTTTTCTTAGACGTATGTTTTAAAATGTCTCTTTCCGTTATTTTAAATTCATTATGGAAAAACAAATGCATCTCATAATACTCTTTACATACAAGTACTTTTTTTAGCAAATTTTTAAACAGAGTGTCACTTTTTATATTTTTTAACAAGTTTGGAAGTTGATCATAAAATTTTGCTGTTTGATAATACGAACTTTTCTCTGTGATTGATTTACTATGACTTGGAATGACAACCTTACAACTATTTCTTGTATTATATGAGTGGACATCATGAAGTATTTTATATGAATCGGGATGCTTTCTCTTATACATAATACAATTAAAAATATACACTGAAGGCAATGTCATCAACCCCAAAGATACAAAATGAGTCCTGCAAGATTCCTTTTGCTTTAAATTTTTCAATATTCTGACTGATCTCTTTTGAAGTGTAAAAATATTTTTAATGTTAACTTCAGTAGTCCCCCAGAATATTATGTTAGCTGAAAGATGGGGATAAGCGTATGCATAGTATATTGTTAACATAATTTCCAGAGATGGGAAGCATCGTGGCAAGAGGTCACATATGACAACAAACTGCGGAACATCAAGGAAATGCCACGCGCATGGCAGACCAGCTACAGAAAGAACCGCAGGGACGAGGTCATCCTCGCCAGACTGCGCATCGGACACACCAGGCTGACACACGGCCACCTCATGGAGCACGAAGCCCCTCCTCTGTGTGCAACCTGTGCCGAAGAACTGACAGTGGACCACATCCTCACGGACTGTCGCCACTACGTGGAAGAAAGAAGGACCTGCAAAATGACAGGCTCCACTAAAGAGGTTCTCGCAAACGACGAGGAAGCAGTGCAGCGCATCTTAGAGTTCACCACTAAGGCGAACCTACGAAGAGAGCTGTAAACAGAAACAAACAAAGAAAAGAAACGAGAAAAACAAAGAAAATCAAAACATAGACACAATAAACAAAGAAATAAAATCCCATATGGGAAACAGTCAAAAATCTGCGGTCTCTTAAAGGCCGCGCTGGGGGCATACATGACCAAAATGTGTCAATTGCCCCAAAATATAAATCAATCAATCAATCAATCAACAAACCAATCAATCAATCAATACATTATTATTCTCAATATTATTATAAATGGGATTTAGAAAATCAAAACATGCCGTGGTCGTAGATTTATTCTCAACAAAACCATGCTGACTCTTACTTATCAAATCATTTGATTTTCTAAATTCATTTAGTTGGGGTTGAACAACTTTTTCAAATATTTTTGAAAAAACAGATTGCAGTGAAATTGGTCTATAGTTTGAAACATTTTTTTTACAACCTATTTTATGCAAAGGAATCACTTTTGATAGTTTTAGTTGCTTTGGGTAAATGCCAGATTTAATTGATTCATTTATTAAGTAGCATAATGGTGCCGCAAAAAGACTGTCACAATCAGTGGCGGCTCGTGGGAGGTACTGCTGAACTGCAGCCACACCAGAAAATTTGGCAGAATTATTTTATTTTTTAAAATTATATTGATGTATTTTTATTTAAAATTTTTCTTAATATTATGATATTTATTTAATATTTTTTAATATTTTCTGGTAGTTTATAGTGTTATTTGTTGAAAAAACATAATTTTCTGTTAAAAAATTGAAGCAGAAAGTTAAAAACTACGAAAAAAACTGCAGCGCTTGCAGACACAGGTTTAACGTTGTAGCGCTATCTCGGCAAATTTGTCGCTCGGTATGGGCGCTCAATGATGATCGTGTGTCTGTCTAGCGAGCAGCCTTTCTGTAGAGGCCGCTGCGGAGCTACCAATCACAGTGATCACAGCGCCTAGCTGCCCAATCACATTGCAGCGCCTGGCTGGTGCGCGAAATTTTCAAACATCTCAGAGCATTGACAGATCATCTGCTTGAGGTTTTCCTTTCGTAATAAATTAAAATTATAAGTAATTTTACATGTTATTCTATTAGCATCCCTACTTATTTTATTTCTTTTCGTTTAAATTTTATATTTACGTTTATTTTCATTTCATTTTATATAGTATATTCCGTCTCGGAAATAATTTATTTATTTTATGATGAATTAAATTAAAAAATTCACGACTCTTAACTCTGAAAGTTTAATTATTACATTTTGCAGAAAATAAATATTGATTGCAACTACTACTTATATTTATTTAAAATTAATTTTTTATAAAAAAAAATGGTATAGATATTTAAGCGAAAACCGAAAAAAAAAGCGCGCCTGCGGCGGGCTTCTGGGGGGCTCCGCCCCCCGGACCCCCCGAATGTGTTTGCCTGCACCACTGTCAGCAGACACACCTATATCCAAGCCCACGAGCCGCCACTGGTCACAATACTTTACAAGGGTGTATGGAATTTCATCTGGACCAGCTGCATTTTTATTAGGTAAAGATTTAATAATTTTTAATAATTTTTTTTCTGTTGTTAATTCAATATTAAATTTAGGCTTATTAATATTTTCTGCGTTGGTATGAGGCTGAGAAACCGGATCCGGAAATTTTTCTTCAACTAAAGTTTCTACAGTTTTTACAAAAAAATTATTACATTCCACAGAAATATCATGTGGGTTATTTATTACAACACCATCTTTAATAATTTCATTGATAAATAAAGAATTTTTTGGTTTTAAGGCACAGTCCATATTAATTACATCCCATATAGCTTTACTTTTATTTTTAGATTTTTTTACATGTAAATTATTTAGATTTTTTTTGCAGCTTTAATTTTATCTTGGTACCTTTTCCATAATATTTTGTACTTGGGCATAAGTTCCGGGTTTTTAAATTTAGCATTTTTATGAAGGTCTCTCAGATAGTCACCTTCCGCCAATAAATGAGGGTTATTTTTTAACCATGGTGGGGTATTTCTAACATTTCTTATCCTTTTCTTTATTTTAGGAATAGCACTATTCAAATGTTCTTTTACTATTTCAAAAAAAGCATCCCATTTTTGTTCTATATTTAAATTTTCATTATGTAAATCATCCCAATTTTCCTTCAACAGTAAATTAAAAAAAGCATCTTTATTACATTTACTAAAAATTCTGCGGTAATTAAATTTAATATTTTTCTTTTTCGGTTGTTGGTAACCCGTAACATTTATATTTACAATAGTGTAATTATGGTCAGTTATATTTGTACTCTTTGTTTCAGTTTTTATGTGTTCCAATTTATTATTGGTAATGACATGATCAATTAACGTTGAAGACTTTTTTGTTACTCTTGTATTATCCTTATTTACTACCTCCAAATTATAGGACTGAAGCAATGAATTATATTTATTAACATTTGCATTTGTAGAATTTACATTTATATTCATATCACCACCAAGAATAATTGTTTCATTTATCTTATTTTTTGAAATTTTTATTAAGAATAATTCAAAAAAATGAAAAAAACTTTTTAAATATTTTACATCCGGAGACCTATATACTGACCCAACAACAAAAGACTGGTTAGAAATTGTAAATCTGGCACCAACGCACTCAAAAGCATTTTCTGAACATTTTATTTGACTTATATTATGCAGCTGCATATTTTTTCTTGCAAATATAGCCACACCACCACACTTCTGCCTTTTTCTGGAAAAATAAGTAATTAAATTGTAGTTTGTAAAATGAACACTCTCAATCAAGTTACCCTTTAAACCATGTTCACAAATCAATGCAATGTCAACATTTTCATTTTCCAATAAAATTTCAAATAGTGATATTTTATTTTTAATACTATTAATATTAATTTGCATAATATTAATATTATCTTCCTGTTTATTATTTTTAACAATGAAAGTATTATGACTAAAACTATTATCTACTTTTGACTCGCTGATCGAAAGAGAGTGGAAAAAGGAGAAAGAGTTTCTGGTGTGACATCAGTGTTACTAGAAAGATGTATAGTTTTATCATTAGGTGGAAGCGAATCACAATCAGAGTCAGAAAACTCATTGGACAAATTTAACTTACTTGAAGACGATTGATTACTCGGAGGATTTGCATCACTTAGTGGTGACAAAGGCGGTTCCAACTAGGTATGATTGGTAGGTTGTTTAAGGGGAGTTCGGGGGTACAGCGTACGTCGTGCCAAAGAACGGCGCCGAGAGCTAGCTTCCTTGTGGGAGCGATGCTCGGAAGTGCGCCGCTCGGAGGTACGCTGGTCAGGGGTGCGACGCTCGGGAGTGCGCTGCACCGAGGCCTCTCCCTCTCCTCCCGAGTTAACCCGCGTCTCCACGGGACTCCGTTGTACGGTCTCCTCCACCTCACCATACAGGCATAGATGCTGCTGATTATCCAAACACTCAACATCACCTCTTGCGTCTTCCCTTTGTGTCTTTTTAAGCAAGTCAGAAGTGAACGCATCAAGTTTACTTGTTTTATTATTGTGATTTTTTGTTGATGACGTTTGCTTCGTTTCCAAGTGTGGAAAGTTTGTTAAGTTGAGAGCAGGCGGTGAATTTGTAACAATAGGCACATTTTCTTGCTTCTGAGGGAGGGTGTAAACATCTATTGTCATGTCTGAATCTGAAAACACTCTATGCAGCATGTTACTAATTGTCACCCAAGGAACTTGATCTCTGCCAGTTGAAATTTTTGGCATTGCAATATGATTTACACCAAGAACCTTACATACTTGCTTTAAATCACATAAACATTTACTAATGTTATTGAGGAGTGGAAGTTCATAAGATGATTTTTTGGAAATTAAATTAAAAATGTAGCCAGATTCCTGCACTGGTAGCACTGCCACTTCCCCCACTTTCTTATTCATACTTTTTAATAAATCAATCTGACCAAACCTCTCTCTGACTAGCTTAGCAAATCCTTTTTTCATTAAAAAATCACTCCCTACACAGTGTACAATCGGAGTGCGTTTTGATACATCAAAAATATCCCCATTAATATAATTTATACTAAATATTTTTCTCACTTTAGTGTTTGTTTCATTACTTGCTACAACAGTATTTAAAACATCAAATCTATTTTCTAGTGAAATGTCAAAAGTCTTGTTGCTTTCACAAGGTCTCCCCCCTTGACGAACAACCCGCCACTGGTCATCTTGATTTGACCGATCACCGCTAGGTGCCGTAGGTAACGCAGATTCCAGTGTAAAGGTACGTGGATCATACCTGTCCCAACCACGCCACGCCACAGGAAAATCTGGGACTTCGTGATTCGGGCAATGACGATGAGCAGGAGGTGGGGGGCACCATGGTGCACGAACATAATCAGGTAGTCTAGATGATTGGCTTTGAGATTCACAATTCACTAATTGAGAGACTATGTTATTTAACATGGGAGTTTTAACTGCATTTGTTTTAAATTCTGCACTAGAATTTACATTGTATAAAAGTTTTTCACAGAGACTGTTCACACTATCACATTTGTTATTAACACTGTCAATCTTGCTATAAATATTGTTTATGTCTTTAGCTAATGCTATAAAAAGTGGTCGAAGTAAAATTGTCACTTCATGATTAAAAACACTTTGTTGAATTATGCCAGGATTATGACTTACTGTATGCTGCTGTAGTGGTGGAAAGTAAAAAGGCGGTGGCACACTCATATCCTGCATTTTTAAATACCTTGGCTGACTAGCTAAGATGTCTACTTTTAGCTTCTATTTACAAGGTACAAAATTTGGTTTTCTACGACGTGTAGTTAACTTTATGCAAAACCAAGTTAATGTCAATACTAAAAATATATTCACTTATTGATCCGTCATAATTGTCACTTTCAAAAGTAGCAAATTACACGGTAAATTTACAAAAATAAGCGACACAAAAAACAACGTCACCTTCACTACAGCAGCGCCACTCCACCTCCTTCCAAGCTACTGAATGTTGT
Source organism: Siphlonurus alternatus (assembly GCA_949825025.1). Lineage (NCBI taxonomy): Eukaryota > Metazoa > Arthropoda > Insecta > Ephemeroptera > Siphlonuridae > Siphlonurus > Siphlonurus alternatus. Next base: position 2,419,705 of record OX463784.1, on the reverse strand, counting down.
CTGATGAGGAATACTCCGTTTTACATGGAGCCTGTACTTTCAACATTAGGTTTGCTTGGAATAAACTCCCACGAGCTGCTATGACCTTGTCGTGGTAGGAGGGGCTCACTTTGCTTGCCTTTGGCCGGACAATTGCTCGGCCAAAGACAGGCATGGTGCTAACAGGCAGCTCAAACCTTTTCTCTTTTCTCTCTTTCTCCCTTTTAATCTTCCCGGGAACCTTCCCGGACTATCATAGAATTGCGTTGGTGGGGGATGTTAGTAGGCAATAGTACGGCAGCACCCGGTCCGTTCTTTGGGCTCTCTCCTAGCCCTCGCACGGTTGTATCCCAGTGGAAGTTGGGTGGCTATCCCACCTAATCAAGCGAGATCCGTAATTCACACGGCGACAAGAGGATACAAGAGCGCTGATCTCGATCAGTTAACGCCGGACATGCACCAGAACCTGGAGAACTCATCTTTCCGCCCCATTTCCGATGCTGTAATCGCTCTGCAAAGCCCCGTACGTGTCTTGCTCCGTTGGGCAATCCTTACCATGGCGAAGCATTTATGTTAGCTCATGGAGAGCAGAGTTTTCAAGTCCTAGTTGTCAGGAGTCCTCTTCTAGGGCGAGGCATTTTACAGCACCCCTCTCCACCTTGGGAGGTCCCTTGGTGGCAGTAATGACCTCGTGGCCGTGAGCGCGGCAACCCTTTTTCTTATGATTACAATTTGTGGACCTACTCATAAAGCGTTCATATATCTTTCTTAACTTTCTTTGCCATTTTTCCAATGTCGAAGAGGAGCAAGCGACCAGCGTGGCGAGAACTCACGTTCTCTCACGACAACCGGCTCAGGGAGGGGAGGGAGGCCCCTACATACCTCACCATAAAATGTAATGTGCAAGGTGAAAGACTGGATAAGCTGTGTGCAATCCGTCTCCACCGCAATATGATGTTAGCTTTTGGCCAACCCAAAAGCTATCAAACATTAAAAGACGGATCCATCCTCGTAGAAACAATCTCGGATGATCAGTCCCGAAAGATCTTAACAGTGAAAAACCTTGGAGAAACCTCAGTCACAGTCGAGGCACATCGCTCCCTAAATCAAACAAAGGGAATAATCTCATGCTCTGGCCTGATGCAATCAACACTGGAGGACATCAAGGAGGAGCTGAAAGAGTACAAGGTAACTGAAGTTACCCAGATCAAGAAACGTAAGGGCACTGAACTGGTCCCCACCGAGAACTACATCCTAACATTTGACCAAACAGTTCTGCCGGAAAAGATACAAATCGCCAGATTTTTCTTGAAGGTACGAGCTTACATTCCAAATCCTATGCGCTGCTACAAATGCCAGAAATTCGGACACACCAGCAAAGTGTGTAGAGTGGACGAAGTCTGCGGCAAGTGCGGCAGCAAAATACATGAAGACAACTGCACAGCTGAGCAGAGCTGTGTAAACTGCAAGGGAAAGCACGTATCTTGGTCTAGAAACTGCCCACGATACAAAGAAGAGCTCAAAATCCAAGAATACATGGTCTTGGACAAAATCAGCTACCGTGCCGCCCAGGCTAAGCTGAGAGAAAGCACCCCAGCTCTGGTGAATACTTTCGCGAAGGCAGTTCTCAAAGGAAAACGCCAACAAGGAAAGAACATAGAGCAAGAACAGAAACAACAAGAACCAAAGAAGCAGATGATACCTACGCAGGTGTTATCTACCCAAAGGCTGAAAAAACGTCAGGCAACTGACCAAACCCCTCAAGAATCTCAAGAGTCCGAGCAAGAGGAGGAAAGAAAGCAGAAGCGTCTAAGACGCCGCAGAAACCAAGAAGTCCGCGTGTTCAGCGAGTCTGAAAACATGGACACCGAAAGCCAGTCTGGAGTAGAGCAGCCGCTCCTCACGACACCGGAAGCTAAAGAGGTGACAGATAAACCCTCAACTTCTTCCGAACAGAAAAAAGCGGAGCAAATTGCTCCTGAAACTGCAGAAATGCAAGAAGAGCAAGAAACAATCTCTGCTCCAGCTGCACAGCAAGAACCCAAACTAAAGGCCCCTCGTACCTCTGGATCGATTAATACATCTTCGAAGAAACCAGAACGAAAGCCAATACTACCACCCGGGAAACAATTCCTGGAGGACAAAAAGAAATACGATGCAAACGCTGGCAAGAGTCAGAAAAAGTTAACACAAACAGCAACTAAGGTTGGGGCTAAAACCCCTCCCAAACCATAAGAACTTCCAATGGCTACCCTTCAATGGAATATGAACGGTTTTTACAGACAACGTGAAGGCCTGAGCCTTCTCATGTCTCAGAATAACCCTCTTGCCATTTGCTTACAGGAAACTAGGCTTAAGCCTACACAAGATGCAAAATTGAAGAATTACACATGCTACAGAAAAGACTACGTGGATGGCGACATTGCCTGTGGGGGAGTCGCGACATTTGCTCGCAATGACGCCTTCTCGCAGGAAGTGCCACTAGTCACGGAACTTCAAGTAGTTGCGGTGCAGATGCTCATTCCTCACAAGGTATGCATCTGCAACGTATATCTTCCACCGAATGTAAATGTAACACAACAGCAGATCGTTGCCCTTGTGCACCAACTCCCCAAGCCGTACATTCTCTTGGGAGATTTGAACGCTCACAACACCGTCTGGGGATGTGACCGCATCGACCAGCGAGGGCGTATACTTGAGCAGTTTGTGAACATCGAGAGCCTCACCATCCTCAACACAGGAGAACCAACACATGTGACGATGGCTACTGGCACGCACTCTGCAATTGATTTGACCATCTGCACTACACGACTTGCTCCCCAACTGGAGTGGCGAGCATACGATGACACCTATGGTAGTGACCACTACCCAATAGTAACAGAAATGTTAGAAAATGAAATACGACAAGAGCGTGCACCAAAGTGGCGCCTTGATAAAGCTGACTGGCCCAGATACACTGAGCAAGCCCAGGTCCCGTGGGATCCCACTCAGGGAATAGACGAAATGGTGGTAGCATTTACCAACGCACTTTTGGCGGCAGCTTTGGACACCATCCCACAGACAAACACCAGGCCTGGGAAAATACCAGTGCCCTGGTGGACACCAGAATGTAAAGAGGCGATTCGAGAGCGTAGGAGAGCGCTCCGACGATGCAAGAAACGCCCAACACCAGAAAATGTCGAATGGTTCCGAATATGCCGAGCCAACGCAAGACAAATTATCAGGGAGGCAAAGAAGGCCTCCTGGCAAAGCTACGTATCTTCAGTCAACTCCACGACTCCTGTCAAGGAAGTCTGGGACAAGATCCGCAAAATTGATGGAAAGAGCACATGCATGGCCATCCCTGCTCTTGAAGTCAATGGAGTAATAGAGACAACACCAGAGGCAGTGTCTAACATTCTGGCAGACACATTCTCCTCAATCTCAGACCCAACTAACTATGACCCAGCGTTCATCCCTCACAAGGACAGGGCAGAGAGTAGACCACCCGACTTCTCCACAAGAGAAGACCTGGACTACAATCATCCTTTCACCATGTGGGAGATGGAGGCAGCACTCAAAGATGCCAAGAGCTCAGCTCCTGGCCAAGACCAAATCCACATAGAGATGTTACGACACCTGAACAATCAAGCGTCTGTTCAACTTCTCCAGATGTACAACCGAATCTGGCTCGAAGGCATTTTCCCACAACTGTGGAAAAAAGCCATCGTCATCCCGATCTACAAAACCGGCAAAAACAAAATCGATCCGAAGAGCTACCGCCCAATCGCCCTCACTTCTGTCCTGTGCAAAGTGATGGAAAGAATGGTCAACAAGCGCCTGGTGTGGTTCGCTGAAAAACATGACCTTCTCTCCAATGAGCAATCTGGGTTCAGACAACATCGCTCTACTACCGACAACCTGGTGAAACTCGAAAACGAGATCCAGAACGCCTACCTCAACAAAGAACACCTCGTAGCCGTGTCTTTCGACATGGAAAAGGCTTACGACACGACCTGGAGACACGGAATACTCAAGACCCTCCATGAATGGGGACTGCGCGGTCACATGCCAGTCTTCATCCGAGAGTTCATGAAGGACCGAGTCTTTTCAGTACGTGTTGGTAACACCATCTCTGATCAACGAGCCCAGGAGACTGGCGTCCCCCAAGGATCGGTGCTGAGTGTAACATTGTTCGCTGTGGCGATCAACAGCATCGTTCGCAATGTCAGTCACCCCATCAGGAGTTCGCTGTATGTGGATGACTTCATCATCTACTGTGCAGCAAAACTTCTGAGGACGGCTCAACGACAACTCCAAATGTGCATCAACAAACTGTTCAGGTGGAGCAGATCCAACGGATTCAAATTCTCTGCGCAGAAAACCACTGTGGTCCACTTCCACAGACTGCGTGGTGTGCAACCAGAGCCTGAGCTCCAGATGGGAGGAATTCCGATCCCATGCTCTGATACTGTCCGCTTTCTGGGACTCATTTTCGACAGCAAATTGTCGTGGAGGCCCCATCTTAGAAGCCTGAAGGCAAAATGCCAACAGCCACTTAACCTTCTCCGTGTCTTGAGTGGAAAGTCCTATGGTGCTGACCGAGTGGTACTCTTACGACTCTATCGGGCCCTGGTTCGTTCCAAGCTAGACTATGGAGCAATAATCTACAACTCAGCTAGACCGTCATATATCAAAACGCTTGACCCAGTCCACAACACTGGACTGAGGCTGGCCACAGGAGCATTTCGCTCTAGCCCAATAGAAAGCCTCTGTGCAGAGGCTGGAGAACCACCACTCAAGAGCAGGCGAGACTTGCTAACTTGCAACTACATCGCGAGTCTTCTTAGCAAGCCACAGCACACAACATTCGAGTGCGTCTTCAAACCAAAGCACAGGAATAAATACCACCAAAGACATAAAACAACAAGGCCTCTGGGCATCCGGGCGAGGGAACTTCTCACAGGAGACCTGGGAATCCACTATCTCCCCGCTGTGTACAACCAGGTACCAAGCTCGATTGCACCGTGGAAAATTCCACGCCCACGCGTGAGACTTGACCTGGCAAACAACAAAAAAGACAGTACAGACCCCTTACTCTACAGGGGCATTTACTCAGAAGTGATAGACCAGTACAGAGACTACACTCTGGTCTTCACCGACGGCTCAAAGAAGGACGATGACGTTGGTTGTGCCTTCGTCATCAACAACGAAGAACATGGATACTGCCTGCGTGAGCAAACAAGTGTATTCACATCAGAAATGTACGCCATCTGGAAAGCTCTCGAGCACTGTTTGGAAAGAGACGACAGATCCATTATGATCTGTACCGACTCCCTCAGTAGCCTCCAGACAATTGAGAAAACATTCCCCAAGAATCCACTGGCAAAGAAAATCCAAGATTGTCTCTACCAGTTGGCGAACCAGGACAAATACGTCTCTTTCCTCTGGGTACCCGGCCATGCTGGAATCCCTGGAAATGAGGCTGCAGACAAAGCCGCAAAGCGAGCCTCTGAGAAAGAGGACTGGGACTCGGAGGAGATCACATCAGACGATTTCCGCAACTCGCTACAACTGGACATCCAAAGGAGATGGGAAGCATCGTGGCAAGAGGTCACATATGACAACAAACTGCGGAACATCAAGGAAATGCCACGCGCATGGCAGACCAGCTACAGAAAGAACCGCAGGGACGAGGTCATCCTCGCCAGACTGCGCATCGGACACACCAGGCTGACACACGGCCACCTCATGGAGCACGAAGCCTCTCCTCTGTGTGCAACCTGTGCCGAAGAACTGACAGTGGACCACATCCTCACGGACTGTCGCCACTACGTGGAAGAAAGAAGGACCTGCAAAATGACAGGCTCCACTAAAGAGGTTCTCGCAAACGACGAGGAAGCAGTGCAGCGCATCTTAGAGTTCACCACTAAGGCGAACCTACGAAGAGAGCTGTAAACAGAAACAAACAAAGAAAAGAAACGAGAAAAACAAAGAAAATCAAAACATAGACACAATAAACAAAGAAATAAAATCCCATATGGGAAACAGTCAAAAATCTGCGGTCTCTTAAAGGCCGCGCTGGGGGCATACATGACCAAAATGTGTCAATTGCCCCAAAATATAAATCAATCAATCAATCAAACCCACAATAACAGGAGCTTCTTCCAGCTCCACCCGCAAAAGCTGTCCCTCACAAAGAAAAGGTGAAGGAAAAACTCGACAGAAAATTGGTACTCCCACCCGGGAAACAGCATTTTGATGAGAATAGGCAGTACGACGCGAATTTTGGTAAAAGCCAAAAGAATACCGTACAAACAGAAAAAAGGAGTGGGGTTAAATCCCCTCCGAAACAATGACCCAACTCAATGGCTATCCTACAATGGAATTGCAACGGTTTCTATAGACAACGAGAAGGCCTCAGCCTGCTCATGTCTCGAAACAATCCATTTGCAGTATGCCTCCAAGAATCTAGACTCAAGCCCAATCAAAGGGCAAAACTAAAGAATTTTACAACTTACAGAAAAGATTATCTGGACGGGGACATCGCCTGTGGTGGAGTCGCGACGTTTATTCGAAACGACTACTTCTCACAACAAGTGACCCCTCCCATGAGCTGCTGTGACCTTGCCGTGGTGGGAGGGGCTCCCTTTGCCTGGCTGTGGCCTGGCGTCAGTCTGGCCACAGACAGGCAAGGGGCTAACAGGCAGCTCAACCAAAAAAAAAAAAAAAAAAAAAAAAAAAAAAAAAAAAAAAAAAAAAAAAAATGCTCCCTACACTTTACCTCTCTTCTTTACCCTTCCTGGGAACCTTCCCAGACTGTCTGAGAACTGCGTTGGTGGGAGTTGTAAGTAGGCAGTAGTAGGGCAGCATTCGGTCCGTTCTTTGGGCCTCCTCTTCTAGCCCCCGTACGGTTGTATCCCAGTGGAAGTTGGGTGGCTCTATCCCACCCAATCAAGCGAGATCCGTAATCACACGGAGACAAGAGGGTGCAAGGGCGCTGGCCCTGGTTGGCAATCGCCGGACACGCACCCGAAACTGGAGAACGCTTCTTTCTGCCCCCTTTCCGATGCCGCAATCGCTTTGCGAAGCCTTATACGTGTCTCGCTCCGTTGGGCACACCACCATCGCAAAGCATTTATGTTAGCGCATGGAGAGCAGAGTATACGAGCCCTAGTCGTCAGGAGTCCTCTTCTAGGGCGAGGCATTTTGCGGCATCCCTCTCCACCTTGGGGGGTCCCTTGGTGGCAGTATTACCTCGTGGCCGTGAGCGCGGCAAAAACTGGCTTAATGATACAACCTTTTTGATTTTTTCATAAAGTTTTTTACTAATCCCCAATTTTCTTTTTGACATCCTATGATGGCAAAGAGGAACAACAGACGAGCACGCTGGAGAGAACTGGAGTTTTCTGGAGACAACCGCCTGATGGAGGGACGCGACACTCCGACGTTCCTCACAATCAGGTGCAATGACCAAGATGTTAGACTGGACAAACTAAACCCGTACAGTCTCCATCGAAAAATGCTGACGGCACTGGGCAGTAAACCCAAAAGTTATCAAGTGTGCAAGGACGGCTCAATCCTCGTAGAAACTTTCTCGGATGACCAATCACGCAAGATAAAGGAAACCACCAAACTAGGTGATTTCCCTATCACTGTGGAAGCACACAGATCCCTAAACTACACGAAGGGAATTATCACATGTTCTGGCCTGATGTCCGCTCCTCTGGAGGACATCAAGGAAGATCTTCAGAGATACAAGGTGGTTGATGTCAACCAGATAAAAAGACGTAAAGGAGGAGAATTGGTACCCACCGAGAACTACATCCTCACATTTGACCGGACAGCTCTGCCCGAAAAGGTGGAAACCGCAAGATTTCTCCTGAAGGTCCGAGCCTACATCCCCAACCCCATGCGCTGCTACAAGTGCCAGCGGTTCGGCCATACCACCAAGGTGTGCAAGTCGGCCGAGGTATGTGGCAAGTGTGGTGCTATCAAGCACGACAACGATTGCACGGCAGAGCAACGTTGTGTCAACTGTAAGGGAAAGCATGTGTCCTGGTCAAGAAACTGTCCAAGATACAAAGAAGAGTAAAAAATCCAGGAATACATGACCCTGGACAGGATCAGTTACCGAGCAGCTCAGACAAAGCTCAGACAAACAGCCCCCCCTTTGCTGACTACTTTCGCAGAGGCTGTTGCCAAGGGCAACAAAACACAAACAAAAACGGTACCACTACCGCAACAGAATAGAGCCCCGGCTGCCCAACAACAGAGGCGCCCGGAACAACAGCCACAAGCTGCTCAGAGGAGGCCACAAGCGCCCTCAGAGACTCCTGAACATCGCACACCAAACACTCAGAAGAGGCCACAAGCCCCTTCAGAGCAGGAGGAGTCCGACCAGAAGGAAGAAAGAAAAAAGAAGCGCCCAAAGCGCAGGAAAAACCTAGAAGTACTGGTCTTCAGCGAGACTGAGACTATGGAAACAGCATCAGAATCGGGAGTAGAGGAACCGCTCCCCCCGATGAAGGAGGCGTTGGAACACCCAACACCCTCCACATCGCAACAAGCAGAATCCCCGGCTCAAAAGGATGCAGTAACCCAGCAGGCACTCACACCTGCACCATCTGCTACCCCCGCGAAGCCACCACAGCAAGATGAAGCAATGGAGCAGGACCTAACATCTGCCCCACACGCTCCATCTGCAAAAAACCCACAAAAACAGGAGCTTCTTCCAGCTCCACCCGCAAAAGCTGTCCCTCACAAAGAAAAGGTGAAGGAAAAACTCGACAGAAAATTGGTACTCCCACCCGGGAAACAGCATTTTGATGAGAACAGGCAGTACGACGCGAATTTTGGTAAAAGCCAAAAGAATACCGTACAAACAGAAAAAAGGAGTGGGGTTAAATCCCCTCCGAAACAATGACCCAACTCAATGGCTATCCTACAATGGAATTGCAACGGTTTCTATAGACAACGAGAAGGCCTCAGCCTGCTCATGTCTCGAAACAATCCATTTGCAGTGTGCCTCCAAGAATCTAGACTCAAGCCCAATCAAAGGGCAGAACTAAAGAATTTTACAACTTACAGAAAAGATTATCTGGACGGGGACATCGCCTGTGGTGGAGTCGCGACGTTTATTCGAAACGACTACTTCTCACAACAAGTGCCTCTAGTCACAGTTCTGCAAGCGGTAGCAGTAGAGGTGCTTACCCCTCACAGGGTTTGCATCTGCAACATCTACCTACCACCAAATACTAATGTCTCACAACAACAGATCGCTGCCCTGACTCACCAGCTTCCCAGGCCGTATATCCTCGTGGGAGACGTCAACGCTCACAACAACATCTGGGGATGTGAGCGCGACGACCCGAGAGGACGTATGCTTGGGCAGTTTGTGAACCTCGAGAACCTCACCATCCTCAACACGGGGGAACCCACACATGTTACGATGGCTACAGGAACTCACTCGGCAATCGATCTAACCATCTGTTCCACTCAACTCGCCCCCCAACTGGAGTGGCGAGCATGTGACGACACGCACGGTAGTGACCACTACCCAATCGTCACTGAAATACTAAACAATGAAATTAGACAAGAGAGAGCCCCAAGATGGCGCCTTGACAAAGCTGACTGGACCCGGTACACTGAGCTAGCTCAGGTCCCGTGGGACCCAACTCAGACCATAGACGAAATGGTGGAGGCCTTCACCAACGCACTCCTTCAAGCAGCGTTGGACTCCATCCCACAAACTGACACTAGGCCGGGAAAAATTCCTGTGCCCTGGTGGACACCAGAGTGCAAAGAGGCGATTCGGGAGCGCAGGGCAGCGCTACGAAGATGCAAAAATCGCCCAACTGCAGAAAACGTCGAACGGTTCCGCATCTGCCGAGCCAAAGCAAGAAGAATCATCAGGGAGGCAAAAAAGGCCTCCTGGCTAAAATATGTATCTTCAATAAATTCCTCGACACCAGTCAAGGAGGTATGGGACAAGATCCGCAAAATTGATGGAAAGAGCATTTGCTCTGCAATCCCTGCTCTGGAAGTCAACGGAAGAATAGAAACAACTCCTGAGGAAGTGTCGAACATCTTAGCAGACAGCTTCGCCTCAATCTCAGACCCAAACAACTACAACCCAACTTTCATCCCCCACAAGGAGAGGGCCGAACGTAGACCTCCAGATTTCTCCACAAGAGAAGACAGGGACTATAACGACCCCTTCTCAATGTGGGAGATGGAAACAGCTCTAAAAGAGGCCAAGAGCTCAGCTCCAGGCCCTGACCAAATTCATATAGAGATGCTGCGACATTTAAACAGTCAGGCGTCCCTATATCTCCTGCAAATGTACAATCGAATCTGGCTCAAGGGCACCTTCCCACAACAGTGGCGGAGGGCCATCGTGATCCCGATCTACAAAACCGGAAAAAACAAAACTGACCCAAAGAGCTACCGCCCCATTGCCCTAACCTCCGTCGTATGCAAAGTGATGGAGAGAATGGTCAACAGGCGCCTGGTGTGGTTCGCCGAAAAACAAAACCTATTTGCCAACGAGCAATGCGGTTTCCGGCAACACCGCTCTACCACAGACAATCTGGTGAAGCTGGAAAGCGAGATCCAGAACGCCTTCTTAAACAAAGAACATCTTATTGCCGTGTCATTTGACATGGAAAAGGCCTACGACACGACCTGGAGACACGGAATCCTCAACACCCTCCATGAGTGGGGACTGCGCGGCAAAATGCCAGTCTTCATCCGGGAATTTATGAAGGACCGTGCCTTCTCGGTGCGCGTCGGCAACACCCTCTCCCACCAACGAACCCAGGAGACAGGCGTCCCCCAGGGATCAGTGCTGAGCGTCACTCTGTTCGCAGTGGCCATCAACAGCATCGTCCTGAACGTCAATCTCCCCGTCAAGAGCTCGCTATATGTGGATGACTTCATCATCTACTGCACAGCGAAACTCCTCAGGACGGCACAAAGACAACTCCAACTATGCATCAACAATCTTTTTAGATGGAGCACCATCAACGGTTTCAAATTTTCTGCACAGAAAACCACCATGGTCCATTTCCACAGACTACGTGGTGTGCATCCACAGCCTGATCTCCAAATGGGAGGAACACCAATCCAATGCTCAGAAACTTTCCGCTTCCTGGGACTAATTTTCGACAGCAAACTGTCATGGAAACCCCACCTACGAAGCCTAAAAACAAGATGTCAACAACCTCTCAACCTACTCCGAGTTTTGAGTGGAAAATCCTACGGCGCCGACCGAGTCATGCTTCTCCGACTCTACAGGGCCCTAGTGCGCTCCATACTTGACTACGGAGCTATCATCTACAATTCGGCAAGACCGTCTTATATAAAGATTCTTGACCCAGTACACAACACAGGACTGAGGCTGGCAACAGGAGCCTTCCGCTCTAGCCCAGTCGAAAGTCTCTATGCCGAGGCCGGTGAGCCACCACTCCAGAGTAGGCGTGACCTGCTGACTTGCAACTACGTAGCAAGTCTTCGTAGCAAGCCACGACATACTACCTACGAGTGCGTCTTCAGACCAAGGTACGACCACAAATACGAAATCAGAAACAGAGCAACAAGGCCGGTGGGCATCAGGTGGAAAGAGCTCAGAAGGGAACTGGGCATCCACAACATCCCACATACCTACCGCCAGGAACCAAGCAACATAGCCCCGTGGAAAATCCCACGGCCGCACGTGAGACTTGACCTGGCAAACAACAAAAAAGAAACAACAGACACCCTACTCTATAGGGGCATCTACTCGGAGGTCATAGAGCAGTACAAAGAATTCACTCTGATCTTCACTGATGGTTCGAAAAAGGATGACGACGTTGGCTGTGCCTTCGTCATTGGTAACGAGGAGCACGGGTACTGCCTGAGAGAACAGACAAGTGTCTTCTCGTCAGAAATGTACGCCATCTGGAAAGCCCTTGAACGCTGCATGCAGCGAGACGACAGATACATTATGGTTTGCACGGACTCATTAAGTAGCCTACAGACCATCTCCCAAACGTTCCCAAAAAACCCGCTGGCAAAGAACATCCAAGAGTGTCTCTACCAGCTGGAGAACCAAAACAAGTCCGTATTGTTCCTCTGGGTGCCCGGCCACGCCGGAATCCCCGGAAACGAAGCGGCAGACCAAGCAGCAAAGCGTGCCTCTGAGAAAGAGGATTGGGATTCGGAGGAGATCACTTCAGATGATCTCCGCAATTCTCTACATCTCGATGTGAGAAGGAGATGGGAAGTGACGTGGCAGGAGGTCACAAACGATAACAAACTCAGAAATATCAAGGACAAACCATGCCCTTGGCAATCAAGCAACAGAAAGAACCGCAGAGACGAGGTTATCCTCGCCAGACTGCGAATCGGACACACCTGGCTGACACACAGCCATCTCATGGAAAGGGAAGCACCCCCAATGTGTGCAACCTGCGCAGAGGAACTGACAGTGAACCATATCCTCACTGACTGTCTCCACTACGCAGAAGAAAGAAGAGCATGCAAAATAACAGGCACAATAAAGCAGATCCTCGCAAATAACGAGGAGGCAGTGCAGTGCATCCTGGAGTTCACCAATGAGGCGAACCTCCGACGGGTGCTGTGAACAGAAGCATACGAGAAACTGTTGCGACTACAATATCGAACAGGAAGGAACATAGACACAACAACAAAGAAAAATTCCAGCCCTAAAAAAGGCTGAACTGAGGGGCATACATGACCAACATGTGTCAATTGCCCCAAAATACAAACCAATCAATCAATCACAACAAGTGCCTCTAGTCACAGTTCTGCAAGCGGTAGCAGTAGAGGTGCTTACCCCTCACAGGGTTTGCATCTGCAACATCTACCTACCACCAAATACTAATGTCTCACAACAACAGATCGCTACCCTGACTCACCAGCTTCCCAGGCCGTATATCCTCGTGGGAGACGTCAACGCTCACAACAACAGGACAGGGACTATAACGACCCCTTCTCAATGTGGGAGATGGAAACAGCTCTAAAAGAGGCCAAGAGCTCAGCTCCAGGCCCTGACCAAATTCATATAGAGATGCTGCGACATTTAAACAGTCAGGCGTCCCTATATCTCCTGCAAATGTACAATCGAATCTGGCTCAAGGGCACCTTCCCACAACAGTGGCGGAGGGCCATCGTGATCCCGATCTACAAAACCGGAAAAAACAAAACTGACCCAAAGAGCTACCGCCCCATTGCCCTAACCTCCGTCGTATGCAAAGTGATGGAGAGAATGGTCAACAGGCGCCTGGTGTGGTTCGCCGAAAAACAAAACCTATTTGCCAACGAGCAATGCGGTTTCCGGCAACACCGCTCTACCACAGACAATCTGGTGAAGCTGGAAAGCGAGATCCAGAACGCCTTCTTAAACAAAGAACATCTTATTGCCGTGTCATTTGACATGGAAAAGGCCTACGACACGACCTGGAGACACGGAATCCTCAACACCCTCCATGAGTGGGGACTGCGCGGCAAAATGCCAGTCTTCATCCGGGAATTTATGAAGGACCGTGCCTTCTCGGTGCGCGTCGGCAACACCCTCTCCCACCAACGAACCCAGGAGACAGGCGTCCCCCAGGGATCAGTGCTGAGCGTCACTCTGTTCGCAGTGGCCATCAACAGCATCGTCCTGAACGTCAATCTCCCCGTCAAGAGCTCGCTATATGTGGATGACTTCATCATCTACTGCACAGCGAAACTCCTCAGGACGGCACAAAGACAACTCCAACTATGCATCAACAATCTTTTTAGATGGAGCACCATCAACGGTTTCAAATTTTCTGCACAGAAAACCACCATGGTCCATTTCCACAGACTACGTGGTGTGCATCCACAGCCTGATCTCCAAATGGGAGGAACACCAATCCAATGCTCAGAAACTTTCCGCTTCCTGGGACTAATTTTCGACAGCAAACTGTCATGGAAACCCCACCTACGAAGCCTAAAAACAAGATGTCAACAACCTCTCAACCTACTCCGAGTTTTGAGTGGAAAATCCTACGGCGCCGACCGAGTCATGCTTCTCCGACTCTACAGGGCCCTAGTGCGCTCCATACTTGACTACGGAGCTATCATCTACAATTCGGCAAGACCGTCTTATATAAAGATTCTTGACCCAGTACACAACACAGGACTGAGGCTGGCAACAGGAGCCTTCCGCTCTAGCCCAGTCGAAAGTCTCTATGCCGAGGCCGGTGAGCCACCACTCCAGAGTAGGCGTGACCTGCTGACTTGCAACTACGTAGCAAGTCTTCGTAGCAAGCCACGACATACTACCTACGAGTGCGTCTTCAGACCAAGGTACGACCACAAATACGAAATCAGAAACAGAGCAACAAGGCCGGTGGGCATCAGGTGGAAAGAGCTCAGAAGGGAACTGGGCATCCACAACATCCCACATACCTACCGCCAGGAACCAAGCAACATAGCCCCGTGGAAAATCCCACGGCCGCACGTGAGACTTGACCTGGCAAACAACAAAAAAGAAACAACAGACCCCCTACTCTATAGGGGCATCTACTCGGAGGTCATAGAGCAGTACAAAGACTTCACTCTGATCTTCACTGATGGTTCGAAAAAGGATGACGACGTTGGCTGTGCCTTCGTCATTGGTAACGAGGAGCACGGGTACTGCCTGAGAGAACAGACAAGTGTCTTCTCGTCAGAAATGTACGCCATCTGGAAAGCCCTTGAACGCTGCATGCAGCGAGACGACAGATACATTATGGTTTGCACGGACTCATTAAGTAGCCTACAGACCATCTCCCAAACGTTCCCAAAAAACCCGCTGGCAAAGAACATCCAAGAGTGTCTCTACCAGCTGGAGAACCAAAACAAGTCCGTATTGTTCCTCTGGGTGCCCGGCCACGCCGGAATCCCCGGAAACGAAGCGGCAGACCAAGCAGCAAAGCGTGCCTCTGAGAAAGAGGATTGGGATTCGGAGGAGATCACTTCAGATGATCTCCGCAATTCTCTACATCTCGATGTGAGAAGGAGATGGGAAGTGACGTGGCAGGAGGTCACAAACGATAACAAACTCAGAAATATCAAGGACAAACCATGCCCTTGGCAATCAAGCAACAGAAAGAACCGCAGAGACGAGGTTATCCTCGCCAGACTGCGAATCGGACACACCTGGCTGACACACAGCCATCTCATGGAAAGGGAAGCACCCCCAATGTGTGCAACCTGCGCAGAGGAACTGACAGTGAACCATATCCTCACTGACTGTCTCCACTACGCAGAAGAAAGAAGAGCATGCAAAATAACAGGCACAATAAAGCAGATCCTCGCAAATAACGAGGAGGCAGTGCAGTGCATCCTGGAGTTCACCAATGAGGCGAACCTCCGACGGGTGCTGTGAACAGAAGCATACGAGAAACTGTTGCGACTACAATATCGAACAGGAAGGAACATAGACACAACAACAAAGAAAAATTCCAGCCCTAAAAAAGGCTGAACTGAGGGGCATACATGACCAACATGTGTCAATTGCCCCAAAATACAAACCAATCAATCAATCAAACAACATCTGGGGATGTGAGCGCGATGACCCGAGAGGACGTATGCTTGGGCAGTTTGTGAACCTCGAGAACCTCACCATCCTCAACACGGGGGAACCCACACATGTTACGATGGCTACAGGAACTCACTCGGCAATCGATCTAACCATCTGTTCCACTCAACTCGCCCCCCAACTGGAGTGGCGAGCATGTGACGACACGCACGGTAGTGACCACTACCCAATCGTCACTGAAATACTAAACAATGAAATTAGACAAGAGAGAGCCCCAAGATGGCGCCTTGACAAAGCTGACTGGACCCGGTACACTGAGCTAGCTCAGGTCCCGTGGGACCCAACTCAGACCATAGACGAAATGGTGGAGGCCTTCACCAACGCACTCCTTCAAGCAGCGTTGGACTCCATCCCACAAACTGACACTAGGCCGGGAAAAATTCCTGTGCCCTGGTGGACACCAGAGTGCAAAGAGGCGATTCGGGAGCGCAGGGCAGCGCTACGAAGATGCAAAAATCGCCTAACTGCAGAAAACGTCGAACGGTTCCGCATCTGCCGAGCCAAAGCAAGAAGAATCATCAGGGAGGCAAAAAAGGCCTCCTGGCTAAAATATGTATCTTCAATAAATTCCTCGACACCAGTCAAGGAGGTATGGGACAAGATCCGCAAAATTGATGGAAAGAGAAACAGTCAAAAATCTGCGGTCTCTTAAAGGCCGCGCTGGGGGCATACATGACCAAAATGTGTCAATTGCCCCAAAATATAAATCAATCAATCAATCAAAGAGCATTTGTTCTGCAATCCCTGCTCTGGAAGTCAACGGAAGAATAGAAACAACTCCTGAGGAAGTGTCGAACATCTTAGCAGACAGCTTCGCCTCAATCTCAGACCCAAACAACTACAACCCAGCTTTCATCCCCCACAAGGAGAGGGCCGAACGTAGACCTCCAGATTTCTCCACAAGAGAAGACAGGGACTATAACGACCCCTTCTCAATGTGGGAGATGGAAACAGCTCTAAAAGAGGC